>CM057147.1:32753707-32778707 GCA_029964075.1 Patiria pectinifera | reverse complement strand
ACGCCTAGTAAATCGTCAAAAAAAATAGAATCAACAATACTCAATAACTGACTTCCACTGACCACAGTTGTTCAATATCAAGAAGCTAAAAATAGCAGAAAACATTGCTAGTACATGACGTTTTGGTAGGTAAGGCCAAAAAAAAAAATATTCGGTCTCTGGTCAGACCAAAGTTCCGGAATTGACGCGGGGACGCGGCTTTTTTTTTTTCTTTTTCCCCAAGCTTGGATTGTACAGACAAGGTGGGGTATTTTTTTTGCGTTTTTGGTGTCCTCATGTACACTGGTGTCCTCCAGAATTCGCCTTGGTGCTCTCGATCATTTGCCTTGGTGTAATTTCCCATTCCTTGGTGCTCTTTGGTAAAACAAAATTGAGGAGGTGTGGCAATAGAGGGCGCTGTTGGAGCTACCGCGGAACATTTTGGAAAAAAAAAAAAAATTGACGCGCATGATTAAAATCGACGCGCGCGCTGACCAGAGACCGACTTATTTTTTTTTTTGGCCTAACCTTGAATTAGGTTAATTTTTTTCTGTTCTTAGTGGGGAAAAAATTATAAAAAGAAAGAAATAAAACAATTAAAACGATTCTGCATTGTCAATGACGCTAGGAGGCTGAATAGGGTCTGTTGCCTAGATCATGGCCCTGTTGCCCCCTGAAAATCTTCCCCCGCACATTTGGATGTTTCAAGGAAAACTTGATGTTTCCTTTGAAAGAAAAAAAAAGATTTTCTCTTCACAAATCTGATTCTGTAAAAACTGTAGTAAACGTTTGATTTTTTTTTAATGCATTAACAAGGTAAAGAAAATCCAATCCATCATATTGTACCATATTTATACATGTATTAACCTGTAACTCTACCAGGAAATCTTTGGGAGGATTTTGCAGGACTAATGGATGGTCAAGTCAAGCCACATTAAATATAACTGTACATAAAGACTTGATTTCCTTAGAAAGTTGAAGTACATGTACAAAGAGTGTGCCGTCAGGTTTCGAGCAGTGATTCATTTTCTAATTCAGGAAAATTCCCAGAAAAATGCCTCTGGAATAAAAATGAAATTATCAAATCAAAAATCTGTTCTTCCACTTTAACAAAAGCATGAAGTGGAGTTTGAAACTCTACAGGGGTATAATGAATAATTCCCAATGTCGTCTGTCGCAGTGAGGACAGGAGTAATCAAGCGTCTGCAGTAGGGTCATTGTCTGTAACATGAGATCCCCAGACCTCTAATTGATAGACCTGGGTAGGGGGGGGGGTAGTTTGTGATTGGGGTTTGATGCTAACCAGGGTTGTCCGCAGTGGGCCAAGAGAACAACGTGGCTAAGAGATAATATCTATAGGACCTTGAGTTTGGGCATGTGTGGGCAGACAGGCACGGGATGAAACATTCTCTAAATGAGAAGCACTAGGGATCAATTCTGCCATATTTCACTTGAACATTAACTGTTTGCTTATGCTGAGCCAATATAGTGGCTCACAATCCTTGAAATAAGATGAAATATTTAGGCTCATTGTCAATTTTTGTATTGTTTTAATTCCGTTTAATTAATGCAATTGATTTCATAGCTTAGCACAGAATGTCAACATTTGAACTTTGAAAATTGATTCTGTCAAGTACGCCTTGTTCTCGAGCGTTAAGGGCAACTTAACGTCATTTTGGGGTAAAAACAGACATGAATCTAAGAACATATTGCTACATCTAAAAAAAAAACCTACTTTTTAATAATATTTACGTTTAAGATTTAAGTTAAGTTAAGCGGCCTCATTTGATAAACATATGGCCTATTGAAGGCAACTGATTCCATAGTCAACGAGAAAAAGTTAGGTGTAGAATTTTGAAAATTGTCAGTTTAATAAAACATACTGCAATTTTTTGAGCAATGGCGCTTACTTATTTTACCAGAATGAGACAATCGCATTGTTAGTTGATCAAATAATTCCATGGAAACAAATTTAAAAACACTGGCATATGGCAAGGCCCTATGCATCAAATGAAAAAAAAAATACCATCATGTAATCGGACACACAGATAAATCATGAAACTCAAACAGACAGCCACCACTATAACAAAAAGTAAAGTGTGAATTTATACCACCAAAAAAACCCCCGTCATCTTACCTAGATAATTTCCCTTGGGGTCGTAGGCCATACATCGGATCAGATGACCTTTGGGGAAGTTTCTGGATGCCACCAAAGTCCTACAAAATAATTGGGCAATAATTGACTTTTTTGGAAACAATGTGCAATACTCTAAATACTTCTGAAGCAATAATACAACACAATATACAACACCGCAAAAAAAAGGAAGTTTACACTCATTAGAGGGGTAATAATTCTGAATCTGATCGTCTTATGATGACGTCATTTATATAGACCTTTGGGGAATTTTGTTAGCTACATTTTGATACCCCGTTTGCTACCAAAGACAGTAAATCGTCCATGATTGACAACGGTTTATGACAAATGATGCAGTTTGAAAAGTTGCAAATGTAAAGATTACGCGAGGAGAAATTGCTAAACGTAACCACACAGTGCCCAAACAAAGGGCGGGTAATTCATGCATGCAAGCGCTGTACGATCGGTATTCCCTGCCATTCGTTCTGGGCAGTGTGACGTAATGCAGCAATGTCCACTCAAGTACTCTTTAAATTTCCAACTTTTCAAACTGCATCATTTTTTCGAGCTTGTATACAATTATTAGATTCCATTACGTTGATAAGAAATATTTAGATACCTTTTTTTGGAATCAAAAATATTGCAGCGACGTAGCTTTTGATGTCGTGATGACATCGAAAGCTACCTCGCTGCAATATTTTTGATTCCAAAAAAAGTATCTAAATATTTCTGCATCATTTTTCTTAAACTGTTGTCAATGTTGGATGATTTGCAGTCTTTGGTAGCAAAGAGGGTATCAAAATGTAGCTAACAACATTCCCCAAAGGTCTATATAAATGGCTACATCATAAGACGATCAGATTCAAAATTATGACCCCTCCAATGAGTGTGGGCTTTCTTTTTTGCGGTGTTAATATGCCAAATTAACTTGCTACTTGTAGTGTTTTGTGGAGCCAAGGGTATTGCCTTCAACGTTGTTTGCGGTGTAGTATGTTGCATAAAGATGCTTCAATTTTTGCTGGTCCCCGAGGGACAGCCAAGTCCTCTTTTATTATCTCACCGACTGACTGACTGACTGCCTGACTGTCACTTGCGACTAAGCCTGGTTGTAGGCTGGTGAAGGCTGGTGTACTGAGACCAGATATGAAAAGACTTCCATTGAAGAGCCAATCTGAATCAACTTGACTGAACTCTGTGGGCTTTGGGCCCAGCTTTACTAGGTTTGCTTATGACAGGTTTGGTGTTCAGTGGGGTAGGAAGAAGAAGATGAATTATAATTACAGGAAATGGTACCTTAGGGAAAAATGCCCATAGGGTTGTGCACAAAATTGTTCCAACTTTCACGACCCCTAACTCCAATTTCCCTTATCCTATCTACATGAATGTTTGGTACATGTATATTTATGATCTGGACCAACACAAACGATTCCGACAATTTGCGACAATACAGTTTTGCCTCTAAATAGGAGTTGTGACATTAGGGAGACATTGATATGTCTCCGTAATGTCCGGTGTCTCCCAAAGGAATAACTTATGATGAAAAATGTCTCCTTACAGATACAACAGGAATTTATGTTTTACTGGGCAATAATTATGTTCTTGGTTGGTCAGGTACTTACCTTGATTTGTAATTCCAGACTTTGAGTAGCCCTGAGTAGCTGCCAATGGCAACTTGCGATCTGTAAATACAAATTGAAAATAAAACACAAATTCTGAATTAAAATGTTACTTCTGTATCCTATCTAAACCCCAAAGGAATGTTTGATAATAACTGAATCAATAAAAAAATTGAACAATGTGCAATTGCACATATTTTGTAAACATCATGGCGTTAAGTAAAGAGAACTACTAATTTGGAATTTAAAGGGCTGGTGGCAGAACTAGTGCATCAAGGGGGCACTAAGGGCCCTCATTTTCTGAAGGGGGCATTGAATTGTTTTTTGCCTTCTCCCAAATTCTGAAGGGGGCGGGGAGGCACAGACTTTGAGAGGGGGGCTTGCCCCCATACCCCCTTTAATAGACAGTAGTTGGATAGGCAAGGTTATATTGACTTACAGATTTGGATGAGTGGCCAGGGCATGAATAGCTGCATCATGCTCAGAATGAATCATCTGAAAGAACAAAACAAGATTGAGGTTTGAGAATACCAGGCTAGTCCTGAGAGAAATATCTTAGTAACGTAGGCCTAATGTACAACATTTGCAATCATTAAAAACCAAAACTACCAACTTATTTTGAAACACCTCTCTTGACTGTAAGTGGATAATAGTCTCACGCATCCTGTGAAATTGTTGCACCTGGTATGTTGTTATTTGCAAGCAAAGTGGAATTTTTGAATCAATTTCCGATGGTTGGCTAACCATCGTTGGAAAAAAAAAAAGACTATTTTTTTAAATACTGCCCCAAATTTAATAGTTAGGCCACATTTTGTTGGCAATCGGTCACACATCCATGAAGGGGCGCAAGCCAGCTAGTCTGGTTCCCTGACCTGACAATTCCCTGAGGTCTATGAATTACTCCATTTCGTCTGAAGCAGGGTCAGGGAACCAGAGTACAAGAACAGCACTTTTTTCCTTGGTGTTTCCAGCATCAATGAACACCAAACTATAAACAGGTCGGTGTAACAATATTTGCTATAAAATATTGACCCCCAAATTTGTGCACATTAAGAATATAATCAGTAGTGCATACTTCGTGCTTTACGCGTGCGAACCAGTACAGCACTCGGTGTGTCCCATCCAAGGGGCTCTCAAAATTGGTAAAAAAATGCTCTATTTTGTTGGCGCACAGAGCCCTCTATCCACAATATTTTGGTTGGTTTTAAACATCACTAACTAGCTGGGTGAGTTCAATATGAACAACAAAGTGGATTTTCACAACATGATCCGTAACTACACAATCACCGAAACGTTTACGGCAGCTTGTCTTAAAACTTAGAGAAGTTCTTATTCCAAGTCTTGGGGTTCTCCATTAAAACCAGAACTGCTGACAAAGTACTTAAAATTGTGATACAAAAATTGATTAAAATCTCAGGGAAATGCTGTAAGTTGTGCGACTGATGACAACTGACCTTGACTTGGGTGCCGTCGGCGATGATGAGTGCAATCTGAGCTATGAATGTACTCAGGATGTAATCACGAGTAATGAAGGATGTAGCATTGATGGTGGCATCGGGGGGATAATCACTGTCTTCTGCCAATCTGTGGTAAAAAACAAAATCAGATCTTATTACCGGCAACAAACATAAGGAAGATTTTGGAAGAACTAATCCAAGCAACTTCCAAAAAACAAATGTTGATAAATTGGTGACAATACGCCAAGGACATTTTTTAATATAACCAGTGACTACAATCATACCCTTTCATTGTGTATGCATGATAACCAAGACCCATAGCAGTGCCCTGATGTACTAGACAAATTTAAATGTTGTCAACTGTACGTGTAAATTTCTGTTAATTTTTCGACACACAATTTGACAATTTTCAAAGCTACAGAGGGGGGGCATTTCAAACGTTACACGCATGAGTGGGAGGGGCTTTATAGACAAATCCGACGGCAACCATTTTCTGCGGTGGTGGAAGGCTTGGGCGCACACGCTTCAGGCTCCTTTGACCAATAGGAATACCAACATGTGCGCGTGCTGTGTCTGTAAGAACGCGTGCAGCATGCAAGTGAGCGTGACACCACCGCAGTAAAGCTTCTAATTTTGGCGGTCGGATTCCACTATACTGGATCATTCTATCGACCCTCAGACTTCCTAGAGTGAAAGACATTTCTCAACTACCCAGCATCATCATAAACATCCTCATTCAATCAGCTACTTACTCGGGCTCAAAGTCAGGCACGTAGGCAAAGGAGACAGAATTGATCGGCCCAACACCAAACTCATTGTACCAGTTGGACATACGAAGCTGTAGATCGTAGAACTTGACATGGCCGTTCACGTCTCCTGTTACAATGTATCTGGAACGGAGATATTCAGGATAAAGCACACAATATCATTCAATGGGTCTGAGGTATATCATGTCAGTGATGTAGTTTATCACTGGTCTCTTCGCATGTAAAATCATGTCAACTCAGACGTCCACTCACAAGTAACAGTGGATGAACAATATCAAGGGAGTGCTTTGTCAAAAAAAATTTCAAAAGCTTTTGTCTTGCCTTGAGACTGGAAGACTTATGATTGACATGTGATTTGTGATTGACTTGTGATTGACTTGTGATTGACTTATGATTGACATGTGATTGACATGTGATTGACTTGCGATTGACTTGCGACTGACTTGCGATTGACTTGCGATTGACTTGCGATTGACTTGCGATTGACTTGCGATTGACTTGCGATTGACCTGTGATTGGCAAGTGACTGACATGCGATTGACTTGCGATTGACTTGTGATTGACTTGTGATTGACTTGTGATTGACTTGTGATTGACATGTGATTGACTTATGATTGACACGTGATTGACTTGACTTGCGATTGACTTGCGATTGACTTGTGATTGACTTGTGATTGACTTGTGATTGACTTGTGATTGACTTGTGATTGACTTGTGATTGACTTGTGATTGACTTGTGATTGACTTGTGATTGGCAAGTGACTGACATGTGATTGACATGTGACTGACATGTTGATTGACTTGGGATTGACATGTGATTGACTTGTGGGGACTTGTGATGCACTTGACTGCATGTGAGCAAATTTTTTGAAGGCTCACTCATGATTTCTTAGGGAGTACTGTCTGTGTTCTGTGAGATGATTTCTCACCCTCAGTGAGACGTGGTGGCATTCTTTATTTGTTTCCCTGTTTTTCTGTTTCTGTCAGCCTCTAACCCCGAGTGCTTCTTGTTTTATTAGAAGCAATCTCCTAAAAAAATGAGAGAAGGCATATTTCCAAACATTCAGCGTGAACACTGATGCGACAGAAACTCTGCTCAACTTTGATATTATAGAAATCAAAGAATACTAAATTTAGTCGAATGAGTGCTTACTGTTCTGTGGTTGTCAGTACGGTGATACCACGCTCCTGGACACGGACCAGCTTGAAGGCTTTCTTGTTGGGAGAAGGTTCTAGGAGTGGTGCTGCAAACGAACACATGCAAGACATAAATACGTCATATCATACTCACACATCTACACTCAATAAAAAAAGTATCAGCAAGCAATACCCAGTATACGTTTTTACCACATATCTATATTTCAGTCTTTTTTCAGCACTTTTTAAGTCTTCTCAAAGCAAGTCTTCAGGTCAAGTCTCAAGCTACTCAAACAAACTGTGAATCCTTTGTCACTGCTCATCATTCAGATTAAGAAGACTTCAATATCTCTCCAATCAATTTTTGAAAGATTTTCTAAACAAGAAAGGGACTTTATTCCCATTTTCTGTGAAAGGTTCACAACCATGTAAACAAGATGACCAAACATAATCAATATGCAAACCTTAATCTTAACAATAGTCTATTAAGCCCCACCCCTTAATATTTTTGACCAATCACGCCCCTGGTTAACATCCACCATGTGTGCACAAAAGTCTGACATGTGTGCACATGTGTATGACGTGCACAGCTGGAACATGCAGTGTGATATTGGAAGGCACACGTACATGTATGGCTTTACGATAGAGAACACACACAAAGGGAGAACAAAAGATCCTTTAAGTCCTCAAGTGTTGGGTCTTTTGTTGAAAACGGTCCTCGATCATACGGTTATGTGCTTAGTCTATGGGAGAGTGTTATAATGGGACAAAGGGAAACACAAAGCATTGTCCTTGGGCGTATAGAAATTCATGACTGTGTGTTTCTGCATGTTTTTCTACACACGTTTGTGCACACGCAGTCGTGTTTTTAAATACTTTGCTCTGGAGGACAATGCTTTGTGTTTCCCTTTGTCCCTGTAATATAAATTCTCCCACAGACTAAGCACATAACCATACGATAGAGGACCTTTTTCAACAAAGAAACCAACGCCCGAGAACTGAAAGGATCTGTTGTTCTCCCTTTGTGTGTCAGTCCTCGGGGGTTATGTAGAACACGTACACGTGCACAGTCGGCAGGCAAAATGGATCGATCTATTGTCTGAGTACACAGGTCACTGAAGAAGGAAGAAGTGAACTTTGACCCTTGACCCAACATGTAGGAGCTCATTGTTTTGTACTTACGTCCAGAGATGGGCCTGCAGTTGTCCCAGACCACTACGTTACCCACGGACGTCGCAGTGAACGCCCTGGTGCTGTTACTGCAGTAGATGGACTGGCTGTAGTTGCCAACGACTCGGTTGAAATCTTGATCAGTCAGAGACGGAGCCACAAACTCAATCTTGTTGCCCTTCTGAAAAAAAAATCGAAGAATTTTTGAAAATTTTTCACTGTGGCCTCAATTAAGTCCCTTCTACGAAAGTAGGAACTGAGATGAAATCGTGTCATACAAGGTTGCATTACTGTTGTGAGTTCTATTTATGACATGGACATTCATAACGTTCACATTTTATTTTTAGCATATAAACGGCACATGATGCCACAGGTATGGACAAATCCGGCCACATGATCACTGTACACTCACGGGGCCCCCTTCAATGGAGAAACCGTTGTGAATGCTATTGTACAAAGCAACTGTTCAGTGATGGATGCTTTCACCAGTGAAGGGGGCCTTCATGATAGAACTGACAGCGTGCCCAAATTGGTTTGATAACATGCAAGTCTCATGTATACCAAACTTGCGGGCAAAGATTTTTTTTAATCATCCTCTTGTGAAGACCAGAGTTGTAAGTCAAAACATTTTTGTGTCGAGATCAAAGCTTTACACGTGATTTGGGGGCTTGCGTGAATTGTGTGTGTCAGTTTTTACAATGAAGCAATGAAAACTGAATCCTGACAAAAAGAATCTCCAAAAGGGACGTCAGTTTGTGGTCTCAATTTGGTCGGCAGAACCACAATATCCAAATGCCAATTGCGCTGAGATGAACCAGTTCCACAAAAGTTAACACTGTGATGTGTTTTGACATCTCAGGGCCATTCAACTATTTCTTGACACCGAAAAACCAAGCGAAATGTGAAAATAGATAAGACCTCATGTACAGCAGCCATCTTAGAGGGCAATGCCTTTGAGTTGCTGGGATATGCATGAGTGAACCTTGTGTGCATTCAGAGTTAATGCACTAAGAGGACACAAGATGGCCTCTAAGATGGCCGCTACGTATAAGGTCTATGATTGAATGGGATACGTTCTGCTTACCCATGCATAGAAGATGACCTGACTGTCGCTATTGGAGACAATCTGACTGGTATCTTCCGGATTGAAGTGGACGTAGGTCTGCTGTCCGTAGCTGTTACTGAGTTGAGTGAAGCAGACTGGTGTCTCACCGTCCGTCGTCCAATCCCAGATAGATAAAGACTACAAGAGAGAAAGCCACGCAGTGGTCAGTCAGCAAAGGCTGGACACTCACTAACACTTAGGCTTCCAGAGCTAAGGCTACAGCTATTGCCAGCTTGTTCCCACTAGGGCAAAGACGTAGACAATAGCTCAAGACAAGAGATTTGAACGCAGCCCTACGTTGCGTCCTAATTACGTGGCTATGGCTAGAAATAGCACACGGGTCTATGTGTAGTGGCTGTAGCCGCTTCCATAGGCGCGTGTGTAATGTCTAGCCGTAGCCAGTAATTCGGACACAGCTTTATCCCTTTTAAGCAAACTTGTATCCCTGATGATTGGTTGATTTTATACTAAGAGTTTGGGTACATAGCTAAAACTTTGTACTTCTTCATTTTTGAGGATTTAATTTTTAAGAAACTTTGAACATGTTTACAAAATTCTGGTAAAAATTTTAGGACATTTTTGGGAATTCAACATTTTTAATTCGAGAAAAGGTTGAGGTTATTGAGGATATAAATGGAGATTTGTTTGGGGGTATCGACGGACTGTTTGCTATAAAAAAATAAAGCCCTTTTTTTATTAAGATAAAGCTAGATGAAGAATCATGGGACTAAACTACGGGGGAAAAAATTGTTTGAATGAATGTATCCAGTCACATGGCAACATGACTCGTAAGATCAGATCAGAGCAGCGTGGTCATACCTGGTCGGGGATGGTTCCCATGGTAACAAGGTACTTGGCATCAGGGGTCATTGCCATAGCAACCACACCATTCTCATGAGCTTCAAAGATGGTCTGGACAGGGGTCCTTCAGAAAATAAAAAAAGAAAGCGAATATCAAAGAAATTAAACACTGAAGATCAAAAAGAAAGAAAAAAAATAACTGCAAAAAAGAGGATCAAAGTTTATAAGTTATATTGACCATGCTACACCTGTTTGGGATGTTATGGTCATGTGACGAGGATTTATCAGCAAACTCATTTTTTCCTGCACTGCATGTATATCTCTTGAAATATGGGTGGTTTAAATTTGTTAACATATAATGTTGGGGAACGAATGTAGTATACAGACGCCACTTCTTTGGTTGTGTACAAAGTCTGTAGAGAGTCAAGTGCATTTTTCAAAGTATTTTTTAACAAAACTGGAAACGTTTCTCAGTCCCAGATTTGTGTCTTATCAACATTTTGGCAATGACTGACCTTCATTGAGATGATAGATGAAGAAAAAAGTGGCGTCAGGTTGCAACATTCTTTCCAATGTTAGATGTGGGCACAGTAACATGAGAACGAAGCATAGGCCATTGGCATAGGCCATTATTTCTGTGGCCTCTTTTTGTTGTGATAACGTACCCTGTGTAGGTATCCCACACTATGACCATGCTGTTAGGTCCTTTGTCCGCCGTAGCTATCCAACGTTTGTCTCGACTGGCGCAGGTGCAGGTGATGTTGTTGCTCTACAAAAATAAAATAATAAAGAATTAAAGACAAAATATGCAAGTCCTTAGAGTAAAACGTCTTGCTCAAGGACACAAGGACAACACTTTTTAGAAGGGTACATCCACCATGGGTACAACACCATAACTGCATTCAGAACAATTAAATGCAGGAAACATGACCGTAAAAAAAACGAAGATTTGTCAAGCAAACAGACATCCGGTTGTCTTATATCTGCTCCGTTCACAAGTACCCCCTCACCGGCAAAGAAAGTACAGTTGGGGGTGACCGAGCAACGCCATCTTGTCTGACTGCAATATTTTGCCGCGAAGCGCTAGCACAGCCACTGCATGTACATAGTACAAATCCCCGGCCCCTGGTGTACGTGCATCACACACGAGGAACAGTGCACGCGCGTCAACCAGCGAAACATGTGTCCCGCCCATGGTATGTCGTTGCTAGGTAAAAGGGCGCCCTCTTTTGTTGGCGCACAGAGCCCATACATGTACAAGCTATATTATGTGGCTCCTTTTTTGTTTTGTTTTAAATGCGTTTTGATCTCTTTAAGGTCTTAATACTGCAATGAAGCACTGCAATTTCAAATAAAACTGAATTTTGCAGATTGAAGACAAAAGTATTCATGAAATGCTTTTTTACCCTAATCTCTCTGATCAATTGAACAATTTTTTTTGATATGAATAGCTATTCAGATACCCGTTTGTGGATGATGGCTCTTACTTTTCACAAAGAGAAGTTCAACTTACATGTCCCTGCAGCAACTTTTGAGTGTTCTTCTCATAGTTGTAGAGCACCGCAGTATGACCCGTGGTATAGACGCACATCCGACGAAGCTGATTGGTCAGATTAATGGTGGGGACGGTCTTGTTAACACCAAACGACCAGGTTAAACTCTGAAAATCGGTTCACAATGATACATGGTTCATGAATAATACGTCAAGGGAAACATGCTTTTAATTAATTTGTTTTTCCCCAGTTTACTGAAAGTTATTTAGAAATAGATCGGGGTGGAATAACGTCATCAGTTTTCATCGGTTGCTATGTGTTTATCATTCAGCACTCCAGGTTCAAGAACCATTGAGTTTCAAGAACATAGGTTTTGGAGCTTGACAAGCCAATGTAAATGCAGTGGATCGGAATATTTTCTCATTTTTAAGATGTTGTAATTTTAATTTCTATCCTTAATTTGAATTCTGTACACTACAGTAAAACATTGACTCCAATTGACTAAACATAAATTGAGGGAATCTACAAATGTACATGTACCAACATTTTTCAGTGTAGGTCTCTCTCAAAGACGGCCTTCTCTGTAATAGAACTGGAACTGTGTATATTACGCAATCAAGCACGCATTGCGCAGTGTTGAAAATGTTCCAAACACGCGCTTGTTGCTCGAAATGTGTTTGAAATTTGACGCAGCCAATGCGCGTTATGCAAGTCGACACTCAAAATGCCGATGCATGTGGCTGGTCTGTAGGAAATGACGTCATTAGAGAGAGACCTATTGGAACAGTTTTTAAGCCACTTCTAGATCCAAACAGAAAAAAATAAATAAACATTTATCAAAGTTTTAGTTAGACACAACTTTTCTACTACTTCAAATTATGAGTTTTTGCTTCTCACTAATTTTCTTGATGTCACGATGAAAAAATATCCTATTCAAAAGTTGAGGTATAGAGAATTAGAAGACTCACCAAGGCATTGGTAGAGACTTCGACATTGGAAGTTGCTGAACTGGCTGTGCTGGGTCTGTCTGCGACAGGGGTTGTGTCCGATGGTTTGTCCACAGGCGTTGATGGTTTGACGGTTTCCCCACCCTGGTCTGATGAGGGTTCTGCTGTGGAGTCTGCCGAGGGACCATTGGTGGTTTCTTCCTGGATTGGCTCCTCCGTTGCTTCTCTCATCAGCTGGGGCGATGATGAACCCGCCTCTGCAGTCGGGGGCGGGGCTACGGCCTGTGGCTCCTCCCCATCATCCTCTGCCATCTTGGCCGGTGACTGCTCACGGTCTTCCCTTTCATCATCTTCATCAATTTGCTCCTCAGATGGTTCATCTTCCTTCTCTCCATCTTCTATCGCATCTTGAGATGGATCTTCACCCTCCTCCTCCCCTTTCTCAAGGACCGCATCTTCTTCTGTTTGCTCCTTCCCAGCATCATCTGTAGCTTCCTCATCTTTTGTTTCTTCTTGCTCATCTTGTGCATCTCCTGTTGGCTGCTCGTTTCTGTTTGCTTCCTCTTCTGTCGTAGCATCAACTGCTTGCTCCGTCTCCTGTTGTTCATCTTGGTTTGCGGTGTTGTCATCTGCAACCTCTTCGGCCTTCAACCCTTCAGATGAAGGTTGTTCTTCTTGGTCAGCCATGACACTATGTTATGCAGTATCTGTATTCAGCATTAAATAAATCATGAATCAAAAATTTCTTCATAGTTGACGAAGGGTGTCGGTCACTTCGCCGAATGTCCACTTCGCCGAATTACCACTTCGCATAATTACCACTTCGCTGAACTACCACTTCGCCGAATTACCACTTTGCCGAATGCTCGCACGCATTATGCACGCACGTACACGTATCCGCGCACTGAATCTTAGAAAATTCCAACTTAACATTTAAGAATTTCTTTAAAGTTGATAAATTCTCTTAAACCATTATTATCTCTACTACCATACCCAACTACTAGTTTGTTAGAAAATTATTTTCTTATTTTTAGGGGACGTTTTCAAAGGTTCACACAGTACACTTCGAAATAAAATCGGAAAATCACGCTGAAATAAACGTCTCTGTTAATTTTTAAATGGGTAGATAAACTCGCGATTTATGAAAGGGAGTGTCTAGAACGTGATGAAATTTCAGTTTCTGTGAAATTCCAGTTTCTGTGAAATTCCAGTTAGGCCTAAAGGCACTTAGTAGTAAAGGCATCTCATTTGAGTTTGGATAATAGGGGAATAGGATCATTTCAGTAGAGCTAAATAACCCCCCAAATTTCATGGCCTCCGCCATGTACTATGTACGTGCGTGTGGATGTGTGTGCGAGTACGTCGTACGTGGGCAAAGGCAAATGGGTAAAGTGGCAATTCGGCGAAGTGGTAATTCGGCGAAGTGGCAATTCGGCAAAGTAGTAATTTGGGGAAGTGGTAAAATAGGCGAAGTGGTTGTCGGTGAAGTGGAAATTCGGCAAAGTGACTGTAAAACTTCAAGAAATGCAAGTTACACATGTAGGCCTAGTTAGCAAATTTGGCATGTTTGGTAGCCCCCTCGCATAGGCTTAAATGTGGCTCAAATACTGGTCCCGATTTCGATTTCTTCAAAATCAACTTTCCCCACAAATGGCGTGTGACCGCTGTGTGGCTCACGATATGGAGACTGTCCGGTATTTGAGCTACATCATACATGATTTATGCCTGGGCTGGGGTACAAATTTGCTTTAGAACGATTTTGAATGATATTAGGCCCCTATTAAATATTATTAAGACGTATTTGAGGGTCATTGTGTCCGTGTTTGGCATTAATAGTGACAGTAGAAGACTTATTCCTCGAACTATGATACTTCGCGGAGCGGAGCCCCATAGACAACTTACCCCACAAAATTGTTTGCTTCTACAAAACACCAACTAAGTACAAAAACATCAATCACAACCAAGCCATTTCCCACAGAACCGCTTCATAGTTTGCCCCTAAACTCCATACAATACCTCATGACATACTCACATTATGTGCACCAAACAAACATTGGTGGATTCTGTCGGTTTTTAGGCCAAAATGATGAAAAATATGCCCTTTCAGCACTGAGCCAACCAGACACTTGAAACGTGCACACAGATATGATCTGTCGATGATTTTCGGTTCGAATGGAGCGTGCCGCGGGAGGTACGTACTTGCATTTGTACGCATGGGCATACTATCATTCCGCTCCTGCCGTACCCCCAGCGGCGTGCTCCGAGCGAACTGAAAATCATTGATCGATCATATCTGTGTGCACGTTTCAAGTGTCAGGTTGGCTCAGTGCAGAAAGGGCATATTTTTCAAAATAAATTTCATCATTTTGGCCTAAAAACCGACAGAATCCACCGATGTTTGTTTGGTGCACGTAACGTGAGTATGTCATGAGGTATTGTGCGGAGTTTAGGGGCAAACTGTGCAGCGGTTCTGTCATGTCTGTGGGAAATGGCTGGGTGTGATGGACATTTTTGTACTTAGTTGGTGTTTTGTAGATGCAAACAATTTTGCGGGGTACGTTGTCTATGAGGCTCCACTCCGCAGAGCATCATAGTTCTAGGAGTATACAAGACTGTGTCGTAATAAAGATGACACTATTATTTACTACCTGTAGTGTAGGTCTTTTCAACATGTTCATTAGGAGCAACTATAGAATGCAGGGCCACGCCGGCGGAGCAAGGTTTTTTATTTTGCTTGGAGGCGTGGATGGATAGGAGTAATAGATATGCAAACCTGCAAAAAGTGCTAAGTAGAGCGAATGCACTTGTTTTCTAAGCTTCTCATGAAGGATCGGAAGGGAGGGCGTGCTTGTAAATGTGTTGGGGGCACGGCACTGTCTGGAGTGGCGAAGGTGCGGAGTCGTGGAGTTGCAGAGTCGCGGAGACGCGGGGCACTGGAGTGGCGGAAGCGTGGAGTCGTGGAGTCGCAGAGTCGCGGAGACGCGGGGCACTGGAGTGGCGGAAGCGTGGAGTCGTGGAGTCGCAGAGTCGCGGAGACGCGGGGCACTGGAGTGGTGGAGGCGCGGAGTCGCAGAGACTCGCGCCGAAAGAGGGCGCAATTCTCGGCGGAATTTTTTTGAGAACGAAGCATCCGTATCCATTTTAAATGGGCTCGCAAATTAGGAAGGGAGGAGGGTAACGGGGCACTGTCTGGAGTGGCGGAGGCGCGGAGTCGTGGAGTCGCAGAGTCGCGGACACGCGGGGCACTGGAGTGGCGGAGGCGTGGAGTCGCGGAGTCGCAGAGACGCGCACCGATAGAGGGCGCAATTCTCGGAGATATCGACTGCGGCTCCACGGCCGAGACTCCACGATCGATTTTCGGAGGTAGGCACTGCGGCTCCACGCCTCCACGCAGCCGTACGGAGGCGCGGATGTAGAGTAAAGTGGCCCTGCATTGTACCGTTCATTATTATAAAAATGCACATGACCAATTTTTCACGATTTCGATGCAATGTGAATATTGACTAGGAAATGACCGACTTTTCGCTAGGCCGACGCAAATTAGCGCCAAAATGTGATACAAATTTACTTTTAATTGCAGTTATACAACTTTATTAAATTGCCTTCATTTTTTTAACGTTAGCTAGTATAATTGAGGTTTATTCTGGAAATAAAATATAAATCTTACCTTTAAAAACAAAACAAACTACCTTCCCGAGTTACGATCTCCAAGGAAACTTGCCTGTTTACATCGTTGGTAACCAATACATTATACGTACCCAAAACGTGCCATTTGCAGTGAACCAACGAATTACCTTTCCTTCGCCAAATGGCGAAGGGCGCCCTCTGCATCTATTTATCTCTATTTGGCTATAGAGGGCGCTGTTGAGTGAGTCAGTGCAGAGCCTATCAATCCCGGGACATACCGTACCTTTATTTCGTTTTACCGTTTTGCATTTCCTCAAAACAAAAACAGTAAACAAACCATTGACCATTTTGTCGTTTTACAGTTTTGTAAAACGGTCAAACGGTATTAAGATAAATACGAATCCCGGGACATACCGTTATTTCGTTTTACCGTTTTGGATTTCCTCAAAAGCAAAAACAGTAAACGAGCCATTGACTGTTTTGTCGTTTTACAGTTTTGTAAAACAGTGAAACGGTATTAAGTCACACAAAAACAATTACCTTTTTATTGTTTTTGTAAACTGTAAAAAGTAATAAACGGTTAGTTGCTTTATTTTTAGAGTGTTGTTTTACAAAAACATGACAATGTCAAAACGGTCAATAGTCTTGTCGACCATTTTTTTTATTCAGGTTTAAGTTGGCAATTATAGCAATGCGGCACCTTGGAATATTAATGTGTCCTTGGGTTCGAGTCACTGCCTGTCAAATTGCCCTCACAATTTTATGTCGTTCTAGTTCTCACAACAGAATTTGAGAATATTGGCTATTAAAGAGCCGCGCTGGCCACTCCAATTTCCTTCAACATAATCTGCAACTTCTTCGTACGTCTTACCACCCTGTAACTATTCTGAAATTTCCTCCATGAAATTTTCCAGCGCCATTTTTGTTTGCAACTCTTCATGCCCCACCAACTGAATCGCAGTAGATGGGGGTCAAGGTCACGCCAGGAATCACACCACGCATTAATTATGCCGAGGTAACACTTCTTCGTGCACGGCATGGTCCCCTCCACCCTCCGCCCCCCTTGCCCACCGCCACAAAATGCACCACGGACTGTTAGCTATGACATCGACACTGGAGTAAAAAAAAAACAGTCTGTATTCAATACTGACCGTTTTGCTGTTTATCAAACTTATTTGTGTAAAACTGTAAAACAAAAATCATTGATCGTTATGCTGTAATGAAATTTACTAAACTGATAAAACGGAATAACCGTAATACCGGTTGCCGTTTTACAAAACTGTAAAACGACAAAACGGTCATCGGTTCGTTTACTGTTTTTGTTTTTGAGGAAATCCAAAACGGTAAAACGAAATAACGGTATGTCCCGGGATTAATACGGTTTCTCCGTTTTATAAGTTTAATAAAATTCATTACAGCATAACGATCAATGATTTTTGTTTTACAGTTTTACACAAATAACTTTGAAAAACAGCAAAACGGTCAGTATTGAATACAGACTGTTTTTTTTTCATTTCAGTGTCATAGTGAACAGTCCGTGGTGCATTTTGTGGTGCTGGGCAAGGGGGACGGAGGGGGACCATGCTTTACATGAAAAAGTGTTACCTCGGCATAATGCGTGGTGTGATGATTCCTGGCGTGACCCTGACCCCTTTCTCACGCGATTCAGTTGGTGGGGCTTAAGAGTTGCAAGCAAAAATGGAGCTGGAAAAATTCAAGGGAGGACATTACTTTTTACAATGGATACAGGATGGTAATACGTTTGAAGAAGTTGCAGATATCTGAAGGAAATTGGAGTTCGGCGCGGCTCTTCAATAGCCAGTTCGAAAACTATGTCGTGAGAACGAAATGTGAGGAGGGTAATTTGGGTCCCAGGCAATGACTTGATCCCATGAGGACGCATAAACATTTCTAAGTGCATTGCTTAATTGCCGAACATAAATCAAAAAATGGTCGACAGGACTATTGACCGTTTTTTCATTGTCATGTTCTTGTAAAACAACACTCTGAAATGAAGCAACTAACCGTTTATCGCTTTCAACAATTAAGAAAAACAACAAAAAGGTCATTGTTTTTTGTGACCTAATACCGTTTGACCGTTTTACAAAACTGTAAAACGAAAAAACGGTCTATGGTTTGTTTACTGTTTTTGTTTTTGAGGAAATCCAAAAACGGTAAAACGAAATAACGGTATGTCCCGGGATTCCTATCACCGGCACAATGGAGCCATAAAACACTCGGTTTAAATCATCTACAGCTCACCGTTGCTGTAACCCTAACCATTGAAAGAATTGTTTTGACCGCAAAACGTCGGCGTTATTTAGCAAAACAGAGTTTCCCATCCTACAGAGGAGGGAGAATTATACATAATGTGAATGAAAATGGGGGGGGGGGGCTGTTACTTTTTAGGGCAAGAAATGTACCCAAAAGCTGAAGTCACATTGGTAACGGCCCAGAGCTGGGCATGGACATCAGATAACCACAAATTGAGAAGAGTACACCCTCCCCCTATACCGGCCAGCCCGGGAAGAAATTGCATGGACAGTTTCACGGAGGAAATATATTTGAAATACCTGTTTTCAGCCAAAGAATAATCTTTTATTTCTAAAACATATCCTTTTAAACCATGATATACATGTACACACTATGGAAAAGATTTACAAGTTGCATGGAAGCAGAGAAAAAAATGTAAATTATTCATCGATAATAATTAATAGTTTATAAACAATAACAACACAACATACATGCAGCGCAAGGGGAACCCGTGGGGGGGGGGAGGGGCAAGTTTTATCGGGATCATCCAATGCTAAAAAGAGGGAGGGTATAATTGTTTCCCGTTTTCAGGAATGAAGCCCGTTTGTTTTCATCATTTAAAGTTACATTCCTCGACCTATTTCGAGTTTAACCCCGAAAACAGATTTATGTTTTTCATATAGCATTTTAAAAGTTAGTCACTTTTGACTGAGACATCGAACCAAAATGTTCCCGAAGTTTAGTCATTGGATTATTCCTTTACAAAATTAGACTTGTTTTCGGCACGACAATATTACTATGCCTCTGGCACAAAATAGTGCACAAAATGAAAGTCCTTTTCAGAGGGTTGCCGACGCCCAAAATTGGAATAAAATAGTATTTCGTTAGAGCAAAATAATATAAACTGAAAATTCGGTCTTTTTTTCAAACTTCGAATGATTTACAGTCCGCCAATAGGCTCGTTTTTTGTTGTTGTATGTGTTAGGGACATAAAAGCAATCATAACAATCAAAATGTTTAAAAAATAATTATCGGAGTGTTCCAAAAGCTCCAAAATAGGAAAACATTTTTTTGTGTGTTAAATCAAAACATATACCTGAATTCTCGTCAGGAGAGAGCCGGAAAATTAATGCATTAATGAGCACAAGGAGGGAAAATTTTTAGCCAAATCGCGAAATCGTCTTGCGTTTCACGGATACTTAATTAACCAAAATAATTTCTCATGTTTCCATTATGTACATTATAGTTCAACAGTGCAAGGTAGATTACAATGCGGTAGTTATCTAAATTAAACCAATTAAAGCAAAACAAAACTTCAGAATGAGAAAACCAAATTAAAAAAAAAATTACTCTTAATAAAAATAGACAAAATAGTCCGGAGCTTTAAAACAATAACTCAAGCGTGATCACGGGAAACATTTTAACTGCATAAAAATGACATAGTCTTCAAACCATCTGCGATTCAATCTCAAATAACTGCCCTGCCCATTAAAAATATAGTATTTCAAAATAACAATAATTAATTAAACATATGATTTACTGTGGAGGAGTATAGCTCACATGCCGAAAATTAATCCATAATAAAACTATAGGCAACATTGTTTTTAGGCCTCTAATAAATTTCCGGAATTTGGTATATTTTTCAGTATTTAACAGTATTAAGAAGTGAAGAGCTAAGTTGATGAGCAGAGAATAACATTATTATATTTAATATCTTGAATCTTCAGCCTTGTTCCATTCTTTTTTTTGGGGGGGGGCATGTACAGTGATCTCTGTACTAGTCTTTTTCTTCTTAGTAAGTGTGCAGAGGACGACTTCTGTAAAAAAAAACAAAAGGATATGAAAACAATTACTCATCAGTAAATACATAGCCCACCAACAAAAATAAAAAAGAACAGAATATAACAATAAAAACAATAAGATAATGAACAGTCATTAGCAAAAGTATATTTTTTTAAAATTAATTAAGATACAAAATTCTTCATTGGATTTTTTTCCGGACACCACAAATATTATTATTATTATTATTACAGTATAGTAACACTTTGACTGAGGAAAAAAGTGATCCGTTGAATATTATCTTTACCAATTATCAATAATTACACTGCAAACAATATAGTGTTAAATCTTCACCATATATGCCAAAGTGTTACTATACTGTAATCATAATAATATTATTTTTGGTGTCCGGATAAAACTAGGGCAAAACCTAATATTGATATGCATCACCCCGACGCAGATTCATCTTACGAATAGCTACACCATATATAGGCCCTAATGTTATCTACACAGGACTATTGGTTTCCGATTAAAACCACAGAAATTCTAACTTGATATCATACGGCAATTTTTGACAGCGTCGTTTGGGAAGATTGTGACAATTATTACTACCTGTACGGAGGTGGATCGGATAGCTTTCGTTCCCGTCCATTGTTGTTATAATTCGAGCCATTTACAGACGTCTCTGGATTTTCACTCACTGTTCGGTGTCTGATGACCGTCTCTCGCCTCAGGAAATACCCCTACAAGAAAATAAGCAAACAAAACCAAAATTACTTTAACATTTTACAACATCTGGGATTTCCAAGTTGACATGTTCGTGTGCCTAAGCACTCCCCTATGTTTCTTGTCTCCGTATTTATTTTATACAGGCTTTTAAAATTTACTCAACAAGAATTTTGTGTATACAATTTCCTGAAATCAAAAGATCCTTCTGGGGCATTTTCTCTTTCACGAAAAGACAAAAATAGAATTTTTGAACAGTGACTTGAACACCGTTCTCCAGAACTATACCCTGAACAAGTGATATCTAAGATGTCATTCCAACAATCGACCGATTTTGTTTGGCAGGACCTCTAAATATAGGTCGTTAGCTGCAGGAAGAGGACATGATGAGGGTGTGAGTTAGGGCGAACTTCTCTGGTGTAAGTCCTAAAAGTTCGGTTTCTGACGTACCATGCGTAGTGAAGCTAGTTCCTCGGCCGCAGTTTTGTCATTTTTCTCGGTGCGTTGTTTCAATTCTCGCAGTTTCTCTGTGGCTTCCGCAGTCCTCAGAGTGATGCCGAAGATGTCCTCGTGGTATCGATTCTCATCCTATTATCGAACACACAGAAAAACGATAATATTTTGGAGTCGATTATTAGTCGGTCACGTTTGAAGGTATGGTTTACCAATGCAATGTGTCGATATAGTTTTTGTATTTGTTACCACTAAAAGTGTGTTGTTCTCCATGGTAAAAGATTTTATAAAACGGATATTCATACCTTGAGGCGTTCGATCAGTTTCTTAGCTTTTTCTTCCGACATCTCTCCGTGCTTAGCGATGATGGTTTCTATGGTAACGCGTACACCAGCAGCCATAGTTACATCCCCGCATACGTAGACGTGACCCTTGCCTCCACAAACCGTCTCGTATACTTTCTGTGAGTTCTTGCGAAGGAGGTCTTGAACATAAGTCTGAAATCGAATGAGAAATTTCTTAATCCAAAGCTCAGGCATGGAAGCGTCCAACTAATGGCGAACAAATGCGTCAATGACAAATATTGTATATCTACAAAAGGTTGATTGATTTCTATATCAATGTCGAATTGATGTTAATGATGTGCCATATAGATAAACCAAAAAGTTACAAGACTTACTTTAGGTAGATGGACTTCCCGCGAATACGCTGTCCAGACGTCGGTGAGGGCGCCTTCCTCCTTAGCCGTCATCTTCTCCTCCTTGTAGATGTTGTCTAGCTTGGAATGTCTACATCCGAACACCAGCGTGACGTCACCGAATCGGCCGTCCTTGTCGGCGTCCGATTGGTCGATAGCTTCCTGGTACCTGTCGTACTGCCGCTGTTGCCAGAAGCTACGAAACGGCGCGATGCCCGTCCCGGGACCAACGAGAACCATGGGCGCTGATTGGTCCTTTGGCATGTGGAATGAGGGCGCTCTGATACAAAAAGGTTAAAAAAAAATTAAAACACAATGCTTTATCAATGAGTGTCCCAACAGAAATTCTTACATTTAAGTACAAAATATGTGGTTTACGGCATAAAGGCTATAGGATCATGCATTCATCCCAAAACCACCTACCAAAACTTATCAAAATGCTACTTGGTTGAAAGATCGTACGATGCTAAACACCCGGTGGAATTTCAGTCTGGCTTGCTACCATTGAGATGAGATCAAGTAATGGTGACTGCCAACCATCAGCTAATTGACTGATATTTATTTTGAAGAAATTGTGGCGTGATCAAAAAGTGGGCATGAGTTTGCTTGAAAAGTGTAATATCCACTGAGATGAAATTTCAACAGGTTAGGTGTTGTCATTTTCCTTTGGATTTTGAGTGGACATACGCATGTCCACATAAAAAATCATTGTTACCCGGTATAAAAAGACGCTTACATCAACGTAGTATTCCATTCTACAAAACTTCAAGTGTGAAATTCCAGAATTGTCTAGCGCGTACTTGTGTGAGTGACTTACTTCCTTATGAAGGCAGGTACGATGTCCTCAGCAGACAGGGCATCCAGCCAACTTGAGCAAACTCCTCGATGTATAGCGCCGCTAGCTGCAATGCAATCAGATTCAATCTTTTACAACAAATGTCGTTATTATTTCTTACATTTCAACTTTTATTTCTTTAATAAACTGCACTTGAATTGAACATTTTATGTGACTTTTTTTGTAATCGTTTAACAAAAACATCACAGCGTACAACTTAAAGTTACAGCGCTTTAAATTTGAGTTAATTAAGAAGGCTAAAATGACGGAGAAAAAAACAATACATTTTCATTTGCAAAATAATTATGCCAAATAAAAAAAAAAGCCAAAACAAAGCCAAAACTAGCCAACCAAATGGTTACTGCAGCCAATGTTTGGTTTGCATAGGTTAAAAGTTCAAACACAACAGAGAAAGTAATAAGGCTCGAATTTATTATAATCGTGCCACGGTGCCACTTGTAAACTTTGCACCAATCAGAGGGAGATTAAACCTTAATATCAGATTGTTCATGTCAATATCCTAAACTATAACAGGCTTGCCTTTTGACTTGTACTGAACCACTGCCACTGTGATGTGAACGTCCCCAGGGTGCATCTGTGGACTGGAACTGATGGAGTAATAGCGAGGCCTGAGCAGTGGGAGCAAGGTTAGAAGCAGCGAAGCTGGTACCCTCAGCGTTGGGAATGCTTCCAAGATCTCGGCCAGGTTTGGGAACGAAGAATACAGCCACTCATCGTAAACGGCTGAACCCTTTGTTTAACGAACGAAAATACATTTTTTGTATGGGACCGTTTCTGAAACTTGGGCTTTGTTGTCGGAATCGGCTTCGTCTGTGGCCCCAAATTTCATGAGACACTGGCAAAATAAGTGCCGATTTGAATCTAAATCTCAAAAGTGTTCTAACCACCCACCAATCAAATCAGGGAATAGAAATTCGCAGTTAAGGTCACAAGTAGTGACGTCAGAAGCTCTGACGTCACCCAGCTCGTCCCACGTCCCAAGGTTCTTCTCAGAACGTCACAAAGAACCTCAAATCTCACGAGAGTTCATTTCACGCGACGGTATGGCAAACACTCCTTGCACGCAAAACCTCAAATCTTAACAAAAGTTATTTCTGTCAAGAAAAAGGATAAACCTAACCTAAATGAATAGAAAACATATGGCCTTTGCCACCACCGCTTTCCGGGATAAGGGCGAAAAAAAGGAAACTTATTTTGAATTTCGTGACCATAATTCCTGCTCCCACTTAACCTACCCACTCTCACCAGCCTAACCCGAGGCTATCCAATCTTCCTCTAGCCCCACTAGTGTGGCCGCAGTATGCTGCGCTGCTGCGCTGAACCTCTGAGGTTCAGCGCAGCATACCGCGGCCACACTAGTGGGGCTAATCTTCCTCCAACTTTGTTCTAAATTCCGGGATAAGAATTTTTTATTGAATTTTATGAGTTTTGGATTAAGAAAATAAAACAAGACATGTGCAAATAACCTTGTCAGTTGTGCGCTGTTCTGAGTGCTCTTCGAGTAGCTTTTGTGGCGGGAATTAGTAACATCAAGGCAATCAAATCACAGAAAATAAAACAAGACATGTGCAAATAACCTTGTCGGTTGTGCGCTGTTCCGAGTGCTCTTCGAGTAGCTTTTGTGGCGGGAATGAGTAACATCGAGGCAATCAAATCACAGCAGACAGTGAAAGAAACAGAAAACAAACTGTGAGTAATAAAAGTTCACTGCAGTAATTGTTAAAGTATTTTTCACAATTATGGTTGTACAAAAAGTGCAGATAAAGATACTCACCCAACAAGGCCCATAAGATTGAAGTTATTATTTTGCAGTCGTGATATTAATGGCCTAGCAATGAAAGCGTCGGCTTGGGTACTGAATTAATAAAAGTCATGTTTTGGGGGTGTTTATGACACTTATTATATTTTGGTGATGTGACCACATTCGTCGGGGGAAAACCAATCTCTTTTCCACTGAACACAATCAACACATCTTGAAATATGGGTGCAAATGATGGTATGAG
>CM057147.1:32383235-32753207 GCA_029964075.1 Patiria pectinifera | reverse complement strand
ACCTGCGCGTTTCCGTCACCCGTCCGCGTCAATTATGTCTCGCCAGCTGAAATAATAAATCCATCTTTGCAATTTTCTGTTCTCTTCGGAACGTTATTTTCACGCGTCTAGTGATACGGTTTCAATAAGTGTACTTTGATCTAACTATTGCCGGACAAATTTTGAAGAGAGAAATTTTATATAAAAATGGGGAGAGGAATTTTAACAACCTTGACCATCCTTCCTGAAAAGTAATCCGTACAATTATGTTTAAATCTGATGGAAATCTATTTCAAGGTCCGCTTTTAACTCAGTCACTGTGAAATTGTCTACTTGTTTGTGCTCGCGTGTGAAATCCGTAACAAGGGCCCAATCGTATGGCGTTACTGAGCGGAAAATAATATTACTCACCATATTTTATGTGTGTAGCAAAAATCAGCTAGGCCTATGAATCTTTCATAGGCAATTCACATGGCAATAAAAGTTAGGCTGGTACCTTGTTTCATGTTTAGCAAATTAATACTTCAGTCCTATTCGAGTGAGATAATGGGGTGGACTTTTCTGTCGCTTGCAAACATTGAGCCCCATTTTGTATGGGATTCCACATGATCATGGGCATAAATTTAAGTTGTGGTTGGCAACATATTTTGTCAAAAATTGCTTATTAACACCCTAATTGTGTAAGAAAAGGGCTTTTTTTTATTGAATCTTTGGTCGTGTTTGTTGGTTAGTATATTTTTTGCAACAATCCAACGATACCTTTAGTAATATTAAAACCCTAAACCTTCCTCAGTCCTCCAAAATCCTCCAGGATGTTTCGGAGGATTGAGGCTGAATTGCAAAAAAATGTGACAGTTGATTTTGGAGGATGCATTGTGTCGAGTTCGTAGGCTGTACCCAGCATTGTTTATCAGTCATGCATAATTGAGCCCTGCATTATGCTCGATATCATCCGCACTGCTTCTGAATGTCATCGGCACTGCCTCAACCCATTAACAGTGATTGCTGGAGGATTTTGAAGGATTGAGGCAATGGTCACCCCTCCACTGAACAAATTCAAGAAAATGATGGATAATTTTGGAGGATTGAGGCTGAATCCAATTTTTACACGGTAGCAATTGGAGGATTTTGCAGGATTGAGGATGGTTGGCCTAGCCAAAAGGGCCAGGGGGTTAATCACTTTTCTGTATTTTTGCAATGTTGATCTTCTATCGCATACCGGTAGCCAACCCGTGGTTGGCAATAGTGCCAATGCCAACACCGGTCGGGTCTATCTATCTTGCGATTAAAGTGGTTATGTGGGAGTATACCACAGTCCCAGAATGCGTTATGAACATTCTGAAAGCCAACGTGAAAGAAAGAACATGATTATCACATGAAAAGATGTAACACCATGAGCAAAAAACATGAACCGAAGAGAACGCACTGCGATTTATCAAAGAGAACACAGCGAAGCGGCTTTTTCAATTTGAAGTAAGACTGAACACTCCACGTCGGTGTTTGACGGTCATTTATTAGCGGGAAGTTGGAGAGAATTTTTGAAGAGTCTTCGAGAGGCCAGGTGTAAAAACGCAGCCGAGTATGATATCAGAATGACAGGGTGTACAGAAGCGGCACAAGCACGGTAGATTCACAATATGACAATCACGGTAGATTCACAATATGACAACCAATGAGTCACTATTGCAATATTTTGATCTTTTGCTGGTCCCAGAGGGCCCAGCCTGGTTGCCCCTAACTGACTAGTTTAACTGACTGACACACTGACTCACTGTCTGACTGACTGACTCCCCTTGTGACTTGCGTATTATCGAAGTTGAGCAAGGTTTGCTAAAAGCAGCCTACTTGGAAGTGATACCACATATTCCGATTTGAATAAATGTAAAGCTTACTTAGATTGGTGCGAACTAGTCTGAAATGGCTCTATAAATAACCATTGTTATCATTATTAGAGTTAATGGCATGTTTGGTATAGGTCCCGTGATCTGGGTCAGTTATAACTTAATGAACCGACGAAACATCGTAGGAAATAAGGTTTGCCCTCATTATTCTGCCTGACTGACTGCGTAACTTGCGTCCATATATTGACGATCGGTGTAGAGGAAAAAACGCACTCAATAAATGACCATTGTTGCCAAAGTTTTGATGGGATTCCTTTTGTCCTGCGTTTGTTGTTTTAGTCTCTCCATATTTTGCCTTGTATGCTTCCTTCCCCACCCTACCGGGAGCACAATGTCCCTCTTGCCTCATCTGCCCCGGGCCTGGGCCATTTCCAGAGTGTTTTTACTTAACGAAGTCAATTCCGAGATAATTGACGTTTCGCAAAACCACAAGCCGTACATTAGGCCTGCGTGTAACCCGAACGTCATTTCCACTGATGAAATATTGTATTTGCTCACCGCACTATTTGCATATTAGATCACTCTGAATTGAAATCATTTCATAATTGAATTTTAAATCCCGGTGAAACTAAGGTCAACATTTAGCAATTGCAGTCATTATTGAAAGGGCCTTGGAGAAAAAAAAACCGCGCGAAATGTAGATTCATTCCTTTTGAAGCAACGCCTTAAAGTAAATTACCCGCCATTTCTTTGGCAGTTGTTTGTGATGTTGTAGCGCCGTCTTTGCCTGCTTGTGTGCCGACACGTGTACTTCCATGACCCTGCGTGTTACGTACCAGCTGGGCGCATTCTTTAAAAGCATCTTAATTAATTTGCCATTAATTAAGGGCGGTCATCTTAAAGCATTGCGTGTTTCGTCAGCTACGGTGACCTCACATTCAAAGGGCAATGCCCTCGGGACATACCACGCGCTACTTTCATCCTCAATATTTCATGAGAACACCATTCACTGTAAATACACCATAAATAATTGTTTTCAATGCACTTTCCTTTTAATTAGCACGTGTTTGTGCACGTGTGGATTACTTTAACGCAATGAACTTTCTGTATTGGTCTTGAACCATTTAGTTTTCAGCAAGTCTGTTCATTTTTAATTTCTCGTATGTGAAATTATTTTTGGAATGTCCCGTTAGGGGCTCCGTACTTTGTCACTATTTACAGCAATCTAGAATAACTGCCTTAATTTTATACTAGCTGCATTTGTTTTTGGTATTTCGATTAATTTATTAAGGATTTCAAAAAGACTGACTGGTTAAGAACAAATTTGTTTCAATATTTAAACCGAAATTTACCGTTAGTTTAAATTTAGCTTTAGGCCTATATTTCCATGGGATGTGTTTTTAAAGTTGTTCTTTGGTTCTATAATTTTTCCAGAAAAAAAATCATGCTATTTGCTTTGTTTGGTTTACATTAAAATATCAAATTGCGCAAAAAAAGATGTCTTTTAAAGCGAGTTTTGAATAATACGCCACATCTCTTGTTTCAATCTAAATTGTTAATGTGGTGACTGGCGACCCGTGGACGGCTAATTTGGGATGAAATGTGAGGAGCGGATAATTTTCTTAAACGGAATCTCATCTGGTCTCTAATGGAGACCTCCAGAGAGCCGCCAAGATCAGGTGTACGCGTTTCAATTAATTATTGACTTTGAGAAAGATCCTGCCACTGGCCAGGGTCAAAACATCACGCCCGACCCTTTAGGATTTGTATATTTCGGGTCAATCCAGTTTTAAGTAGTCTTTTAAATTCTCCCTTGCATCCTCCGTTCTTAGATGTCTTCTGTTGTATTTGATGCACTGAACACAGACCTGGTCATAATGTTATCCTTCTCTGGAAGACAAAGTGACTTGAAAACAACGCACCAGTCGAACATCCACCATTTTGAGCCCGGAGATCGGAGAAACCAAATTAATTAATTTCAAAACTTCAAAAGCTCACATAACCTTAACCCTAACTCCCTAGGGGGTATGCAAAATCGTATTAAAATTGGAGGATTCAGGACTGTTAGGGCTATTGTTTCCATCGAAATTTCCAATTTTAACTATGCGCTCACACTGAATAATTTCGTGTCAAATTGAATTACATTTACGGACATTGTTGAACTGCGTCTTACATTTCAATATGCTACAGGGCAATTCTGTCAATTCAGACGAACATGTCAGACACTTTAATGAGCTGTTGTTTGAAAAGTGAATGTGATACATCACTAATAATGTGACATCTGATGAGTGGAAAACATGACAGACCAAACTAAGGTACCACCAGCTTAACGACCTTGTACATGTGCATCATGTGTATGGTCGGATGTACGTTGAATTTTGCGGAGTTGCCCCACATAGAAATGGGACACCGTAACTTAATAACAAGTACTGTAGGCCAAAAAAAAAAAGTCTCCGGTTTCTGGTATGGAGCTTGTCCAAAAAGTGGTGCGGCGACGCACCCGACTTTTTTGCTTCAAATTTGCTTCAAATGTCGGCTGATGACTGCAAATGGTGCCCGACTAAACTTAGTGCAAATATATGGGAGTCCAGAGAGGCCACATAAAGCTTATTCTCGATCATAACCCCATCTAAAAACACGTTTAAATTGCGCAGCAGCAGAATTCCAGTCAAACCAGTGAGTTTGGCGGTTTTGAGACATCATCTTTCATTGAAAAAAAAACTTTTTCATTTTGCCGACGCGCATGGCTACGGCGACGCGCGCGCATACCAGAAACCGGAGACTTTTTTTTTTTGGCCGTAGATGTTTCTTTGTATTTCTTTGGACTCAATGTCCGATTATTTTTCTTCGGTTCTTGATTTGTGGTCTGTGCTTGCTCCCGCCCCATTGCCGGTCCAATTAATTCATAGAGTACAAAATAACAAAAGCAATAGATCAGCATTGAAAATAGCTCGGCTCCGCCGCTCATTTGTAATAATAATTACGTCTATCATTGATGCAATCAACATTCATTACTGAATTAGCCGCGATCCATCAGACAAACATTCACTTGTTTATGGACGTTGTTTTTTTATGGAAAATAATAAGATTGACTTCATTAGTTCACATAATCAGCATTGTAATTTCTTTAACACACCAAGGCCAGTAGATCTTAATTCAATAAAAAAATGTCTTTACGATCGTTACATTTACTAAACTCGGTTCAAATAACATTAGTATACACGCCAAAATGTAATGTTGGGTGATTGTTGCGCGATGCACGTTGATGTTAAATAGTTGAGTCAGGCTCGCGAATAGAACATTCTGTGAGTGGCATTAGTAATCAGCCTGATAGATTGTTTTTTGTGTCGTCATTACATGCCTGGGCAGGTAACACAGTGTTACGGTCAGTGGGCGGAAGATTCCAGAGAAAGGAAGTGTAAAAACACCTGCCGATTGACAAAATGGTGAACCGTCAAAAATGACAAGGTTGATTTCAAGCCGACGGCTGCTTGATGAGAAATTAATCGCGCGGCAGGCGTGATGTCATCTGACAAAATTAATTCCGAAATCCACACCTTGACGTTTGAAATAGGGAGTTTATTTTAAAATTCAGGAAATTCAATTTTTTTGTGGTTTTAAGAGGAGTTTTTTTTTTAAATCCACAAATGCACTTTGTGCTGTTGAATATGGTGTGGATTTACAGACCATAAAGCAAATTTCCCCACTGTGCTAATGTGAATATAACAAGAATATTAATTTTACCATTTAAAGGAAATACATAATAAATCGTAAAACAAATGTTTTATTGAATTAGGACGTTTTCTTGTTTGTCCTAAAAGTGCGGTGTTCCTTATCTGCCAATCAAAACGTCAAGTTTTGACTGTTCAGTAATTACGAGTACACAGAAAGTGTGTCCGATACGATCATCCTCTATATAGATGAAGAAAGTGAGTAAGTGTGGAATTATGTTGCTTTTTCCAAATCTTTGGGTACCTTTTGATTCAAAGCTTTAACATAATTTCGTAAAAAAAACTCGATAATCTTCACACTAGTTATATGCATACTTATTTACATTTTCTTATTGGCTTGCGTTAAAAAAAAAAAAGCCGGAATGATAACATCAAAGGGAAAATTGCCACGAGAGCTCGTTATTTAAAAGTGTCGAGTGCTGAATAAATAATGAAATAGCCGTTGACAGCCTTATTTGAAATGACCCGCCCACTTAACATTGCACCTAGTCATGTTGAGGTCACTCTGCCCAAGCGAGTAGAACCAACATCACAGAGAGAGAGTAAGGGCAAAGCTCGTGGGCACAACATGGCTTCCAAACATCTCACGAGTGCGTGCGCTTGCACACATACATCCATTTTGTGTCCGGATATTGAGAAAAAGGACGCACCCTTTCTTTGATGTATATACAATACTGGAGATTGAAATCGGTGGAAACATTTATTTAATTTTCAGAAATTTTTAGCAGGTACACTGCCAGTTTTTTCCCCTTAAATTGAAGATCTTTTTAATATGATACCAGCTGCAGTAGAAACAATGCTCCTTCAACCAATAGGGTCGCAGAAATGCGCGCGTGCCTCAAATTAATGAACGCGTGCGACATGCGCGCAAGCGTGAAACCACCAGACCAATGTCCTCTCAAAATTATTAGTCTACAGTCATTGATGTTCCATCATTTTGTTAACAACTTATTGTTTATTGATGTCATAATCTTGTTGACACTTTTTGACGAGTTGTCCTTTATAATATCGCACAATTCCATGGGGGATCTTAGATAAATGTTATGGAATTGTGTAGTTTACGCCATTGATCTTTGTTTTATAATTGATTAGACCACGTCGTTTTTTGCCTTCATCTCTCGCAGGACATGCAAAGATCCTGCTTTATCAGGTTGCTCTTTCATGTGTGAAACTTTGACATCCGACCATAGGGGATGAAGATCGTGTGATTGGGTGCTACTTCGACGATTCATTATTTTGTAATCAACATTTTACAAAATCATTGTCATTTTACAACAAAGTCGACGAATAAAATCAAAATATTGTATTTTTTAAGTCTTGTGTTTCGAATTTTCTTGAACCAGCAACAATGTAGTTTTAAAAAAGGTTCGTTGAATTAAGTATATTGTGCATTCTTTAAAAAAATATTTTAACTTTTGTATCGATCCATATTGAGGTTAATTTCGCTTTTTGTGGGGGAAGTTTACCTTGTCAAATTTGCGAGATGCAAAAAGTTTGTCATTTAGAAAAACAAAAGATTAATTAAATATATTAAGTTTGAAGAGAGCTTTGTGATTTTTTAATTTGGTTTAATCATTATTTATTGTAGAATCTTACACAAAACAGCCGTTTGTTGCATTGGCAATCAGCTTGTTGGTTGTGGTACTGGTTAGGGTTTTTTGTTGGTAGTTATTTCGTGGTCCCGTGCCCGTACGTGTCGGGATGGTAGTTTCCGTTGATGGCTCAGTTTCCGGCCGTCGATGTTGATCAAACCACGGTGCACCGATTCGCTCCCGCCGCGCTGCCCGTGGGGATGAACACCGTTTAGATTATTTGTGGGCAATAACGACTCAAAATTTGTTGTTGTTTTTTTCCAAACGAAATGATGGAAACTTGAATTCATGAACCACCTGGAAGGTTGGGATTCTGAATTAAGTTTACCGATAACTTATCATTTTTGTCAATTCAATTCAACTCAATTTTCAGTGTACGCCTTCACTCAACCACACTCCCCCCATATCAACCCCCCCTCCGTTTCCTGAAAGCTAGATCCGCCCCTAATTTATTCAGATGAAACTCAACATTTACTACACATAACAATACAGCGACAAGGAAAAAAAGGGCAAGTGAATTCGTCAGGTGTATTACCCCAAAAGCCAATTACAGACGCTTATTTCCGGCGGTCCCACGATAACAGACTTAAATATAAAACATACAATACAATCAAATTACACCAAAAACAAGAGGGAAAAAAAAGAAACATTAAAAAAACCCTTAAAACTGCACATCACCACTGTACAAAAGACCGGGAGAAATAAATGAGAGTCGAAGCAAGTCCATCCCATCTATCTTTGCAAAACATGAAATATCTTAATCCTTAGATGCATGCCAGAAAACATTACATATTGATTGCAGTCATTTTGGCATTTTGATGAAAGCATAATTGTAAACACTCAGATCGTTATTGCTTGGAGAAAGTCCACATAATGCTTACAAGTTGTCAGTCATCAGGCGCGGATCCAAAGGGGGCGGGGTTCAACCCCCCCCCCTCTGACACACACACAAATCAAATTATAACAATAAGTGCATCAGTAATGTGCTGCATATTATATGTCCGCCTGTCCGCAACTATCGGACATGAAAAAATCTGACGGGCCCGAACCCCCCCCTTTGCAAAAATTGCTGGATCCGCCCCTGTTCATACCCGTACATTTTCACGAAATCAACAAGTCATAAACCTAGACCCTATGCAAAATCCGAGTGCGTCTTATCCTAAAAGTACAAAGACAACCAGGTAACCCTTCTCCTAAGATAGTATCACTTATGGCTTGAATAGACGGTCATGCACAACGAATGTCGTATTATAACTCATATACGAAATGAAAAAAATGTCCTAAGAAACAAAACTGAACAAGCATTAAGCATCGTTTATATTATTCACCTGGATATAGCCGCTATAATTGTTGTTTTTATGTTTGTTTTTAATAAAAAATATAAACTCTCAGAAATCCATAATTTTAACATCAGAGTAACATGATCAGTGATTTTATGTTCTGCCTGATATACAAACCCAAGAGATCCGAAGGCTTCATTTTTAGAATACCAAACTATTCTCGGTGAAGGCAAACCATCGTTTGTAGCCCAAAACTATATCCCTTCTTCGCCTAGCATGAAATGTTCTCACAGCTGTAGTAGACTAGTTCGACGTAAGGCCAACGCACTTTGCCGAAGATTATTCGTGCCTTTTTTTTTGGCGGGAAAAAGTTTTCGTCTGGAGGTGGTGAACAGCTTGCAGACACGCCGTGTGGCAGGGCAGTCTGGTTGGCGCCTGGATAACAAGCAGACTGATTTAACGTATAAACCATGAGATAGAAGGAGGTTGTGTAGACGTCGCCTCACCGTGACGCATTGTATTCCGCTTGCATTCATACGCCACCAGATGGTCAGAAGGCATCAAAGCCCATGGGAAATACGGACACTTTGTGAAGCAAGTAAACATGGCGGGAGCCTGGCAACATCTCTTGCCACGGGAAATCACCGTCACCTCGACACTAATCTACTGTGAGGCTTTCAAGTGCTTTTGCTGGGTGCGGAAACCTCGTTTATTAAATCATGTATACCCCCGGTAGTCCTTGATGGGGCCAGTAATTTTCTTGTGGTCTCAGGAAATGCTAATGAAATTTTGGCATTTTCACCGTGGTCTTGAAAATGAAGAGTTTTTGGACAAGAGATGGGACATGCACATGAATATAATCGAGAGATTTAAATCGAAGAGGCCTCCACTAATCATCCAGAATTACACCTGCTTCGAAGCACTACAGTCTCCAACAAAAACTCAGCAATTCTGTGCATTTCTTTCTTTAGTTGTGAGTTAACTATTCAAAGATACGACTGTCACGAATGTTTAAAGAACATCAGCTAAACACACGCAGCCGCCCATTCTGTTGGACTATGGAGCGCCTGAACACAATAAATTAATTATAAGGCAATAAACGCAGTTTGACTGCGTCTCCACAAATCAGTGATGCGTCACAAGTACAAATTATTTTATCGATTTGTATGAGAATTTGTCTATGAATACCATTCACTAATAATGCCTAAAATGCAGCTTGAACTTTCTAGAAAACCACTTTTTCCTTATCAATGCCTTAACAGCAAATCAAATAGCTCCATTTTTTTGTTTGGTTGGTTGCGATTTCAGAACACAATTTGTGTCATGAATACCATTTACCAATACGTTGATAATTAATTTATAAACTAGTATTTCCGCTCTTAGGTCTTGGTTAACTTGTGGCACATGTAGAAAATGGTTGAAAACTGTGACGACTTCCCAGGAAAAAAAAATAATTAACGCGATATAGGATTTGGGTGGATTTTCTGGTACGAGATGTGAATTGTGGTATAACATTGTCCCAAAATGTGCACCTTCGAAGTTTCAAAATATAATGTCAACCACTGCACTGGTTCTAGAGGGGGGAGTTGCAAACCCCCCCCCCCCCACACACACACACACACACACACACAAACTCACTCAACCGCTGACTAAAATGTTATGATCATGGGCCCAAAAATGCCAAATGGATTGCTAAAGTTTCTACCTCTTTTCTCAAATTGCCTTAGAATGCAGGAGAAAACATCGTAGATTCCAAAATTTAACGAGGGAATGGCCCTGTATGGAACCCCCTAGCAGGGCGGCACGCCTTCACTCAATATTCCCTCCATATAAACCCCGCTTCCTGAAAGCTAGATCCACCCCTGTCAACGCAGCGCTATCTTTTCGACATGGCATCTTTTCATATACCAGTTGTTGGTATTCCTATAGGTGTGCTCGATAGAGCTATCCACTTGGGGTATTAACAAACATACAGGTTTGACGTTTGAAGAGATCTCGATGCTTAGTAGCGGGAAAAGGAAACACGTGCGTGTTCAGCATCTTGAGATGAAGAGATCGTTGGTATCAAATGACAACTCCAAGAACTGATAGCTATACGCAAATCACAATATTGAAAAATCCTACTTGAAATTGTAGATTTGAACTGTGCAACCATGTAGTTTTTGATCAACTGAAATTGTATACAAAAAAGTGTTCATTCTTGTTTTGGACAGCAATGTCGCGTCATCGTGTATTGACTGACTGGAGGAATATAATCTCATACCCCTTCAATAAATTTCAATAAATAAAAATCTATCTATGGTAACAATCAACTATTTTCAAAACTATAATTATTAGGATATTATATCTTGCTTTTTTGTGAAGAAATATGTTTTCTTGAAAAGTTATGACCAAGTTCACTTTAAAAAAAGAACAAGGCAGGGCTAGTAAAGCTGGCGTCAGAGCGCAGAATGGCTAAATACTGGAAGACTTTCATGGTTTACACATTTGGCCGAATTGAGCCCATTCATTGGCGTAACAGGGTAATTCTATACAATAGCACTGCCCGGCTGGCTTCATTGGCAAACCACTCTAATTTTACATGCATATTCACTGAGTAAGTCAGTGATAGGTAGAAAGAGGACACTAGGCTGGCCCTCTGGGACCAGCAAAAATCACCGGTTTTAAAGTTTCTTCTCTGATTAATTAATTACTTCCCGTCCATGTTGAAAGATAGGCTGGTAAAGACGCCGCTGCCTTGTGTAAATCTTACACCGATGTATTATACCAAGACTTATGGTGTTTTGTGTAGTCCTACCTTATGTGGCAAACAGATGGTACATAGGAAGTACATGTATAAGATCTCATGTTGGGATTTCGATATGAGGCTTATATATTAGGATTATATTCGTCTTCTGATCGTAGCAACAACCGATATTGATAATGTAACATTGCCCGAGGCTGTATGAACGACGAAGATAAAAAAAAAGCAAGGCTAAGTCGCTTACAGCGCACCCCAAAGTGCTACCAGAGGTGACTGCAAAATACACGAGCTTAGCACAAATCTTAGCTAAGGGCATGAACATTTTCTGTCATCACAAACCCAACGCGTAAAATCCCTTCGTGTTGGGTGTAATTTAACAAGGATTTACAATAAGACTTGTTGATCAAATTACAACAACAAACCCACAGCCTCGGCTGTGAACACAAAACTGAATTCAGTGGAATCCTTCCGAGATGAAGCGATGTTGGTTATATTTTCAATGAATGATGCATTGGTTTAAGTGAGGATCGTGGCAAGAACCTAACCCCGTAAAATCCCTTCGTGTTGGGTGTATTTTAACAAGGATTTACTCGGTATCAGCATGGATTGGATCTTGTAAACCTTGTCCAGGTTTTCTGACGGTTTTTATGAGTTACCAATTAGAAGTGGAGCAGGTTCTTTCTCTTTATACGAACGGGATTTCGTTTGAAGTGACCGCCTAGACGTCTTGACTGATGACTGCTTTTAACTTGCCAAGGTGTGGTTCCGCCTACGTATCCCAATCTTTGATCTTAACCCTTTTTTCGCTCCTTCTTCTTAAGACGATTTTTCAACATCGTTTCAAGTCCGTGCTTATTTTGAGAGTAGCAACCCAAATAGAACGTCTCTTTAATAAACGGGTTCGTGATAAAAGGGGACATTCGCTCTAATGTAAGCAAAATGGCAAGAAAATGATAAATTACAAACTGAAAATGTGGAACCCGCCAACCTTGACACAATTTCTTCCACCCGTATGGCCTGAAATCTATTTCTTGTGAGAATGTGTGATCACGTGGTTACATTAAAATGTTTGTGAATACTTCCACATGTGTTTTCATCAGTTTCTTGTCCCTAAATTCAGAATTCGGGAAATAACATAAACCACTAAGAAAAAGTTGTTCTTTTGGTTTTTTTTGTTTACAGAAGAGCGAATTTGTCGGCAATGGAGCCAATATATTTTGACCGCCTTAGGGGGCACTGAACCACTTTTAGACACCCTAAGGTTGTAGTTTTTAGAGATCGATTAATGGTAGGTGTACTAAGCGGAAATACAGTCCTGACCCTGTACGTGATGTCGAATTTATCTAATGCTAACATCCAAAGAATATAATGAACTCATTGGATAGGTCACGGACCCCGCCTACCCACCCCTACAGAGGCACATGTGGTTAGGTATAAGACTTAGGGGGTACAGGGGACTTTTCTTAATTAAAGTTTCTTTTTCATACATCTCGTGGTTGTTTTGTAGCCGACTGTACATGTTAAACCACATCGAAAGATAGTTGTCAAGATATCATTTTGCCCTTCATCCATCCTTTTTTTTATAAAAAAGGACACAACTTAAGCATTTCATTTGTAAAATTCAATCGAGGCATCACAATTAAATATAGTTCGTTACAATTATGTTCGAGGTTAGATTCGTTAAAGATTCGTTTCACTATGACAAGATGGCGGCCGATGTTTGCTTATTTTGCCTTTTTCTTCAGTAACTTACTTTAAATGGCCTTGTAGCTTTGTCTTGTACATTCACTGATTCCTTCTAAAATCCACAATAACTGTGAAAATTGATGACTAAGTCTTTCCCCTACCCTCAAGAACATTTTGTATTTCCTATTACGGCATTGTAGCAGCACATGTTTCTGGAAGTGACATCTTGATGTTCGGTGAGACATTCTTGCAGACTCTGCCTTTGTCTGACATGATTCGGCCTTCGTTATGTATCTGCTTGTTTCGTTAAACAATTTATAACATTCTCCATTTCTTGACGCCATCCTCTTTTAAATTTTAGAAGAAGGCGCTCTTGATTCGAAGAAAATTGCAAGACTGGAGATTTTCCAAATGAACCTCAATTGAAAACCCCTTTTATTGAGAAAACTTTCGGTGTTGAATTACAACTCCGAAAAATCGAAAAAAAAATATTGAGTCACCAAAAAACCCTTTCTTGCGGCTTTTCCAAAATTTTAATTTACCCCGAAAAATTCTTACAAAAGACCTGTTTTCTTTCATAATGTCTGAGAACCCTCCATCATTCGGGTTAACGGCACTCAAATCGTTAATGGTTGGAAGGGAAAACATTGAGTGGTTAAAAACAATTCAACGCCTGAGGCGAAGTGCCCCATCACAAATCGTCGCCTGATTGAGAATTGCATAAATAGACGGAAGCCTGTGTTGACTCAATGCATAAGACCCTCACCGTTTGCAGACAACTACCCATATACAGATTTTTGCCTCGATGTTTAAGAAGCAACTTTATTGATGGAAACTCTGCAATATTGCCTTGTAACGTGCACTGATTAAAAACCTTCTAGGTTCCCTGAATGGCTAGAGAACCACATCCGTTCCATTCTTTTGAAAGTAATTGAAGGATTTGTCTCGGAATTGAAAAGACGCTTGCAAATTATTTACCTTCAAGTGCCCGGCGTGTAGCCTGTGTCGACCACGTAAGACAAACACTTACTGCTCTTGTTTCGTAAATTGAACGGCATTTCTGTTTCACACCTAGAAATCTCGCTCGAAAACAGTCTTCAAATTAAAGATATTAAATGCGAATTTGCAAGGTCAGTTATGCGAAAATATAGTTCGCCAATTTTTTGATTCAGTTTCCTTGTGTGTGAAAGTAAAATATTCAATTTAAATGGAACATATTTACCTTCTACAAATTCAATAGCATAAAAATAGCTTCAATCTTTTTGGACATTCGTGATATTATTGGACATTCGTAATATTAAATGTACCAACATTTATAAAACAAAACAAAAAAAGATAAATTATTTGAATTTCAATTTCAATTCTAGACCAACTGATTCCTAATAGTCTTTATCTCTAAACTAACAAAACCGAGTTCATTATTCGACAAATGTTTTTTTCATCGTTTGAAATAATATGCAATTGTTGGTCCCGTCCCACATAGCTGTCCTCAATAAATCCATGATGAGATCGATGTGTATGACTTCAACATCCCACTCAGGTCCTGCCTCACCCAAAATATCACCGGGCTGAGGCCTAATATTTCCCTCATATATTTGCCAATTCATTGAACGCTTACGGACAGAACTTCCTGCGTTATTAAAGGTGAGCTGAGTTGGCGGGAATTAATTAAACGCATCTCTGGGCCGAGTTTTTGTTGTATTCAATTTTTGGTTTGGTTTCGTTTTCTATGGCTAAAATGGTGTCCTTTTGGTCGTGCTTGCGGTCAGTGGGCTATCAATCACATCAAAGACTAATCATGAAAAGAAAACCAGAGATTGTCTCGTCCTCGGAGACAGAAAAGCAGAGACAGACAAAACTAGGAGAGAGGGGAAAAGCCTTATGGATTCATTCCGTGGTGTCATCAAGTCTAAATTATGGCTCAGAGCAATATTAAGTACCGACAAATCTTCGCTCTCTGGCTAATATTGATTATTACCTGGATTCTTCCCCTCATCTCTCTACTTCTTCCAATTACTCGTTTTGTGAGCAGGAAGAGGCACCCCGACTCGACCAATCAAAACACCTGTTGTTTAGATTGTAAATACATACTGAAGACGATCTCTGATTGGCCACGGAACCGTTTTTCATTTTGGAGGGGTGTTGGGGCCCACGGTGGATCAGAACGGATGAAACATGCCGCCGGACAAAAACATAAATCGCGCGGACATTCACTGACATTCCCGGCTCCAGTTTTGATTAATGTTTGGGAAACGACGCTTACCTCAATATTTTTCAGAAACATGATCGAAAGAAGGGCTCGTATTTTTTTTTTAAATTGCCGTTTAAATGCATTGTGCAAGATCATTCATTTTGGTACAGTAAATAACCTTTAAAATGGTTCGTCTTCACATATCGAAAGCATTAATGTTCGGGTGATGATGCTTATCTCAATATTTGTTTAATTGTCGTTTAATATTATTGTAGAACCGCATTTCGAAACATGATTTTTATATGTTGAATAACATGTAAAATGCTTTGTTTTCACACTATTGAAAGTATTTAAACAATTCATAATATCTGAAACTCGGCGTTCTCTCTGAATTATCTGTAATGTGAAAACTCAGGCGTGATAAATTCTAGTAAGGTGTGTTATCATATTGCTAGAAAAGCTGTTACATTAAAAACAAACAACGCACAAGCAAAATTCAAAATGAACAAATATGAGTGAATTCTAAGGCTTATAACTGTTGAGTCATATCGACTAATAGAAATGGTGTCACCACGAGAAGGAATATATAAGCGGGAGAAGTGAGAAGCCGTGGGCGGTGGTCGAAGTAGAGAGGTTTAATACGCACATAACCTCCGCCAGTGCTTGCATGAGTTGGTCCGCTCCGGATATTGTCAAACCGCAGGAGAGAGAGAATGGTGTGTGTTCACGGCGTGGAATCAGGACCGTGTCGTGCAAGGGGATCAGTGGCGGTAAAACAGCCGAGATTTTCTCCCCACCCCCCCCTTCTCCCCAGGGATAGGGAATGGGAGTCATTTAAATCGGTAGGACTATATGACGGGAGAAGAAGACTGATTATATCGCACCCTCTATTCTCTCTTCTTTATGACTTGTAATTTGCTTAATATTTTTTTCACCATGCATTTCTGGTCCGCCAACATTCATGTGCTTATTCCGCCAGACTGAGAGGCGAATGAGAATCACATGTCATTTTTGGTCAGTGAATTCGAGTTCTCATTCAATGAATCACAAACTATAATAGTCAAAAGGTTAAATCGGTAATTTTTCTGAACAAAATTGTATTTAATGACACAGGAAGGCTTTGCCGGGCCTTTTTACTGAAGATGATCTGGGTGTAATTAAACAAAATAACTCCCTTCACAGAAGCGCAGGAAATGAGTATGTAATTCTAGACGAGGTTTGCCCATGAACGCATTGATTTATCGCCAACCCGTCATCTTCCAGGATTAGAAGAAGTACTTGAAACATCCGTCGCTGACTCGCGAGTTAAACCTTAACCGATCTTGCAGACAGAACTATCGTACACACCACCCACGAATTATATTACCGTTTTATCAACAGCCTCTGGTCTTGATACTAAGCGCTTTTATCAGGCTTGAAAGTTTTTAATATTTTAATAGGATTTCCATTTTTTTCTGCTTTCATTTCCTATTATTCCCTCCGTTAAATGACATCAATGCTTCGGTGGTCTGTAGGACCTTTTTTTAGGATTAAATACCATGCCTTATTTGTTATTGTCAAAGTCACTGTCGGTTGGTGATTTACATGACTTGTACTGATTTTAAATTGTCAACTTTGCCGCCCTCATCGTTTCTTCAGTGTCGATGTCATTATCACTTGTGTCATTAAGACTATCGTCAATGTTTGTCTAGTAATACCCATTTTGTTCACACAAAAATGTATTGTGATTTTACAAGTGCACTTGATCATGATTTATTTTATCTTTTTTGTCTTCGGTAATACGGCAAGCATCTCGCGCCGACGAACATGAAAATCAAGCATATAGTTCGCTAATGGTTTTGTGTGTATAGCAAGAGCAGGCGACACGCTTGGAAGACCACACCACACATGCCTGAAACCTTAACAAACAAACCCACACGACCCTGCATCTAACACTCTCCCCTGATCCGTCCGTGAACGCTCTATAATGGATTCGATAGCATAATATTACTGCTTCGTGCCGTATTTAGTTTGAAAACCGAGCTGCCTCCGTTACAAACAAAACCCCAAAGAGCTGACATTATGAGACCTCCAAATGACTCCGAGTTCGAATAAACAGAATGGAATATCCCCTGCAAATCACGGCGGTAAAATGTCATTGGGACTGAGGACTAGCACAGCCTCAAAAGAGAGGCTTACCTAAGCTGTTTGTGTAAACGAAACAAGCGGAGATCTTTTGACAATTGTGGCAGAAAAACTGGAAAGGTTAAACCTAAATCCGTCACTGAAAACGTGCTGCGCCTTTTTTTTTGGGGGGGGGGCAGTTTCTAATTGCAGCCCTGATATATTGATTGATTACAAACATATTTCAATTTTTATTAATTGACAGTTAATCACAGAGAGCCGTTTTAATGAAACTATCGGCGAGTCTTGCTTATTGGTTAAACCACTTAAAGAATTCGTGCATGTCTTCCGGACACTCACCATCTCTTAAGCGATCATTCATAATTGGCCAGCCTGCTAACCCGCTGATCGTCCGGGGCAATTTCCCCCCATATTTTCACGCCCGTGCTCCGTGGATCTGCACCCCGATCCACCACGGGTTAAGCGCAGAGGCGACAAGATCTTCACCCGATAGAAATATCTCACCAAATTTTAAATTAAAAAAAAAATCGGAAGAAAAAGGTGAATAAATCTCAGATCACTTCGAAATTAGGCCGAGGGGTTAGTGGGAAAATGAATTTCAACAAAAAGTACAGCTGTCTTAAGATTCGATATAGATTGAATGCAATCAAAAATATGGATGGAAAAGTCGGTTAAAATGCATGATGCATGTTTCAGGAAAATTCAGTTAAACTACACAATTAACCATGATGTAAAGGCTACTCACTCCCTAAATAGCTTCGACATTCCAAGGTTGCCACTCAAAAATGATCGGTTCTCATTTGAAGTTTCTAGGGGGATCTAGAAAATTGGATTTTTTTTTAATACCACCTTATTTCACTCGATGACCAAGCGCAGTCACGTGACAGGCGGTTCTCGTTTCGGACATTATTGATCGGGGTAAAGAAGAACGCCCTCACCGACCGTGCCAAAAGTTACCAACGGGACTGGCTCCCAGCTCACTGAACACGTACGTCGTGGCTGGTTGGGTTTGCTATGTAAGTTGTCTGTTAGCATGACGATCTCCATGCCTCGATGTCGTCTGCATAGAGTGATGTAGTCTGTCGTTGGAGCTGAAAGCGCGCCAACTTAGCATTGAGAAGCAGCTAACTGTTGCGCACAGCCCGATCCCGTGGAGGGGAAAGAACCCTGACGTTCTTTAATCGCTTTTGGTGAATTCGTGGAATCATCTGTGCCCGTTTTAGAACAAGAAAGCTGGATTTAGAAACATTTCAGGTAGGTGAATAGTTTGGAGAACTTATTTTTTTTTAACATGGTGTGTATTTAAAGGGTAGAGGTAAATGGTTTTGGGTTACAAAGAAATCACGGTTTGATCTGAGGAGGCTGGTTAGTGATTGCCCATAAATAATCATCAACTGGGCATCAATTATTTTTGTCAGAATGTGATGCGTAGGGCAAGTTTATGTGCAATATTATGTGGTTATTTGAATAAATCCTTAGGGGGTATTTGTTTTGAAAATGAACCGTTTAAATGTTGTATTTGCTTTAACATCGTTTGACATCAGAATGTCTATCTCGAGTTTGATTCGGTGGTTTGTTGGGGGTGTTTGTTTGTTTGTTTGTTTGTTTGCTTCAGTATTTTTTGTTTTACTTCAGATGATATAGGACCTAATGACCTTTTTGTAAGTTTATCACAAAATATAAATTGATTCAGATAACTGTGACAGAACAATAAATTATCACTATTCATAGTTATTAATTATCATGATTTTTCTGTTATGTGACTTATAGATAATTTTATTGATTCGAAACCACACTATTTCTCAATTTTTGTAATCGATGACAGCGACTTCGCTTTCATGAATCGTCTGCAACGTCATGAAAGATAACTTTCATATATTTTTAAAATACAGCTTGGATTTTCCATCCTTTCTGTCTTTTCTAGAGGTCGCATCTCTGTGTTCTTTTGTCAAATGTTTGCATTCGAAATCGATTTTTAAACGCAATGTTCGGCCTGTAAAGAAAGCACGCAGTTATCATACCAAAGAAGAGATAAAAATAACTTGGTATCAACAGTGTGGTAGCAATGCCACATTTATCACGCGGAGTTCCTACTCATAAATTAAAAACCCAAGGCATTGCATTCGCGCGATTGTGCAAAGCCATAATTTTTCAGGCATAAAAGAAGACGAACAATGCCCGTGTGAAATTTAATCTTATCGGCACAGAGACTCGAGGTTGAACGATGAACAAACATCGCGACTTTGTTACATATCATCGATACGGAGTTTTAAATGAAACCCATTTGACTGTGCTTATAGGCGCCCAACCGTCCATGCTCTCGAACGCTCTTCATCTCACAATATGCCTCTTCCTTAACGATATATCCCTCTGAATTATCATAGAAATCTTTATGAAATATGACTCCTTATAGATGTTTGACGAGGCTTCCTGTGTCTGTAAAGACTGGAAATTTCAGGCGAATTTGCCTGAGATATTTGAGCGGTACAATCCGAGAACTGAACCGGCAATTACCAAGTTTGGAATAATTGTTTTTTTCTGGGTAAACGTCGATGTAGTTTTGTAAGGATAAGGGAAGGGATACCGTTCTAAGTCACTGAAGGCAGTCTTTGTTTGGATTGGGCCCGCCGTATCGGGGATACTCCTACCTCCCCAAGGTCTGCTAGGTAAATATACAGACACCGGACAATCCGGTTTTCACTCTAAATATTGCTGGAGAAAAAGCACGATCCGATTTCCCGCTTGTTGCCAAGATTTTCTCGAAATTGAGCAGGAACTCAGCTTCCAGGATAACAAACGCCCCGACCGATCGGAAGTTTCCCAATTTCAATGAATATATAAGCATTTCCAGTCGTTGTAAACAATCTTTCTTGTCAAAAAAAAAAAAAATTCCAGTAGTTTTTAAATATAATATTATGTCTACTTCGCAGTTCTAACTAATTTGTTTGAAAGGTGTTACGCAAAGTCGTAAAAACATCGCCCAGATTAACAAACACAGTGCCAGTGAATTTTATGAAAGATGAAAAACATTATGACCCTCTGTAATATCTAATGCCTCGATGTGCATACCAACCCCATAAAGCCTAGTTATGCTGACTCTGTCTTATATTAATTGGTAATGTGATACATACATCCATTCGGTAAAGCTAATATTTCAAGTTTCAAAGAATCATTAAGAAACCAAACGGCTTTATTTCCAAACTAAAGGAAATACAATTTCCTTTTGACCCTCTACAGCCGAAACCATGTCAGTAAACTTCTTAAAATTGTTGTCCAAGATGGAATTAAATGTTCCCACCATTTGTTGTGCCCATTAACTGTTTCCAGACCATACAGACTTTGCTCTGTGAAGTCATATACTGTATCTTGTTTCCATTTCATAGTTTATGAGTTGGCATCAGATATTCTTTCAGGAATGAGTTATTACAGTTCGTGTCAGGCGGGTATCAACACAGCTCCTTAACGAGTGGATCTAACCTTTCCGCCGCCTCAAATTATCATAATGTATCATAATTTAAAACGACTTATCGCAGTTCCAGAACATCTGCGCTCGTGTTCCGCTATTTTAAGTTGGAAACGAACCACATATAGCTGTAATTTGTCTTGTTAATTTGTCAAACTGGAGGGGGATGAGGCCTTAGCGTATGTGTACATGATTTAAGATATATTAACTCTGGGTTACATTAGCGTCACTTCATTTATTACGAAAACTTTGGCACTGGACCGCAGTAAACTCAACACACCTTGATTTATTTACAATTTCTCTGGAATAAATCATGAACGTCTTGCTCACCTATGGTCGGTATTTTACAGACGCCGAATCAATAAAAAGGAAGACATCTTTTAGGAGAAATACCTTCAATGTAAGACAGTGACAGTCTTCGTATCTACCTTCATGTTAATCTTTAAAAGTGCCAGTCCAATTTCTAGCATATGATTTCATATTCGTATGCACATGATGGTTATAATCTCCTGCACTTCAGGTTCTTATTGGTTCTCAATATCTCATACAAATCTGAGTTTCTATCCATACATTTCTTCTCCATTTTGCCTTGCCAGCCTCATTTTTAAATTACTGAAATCTGTTTTATGAGGAAATCTGAAGTGGTAGTCTGTGCCTCGTCACTGTGAATTGAAGCTTCACGCAAAAGTTTATTATATGCTGAATAAATTATTTAAATGCGACAAGTCATTTAAGGTACAGTGTAGTTTGTTTTAATTCCATAAGACAATCACATCTACCTCCGTTTTCTAATCTTCAGTAGAAGCCTCATTCTTTCTCTCCTCGGCAAGATTAAGGGAATAATCTCGCATCTCGGATGAATTTCAACAAGTCTTAAGCGATCTGCAGACATCGTTGACCGCGGTCGGTTCAGTTAGCCTCCTCAGTTGTCTGAGCCTTTAATCTCTCGGTGAGTTGCAACATCATCAGTTTTGAGGAGTCTGGCTCCAGTTTTGGAGCTCAGTCTTGTCAATGCAGATTTCTAAAGACCTAAATGTTATTTAAGAAACCTTGCCTCCATTAATGACTTCTCCGATATACCCGTTTGACATGATTGTCATTTTGCGCTTCCGTATCTTTTAAACAGAACAGTTGTCAATGTTCCTTGCATTCTTAAAGTTATGCATGAGATAACTTTCCGTTCTTTTCCATCGTCAATACACAAACATTGTCTGTCATGTCTTTTCGAAACAGTCCAATTTCGTTTTCAGTTGAAAGACAAGGCAGCGCGAACTTAAAAGCCTTGCATTGGGAGTAATATCTTTCTGGCTTCATGGTATATATTTTTTTGACTGTAACCTATTTGTTTGAAATACGTCAATCATTGATCACCGACCTTTACCACCCACCGTTCTTTTGTTTATTTGTTCTGGTCGATATACCAGCAAACCAATCCGCAATTCTCGCCGTCCATTTCTTGACATGTTGTGAATTCCTTTCCATCCAAGGCTGGGAATAAGAAAGCCAAGACTGCCTCCAAATCTAAATATTTAAAAACACGATTCGTGTTGGTACATTTCCCGATAAACCTGCAGGGTGTGTTTTTTCTTTGAGATTACACATTGTTGTATAAAAAAAAAAAAAAATTGAAAGACTCTAGAAAGTTCAATTCTTCGTGTATCAAACGCATTTGAATAGCTTTTTCTGAAACAAGTTGGTACAGGAATAGGGTATCCTGAACTTTGTTAGGTGCGCTGCGAAAACTCTAGTACTAACGCTGTGAGGTATAGCTTGCACATATATGGTTTAATACCGGACAGTGTTAATCTTACAATTTAAAGTGTTAATCCTATACTTTACAGTGTTAATCTTACAGTTCAGTTTGTGGTATTGTAGTTTTCATATACGTCGATTTTCTTCTAAAAAGTGCATCTGGTTATCTGTCAGATTCTTTTCAATCCATCAGATGGTTACCAAAAACATCTTTCAATGTCCGTTTGTGGTTCAGTGAACCGCATGTGTATTATTACAATTACCTGATGTTAATTCTACACTGAGATCTTTGCCTCGGTGTTAATTTAACACTGCAGTTTTCATTTTACACTATCCGGTCAAAGTCGATCTTCCTCTTTGCCTTTTCTTTCTGTTGGGTTGGTTTGTTGTTTGTTGGCGTGCTGATAGCTTTGTTCACGGGTCATTTACCTTTTATTGCTCTCACACCTCTCATGTACCCACACCGTGTTTATGTTCTCCCCACTTTCCTCCACTTCCGATAACCCTTCTTCAAAGTCCAAGAGATCCTTGGCTGCAGATTTATAGCCTTCTTTCCAGCAAGTGACCTTTCGCAGTGGTGCCTTTCTAATTGGGAGAAATCGGTGATGATGAGTACATGATGAAAGACGCTGTACAAATTGATACCTGAACCTCGCCTCCCATGAATCATCGCAAAGAGAAATCTTGAGCCCTGGGAAGGTTTTAATATCAAGCTAGCGGTAATGCTTCATAACAAATAGCTACGTTTAGCTCGACCATCCTTGCAATTCTTGCTTGTTTCTGGTTCTTGGTTACGATTACTTGAAACGAGAGCTAGTTTCAAGATCTGTCGGGGGGGGGGGGCTGAATTATTTATCGTGGCCCCATGAGGCATGTAAGAAGAGTATATTCTGCAAATTACTTGTGCAATTTGCCCTCACAATTAGTCTTAAAGTCAAGTTGAATTAAACAGGTTATTCTTTACCCGTCGCCAAACATTTACGTTTGTTTGATACTTTGAAACTTTATCTCGCATGTTATTTATGTATTTGTCAAATGTTTGCTTCGACTGTCTCATAAATTGAAATGGTGTAATTCGGTACGAGCAAACGGTCACGCGCGTAATATACAATGTCGAACTCGGTGTAATTATTTTCGACAGTAGTCTCGAGATTACATTTCATTATTCTCAAAAGGTGACTTATTTAATTATACCATTGTTTAAGCTGTTTTGTATTAAATTCTCACTGTTAATAATTGTAATGGATTTTTCATTGTCTGCTGAGCTTTCATACCTTCTGAAGGGTTCAGTTCTATCAATTTAATCTCAATTGCTTTTGAAGTATAGCCCTGGGAATTACGTTCAAAATTGTAATTGCTAATGATCATAATAAATGAACCACATTGGACGCTCGTTGATCGGTGAAATCAGCAGGACTTGATAGAGAAACAAACTGACAAAAATGTATTCGCACAGCACACTTTTCAAGAAAATCACTTTTAATTTATCCTGCAATTGGACGTTCATTTGACAACGACAAAAGCTTTTCCGTTCAAACAATTCCATTGGGATTACGGAACAAATGTCTCATATTTGGCGCGATTTTCACAGGAATACTGGACACTTTTCTAATCTGTTTAAATCTGCATCTTGTCTTAAAATTTTGGGTATAATGGCTTGAATTACTTCTAATCAGCACTACAGTGTTGAGATTTTCAATGCAAGAAACGGTCAAAGCGAAAACAAAAATTCCCCAGTGGGTGTAGCTTGATTAATTTTGATCGTTGGAAGCACAAAAGAGGAAGTGTCTTCGCCTCTGGTGACGGAACAGTAACAGTGCTGGTGTCCATCACCCTTGGTTCCTCAGTGCCAGTATTCAGCGGGAAACCAGTTGGCAGGAAAACGGAACTCCATTCTTTAATAATCAAACTACGCATGAACGATTCCCTTTACACGCGGTCTTTATTCACGTGTGCCAGTTAGATAAAAATCTGTCTCGGACGTGCGTAATAAATTACTTCAGTGCAGTAATAAATATTTGTCATATCTCATATTTGTTCATACATGATGCTACATGTGTTTAATTATACCAATGAAATACGCGTGGTTAGGAATTGTACTACACCAAATTTTAATTAAAATTAATTCATATTCTGATTTTCCTGAACCGAATCAGTATTTTAATTATTTTGACAAACTTGGCGAATATAGACCTAATCGTGTACAAAGTCGCTTCGACGTTATTTGTATCAACAGCAAAATACAATGTTTATATAGGTGATTAATACCGATACCAAGTGTCGACACGAGCCTAATTACGTGATCACCGCAGACTCTTTGGACACCGTCGTATTGACCACATGATGGTGGTAGCTCTGGAGTTAAAAAACCCCAAAAACATTATCACAATAAAGCATATTCTCAAGTATGTACCTAGGGCTATACATTTATTATTCGGGACTGTAGTTTAACTGGGATGGTAACTGACCTGCAAATACATGAGGTCAAGGAACGGTCTCCCAGCTTCTGATATCTCATTGGTTGGTTGTGCGTGTTGATAATTTCCTTCCCTAATCTGATTGGCCGGTCTTGCAAGTAAGCCCAGACGCGGCATGCAGTATCCACCTGTGCGCGCGCAAATATTCAAATTAGGTCGACCTGGCGTCAGAGGGTATCAAGGCAAGAAAACAGAGGTTGTAATCTAAGTACAGTTGAACCCCAAATAATACTTAAGGGGCGCCCTCAGTTTTTCTGTCATAATTTCTAAAGATTTCTGAAAGGTCAAGTTGCTCGATTAAACTGCGGGGCGTATGAATTTGATACTCCGGGCGACTTTCCAGCGTAAGTCCCGCTTGAAATGGTGTGTCACGATTAACATTATTGACTTCTGAATGTCGGTGAAACTTGATCGGTATCTAGGCTCTAGCCTTTCCCCCATTACCATTTTCTGGACTGACACAGCTAAAACATGATTGTGTCTTTCATATCAATGATTAAATGTCACTCCCAACTTGATAAACGCACATCTTTTATTAAAAAAATACCAACAACAAAGAGACAATTTGATAAAAACGCCCCTTGATAATTACAGTTGAATGTAGCGGCTCATCAACTGGTGCCTTGCCTGTTGAGATAAAAGACAAACCCTTTTTAATCTCAAGTAAGTTCATCTCCGCTCCACCGGAACTCCAAAGGTTCCGTTTGAATGTGTCTTTGTAACGTCTTCACCGGTCTTTGTTGGCGCTGTACAAGGAGCATAACTCCTTCGAGAGATCATTTTACATCTTCCTCAAAAGGTAGAGAGTGAATATACCGTTGATACTGGAGATCAGAGACCGTGCCAATTACTGGATAAGGGATAATGCCACGAGGAGGCAGAGAGTAACCGATGCCCTGAGGAGCTTCCAGACAGGAACAAAGGCATCTTCTCGATCACAATGCCAGCTCTCCAGATCATAGTTCGTAATGATTCAAAGGAAGAAAACCAATTGTGTAGCGCTGCTGGGTCTTAAATCCTCGTGTTTTCCTAAAATCCGAAGTTGACTTAAGGAGTTTGGTTGGAAACAAATTTTCGAAACTGTTTATCGGAAACAGATCGGCAAATAGTTGTAACGCAGTTCAACGGTAGTAAACAAATTCAATTAAAGGGACACTATGGTACAATTTTCAACCGTATTTTCCACCTAATCGCTGCATACATTGAAGTTGTTTTAAATATGTTTGTTTCTGGATTATTGTGCATGTAGACCTTAATTTTGTATCATTATAAAATTCATCTTTTTTTACATGTGAATATAACGTATTAAATTCCTAAAAGGTTATCGACGCTAGAAAAAAAATACACTGTCATATCAACAAAGTAATAGTTCTCCCCATATCACCTTTTTTCAACAATAGAACGATTAACGAATTGTTTTAATTATGTATGAACGGCATAAAGAGAAATAGGTATGAATAACCACGTGATTCGTTCAATATTGCCTTTTCTTCGATTTGGGTTAGATTAACACTATTTAGAAGAATAGGGTCTTTTCATGTAACAACGATAACTCTAAGGAATATCTTGTTGAGGAACTTAGAATCTCTTACTCAAGATCCAGAGGTACTGAAAAGAATCAGGTGTGGAAAACAATTCGCCTGTAGTTCCTTCAGAACCAGTACTTTCTTAAAGAAAAGAATTTTACAAATTTATCAAACGCAAACCTCTCAGTTTTCCCATTATCCACACCATGCACAGCTTCAAATCTTACTTATCTTCTTTTAATTACTAACACTAATTATGTTTTACCAATTTCTAAATGCTTTAAATAACAACAAGACGAGGCAAGCCTAGTAGAGCTGGTCCCAGAGTGCACACAATTCCATTAAACCGATTCAGAATGGCTATTCACTGGAAGTCTTTTCAAGCAACTGGTCTACACAAATGGACCGAATTTAGCCCATTCATTGACGTAACGGGTCATCCTATATGAAAGCACTGCCCGACTCACAAGCAACAGTCATTGAGTCAGTCAGCGAGTCGGTCAGTGAGATAGGTACGTAAATACACTAAGCTGGCCCTCTGGGACCAGCGAAAACCCAAATTTGAAAGGAATCCTTCAAACTTCATCATAATATCTGGCTTTGTTTCCATCCCTGATATGTTGGTCGTGGTAAGCCCAGGTAAGACCATACAAAATGCTCTTGGCAAATGCCTTAATTAACCATGACAAGTGGATCTCTGCCCTTCACTGCACCCCGATGATGGCAGCAAATGCACCGTCAGAATCAACACCTTCACAGTATTAAAATCGATCCCCAGCAGCCCAGCTGCCGCAGAAAATAAATCGACATTTATCCCACATATGGAAATGTATCAGAATAATATAACTGGGGCTTCTTTTAATCATCAAGAAACATTTCCTTTTTTAATTTTCCAGGATTTATTATACTTGTTTGAAAAGAACATGATGTACACTCTTGCTCAGATTATTTCTAATCAAGCTTTGACGTGAAATACTATCTCGATTTCGATTCATCGGGAAACGTTGGGGAATCGCGCAAGAAAATAGGATGGAAATTGGTTGAAATATGTAGATGAGACTTGGCTAATCATTCTGGCCATTTATCTTTAGTGTCAAGGAACATATGCGAGTGTATTCCTTTTTACGACTGATTTGCCACATTGTTAAAATTTTGCTTAGTGTTGTTTCACTCATACATTAAAAATGATAAGGGGATAATTTTTGTGTGTTTTTATTAAGAAATCCTGATTTATTCAGAAATGAGTCATGATGTATACCTTTTTCAGAAATTGATATCACCCATATACGTATCAACCATAGATGATCTGAGCCTGCTGATCAGAACGTCGAACTCACAACCCACCAATTCTTTTCAGAACCAAACATCTTCTCAAAAGAGATTCTCCCACATGGTGTTACCGTGCTACGTATTATTCTACATGTATTAAAAATCATTAAAAGGAATTAAACTGCTGCAAACTGCTCGCTAACTGGATTGACCTAAAATATATTTTTTTTTTTAAAATTAGCAGGCCCGACGTTTCGGTCTTAACGGGACCTGCTTTAGAGACAAATGACAGCGGTACAAGAAACAAATACGAGCATGCAAGGGTGGAAGGTGAAACACAAACTAGGGATAAGGACCAAGGGAGAAGGGGAAGGTCAAAGGGTATGAGAGAGGGGATGGGGCATGAAGGAACAAAGGAGTGTGGTGTGGGTGAGGATCAAGAGAGGGTTGAGAGTGTGCTTGATAGTGCATGAAATGTATTAAGATTCGTCAAGCTACGAGATGTAGTATAATGTAGTATTGAATAATCATTCATAGTGCACACATTCTTTATGAATACCATAAACTGCGCTTCGTCGCATCAAAAATTCGGCCAAAAAAGCAAACCTGAATCCTTAATCTTCAAGATACGTTTTCAAGGTTCTTTAAGTTGCACTGATACAGTGCAGGGACGTAGGACTTAACGTCTTATCCGAATGACGTGACCACTAATAATTTAAAAGGAGGGCATTTAAGTCCCATGTGACTTAAGACGTGTCCAGAGTATGTCCAGAGCTACGGCTACGACTATTGTCAGCATGTATCCATGTAGTTTATGGGGAGGACCAGAAGCTCAAGACAAGAGATTCGGACGCGACCTTAGTCTTGCAAGCCATGGAACACGAACGAAAGGAAATGATATGGATCCGGTTGGGTTCAAAGCCAGACTAATGTTGCAGACTATGGTCAATCAGTATTGTATTTCTTTGCATGTTACCGTTTTTGCTGGTCCAAGAGGGCCAGCCTATAGTGTCTTTGTTATAATGCCAGTTTTTATTCATACGAACTATACCGTATGGTATTATTTGTACTTTTTCGCGATTAACATTAATAAATGCAGTAATTTTTGCGCAGAATTATGTGCTTTTATATTTTGAAGGTAAATGCCATGTTTTATTCATACAAACATGGTATCATTTGTACTTTATGAACTTTAATAAATGCAGTAATTTTTGCGCAGAATTATTTTACTTTATAATTTCAAGGTTGCCCCAACCCAGCCTTGTGAATGACAAGTGCATATTTGAAATCTGAAGCATTAATCCTTTATATTCATACGAAACGAAGTAAACGATAAATAATTTTTTTTTCTAGTAATGAAACCAAGGATCCTCAAAAGTGCATGCCCCGGGCACTGTAGCTCGCAAACCCCGAAAAAAAAACGTAGAGAGAAGACAATGAGAAGAAATTACAGTTTTAGAGGTGGGAGGAAAACCCCAGAAGAATAGTCTGGGGAAAACCCATGGAATCAGGTAGGGACTGAAAACCCAACCCACATGTAGACCATGGGTGCCGATGCACAGCGCATTGTGCACGTAACGGCATTGCGTTCGTCGCGTTTGATGCGCTTTTTTTGTATCTGTCCTCCAGCACGTGACCCTCCCCAGTGCCGCTTTCCGTTTCAGTTACGATAGTTATTATTAGCAAACTTATAAACGTGTAAAGCTTTACATTTTGCAGGCCATTTACTCAAGAGCAAATGGTTTTTATTAAAAGTGTATACTTAATTTTCATTCATACAGATGCGAGTAAATGCTTCGAAAGTGGTAGAAAAAGCAACTGCCATGCTTTATTCATACAAACATGGTATCATTTGTACTTTATGAACTTTAATAAATGCAGTAGTTTTTGCGCAGAATTATTTTGCTTTATAATTTCTAGGTTGCCCCAACCCAGCCTTGTAAATGACAAGTGCATATTTGAAATCTAGGGCATTTACTCCTTTTTATTCATACGAAACGAAGTAAACGATTATTAGGCCAAAAAAGGCTCTGGTTTCTGGTATGCGCGCGCGTCGCCATAGCCATGCGCGTCGGCAATGTAAGATGATGTCCTTCAATGTAAGATGATGTCTCAAACCACCAAACTCACTGGTTTGACTGGAATCCTGCTGCTGCACAATTTTAACGTGTTATTTCTCATAAAGTTATTTCTCATGTCTAAGTTTATTTCAAGCATGAAGAACAAAGGAAAATGGATGTTAATTACAGTTTTTCTGAGTTTTTTATTTTTTGCACTCCCCTTTTTGAAAAATCAAGCTCCGCCCTCCAAAATTGTGCAAGATCCAAGATGTGTTCACCTCTTAAAATTATTTTCAGCCCATTTAACTGGACCTGCCAATTTTCAGGATTTTACCACCAAACCGAATAATGTTTTCCATATTAGAACTAAACTGCTAATATATACCGCCTCTTTTGTACATTTAGACCATGCCCACAAAATGGGTGGAAATTAACTGGCGTTCGAATGCTAAAATGTTATATTTTATGTTTAAGTTTATTTTAAACCATAGAAAAACAAGGAAAATGGATGTTAAATACAGTTTTTATGAGTTTGTATTGTTTGCACCCCCTTTAATAAAAAAAAATCAAGCTCCGCCCCCAAAATGGGCAAGATCCAGGATGGGTCCCGATCTTAAAATGAATTCTAGCCCATTTGGACCACACCTGCCAAATTTCATGCTTTTACCACAAAGTGCACGATTTGGGCCAAAAATGGACCTAAGCAGCTCCACTAATAGATGAATACGTCTCCACAAGATTTTCACGAAATAGATATATTGATTTTACTCAAAAACTAGGAATTTCCAAGGTGGGTTGATCCGTCGTAAATGGTAGAGTTTTAGAAAAGGGATATTAAGTCCGAATTTCAGCCAAGGAAATTAATTCTGGTTAAAATAAGAGCATTTTGAAACTGTACTTTCAAACTCGAAAACTTTAGTACTCGAGAACAAAGAAATGTCTCCACAAGGAGACAAATTTCAGTATGTGTGTGTGCACGCGTGTGGGCCAATAACCGCGAAAGTTTGTCCTCATTACCATCTTGTTACCACTGCAGCTTCTTTTCTACAAACTGTTAAGCCATTCTGAATCAATTGAATAGAATTGTGTGCTGTCTGAGATCAGCTTTACTAGGTTTGTCTTGTTTCAATGTCAGCGAATTGCAATGGAATATTTGCACACGATGTCAAACCAGTATTATTTTTTGTGGATCTTATTTGGTGTTGGGCACGGAATTGTCACACTAGAACTAAACCGGAGCACTTGGAAATTACAGACTTTTTGGCGTCGTTATTTGAACTGCGCTAAGCTATATATTACGTAATAACTATTCAAGCAGTTGGCGTGGCGGTATAACCAGACCTCTCTTTCGATCAAAGTTGAAATCGCGGACGAAATGTGGTCGATATAGATTTACGAATCAAAGTATTTGATGTATTTACAAGGAGGATATATTTTTCAAAGAGACCGGCCCTCAATAGTCAAAGACGATCCACCGCAGCCAATCTCTAACCTCAAAGGAGTGAGTGATGTTTATTTTTAAGTGCAGCCCAAAAAGCTGACATTTTGTGGGTAACCATTGCAACCTGGTAGCCTTTAGGGTAGGGTTTCCCCGTCATTCAAGACTTTGTTTGGACGACTTGTGGCTTTAACGAGATGGTAATTTCTGTGGGCTTGAAAAGGTTAGCTTAACCTACAGACGACCGTGCGTGGGCGCCCATTGTGTGGACAGCTAAGCCTAGACTCCATACGACGGCTGGAAATCGTTGATGTGATCGTGATCGTTGCAGTTTTCTTTTGGGTAGCTTTATGCTTTGCTTCAAATTCTCAAACAAATCACACAAACAAAAGTTATTAATCTCCAACTGTCTGTTATCTTATCTAGCCGTATTTTGGGAATAGGAAACAGGGATGTAGTCCAGTCCATCACAAGTCCTTGTAAGTCCATCACAAGCCCTCCAGTCCCGATTCAACTAATCACAAGCTATTCAAATGAGCTTTGACAAAGGCATTCCTTTGTTTATTGTCATCCATTGTTTGTTGTGACTGGACTTATGAACGGACATGTGATTGACGCGACTACAACCCTGCCAGGACAGCACGGGGAGCACCGAGTACACAAAACGTATTAAAATGAAAATATCTCCCCGGCTCAAAACTCTATCGCAAGGGACATACAAGTGGCTATCGAAAGAGACTAGCGCTCCTTGAACAAAGACATTAACCAAATGGGGGAACCGCCAATGTAGGGCTGGATAGCTCAGTTGGTAGAGCACCGGAACCGAAATCCGGAGGTCGCCTGTTCAAAACCCGCTCCACTCAATTTTTTGTTGAACTTTGATTTTTTTTTTATAATGAACCTAGTCAGATTCCCTTTGTGTGTTTTTTTTGTAAACTAAAAGGTTAGAAATAACACCAATACCTTATCCATGATACGTGTCCCCCCCCCCCTCATTCTTAACATTATTTCAAAACATCTTACTTTATGTAAACCCGCCAAGGACAAGGAAACATACATAAACCACATCACATTCAAACAAATTGATTCCAAGCCTCAATTATGGGCTCGTGTGCTCGAATTATTTCACCTTGACAGTTTAGCCGAGTCGACGCGACTTATAATTAAAGATACGTGTCCGTACTAACACGAACCAAACATACATCAGGTTGTACTTTACAACCAATCAAACGATGAATGTCGGCTTAATCAAACAATGATGTCTCCTCTGTCAACTCTTTAATTCAGTTCATAAGTCCCCCCCCCTCCTCCCCCTCCCCCCAATGCAACGTACATTATTGGACCCATGGGACTAAGTGTACTTTTCTAATTTGGCAATAGTTAGAGACATTCCTTCCTGGATGAATGATTTTTTTCGATCATTCTTAATAATCACCTTCTAAAGAATTCAGTGCACGTTGATGGTAACGCCGGGAGGTACCGATTTTAGCACTGAATAAGATTCTGAGAACCTTTTTCTGTGACGTTGTTCGGATACTAATTATGACACGCATGCGCAGAGATACTAACTGTTACATACATTTGCACAAGATTGTGATTGTTGATCACTTTAAGTAAATCTGTGAAATATGCACTCGCACATTAAACTGGTATCCATGCAAAATTTGCAGCGGCAAACTTCGGTTGTCGATGAATCAGATACGTGTCTCGACTTTCATTTTATTTCTAAACCGAAATAACTCCTTTTTGCGTTGAAAAGAAACCCTATTTTCGGTGAAATAGATTCTTACCTTTTTTTTTTTTAATCTCCACTAAAGATTTTGTTTTGAGCCATTAATGCACACAAGCGATGGTTATTGACTAAACAAGGGTGCAAAAACAAAATGACCTGTTGTTGACCGAATCTTTGTTGTTGTTGAGAAAACCCCCCAAAAGATTCCCATACCTATTAACGGACATCAGGGAATAACTTATTGCGTGTGTATGTTGGGTTGTTTGTTCGGTTCTTGGGTTTGTTTGATTGTTTTAATGGAAACTACGACTTGCCGATTACGTACTGCAACAATGACTTTTCTAATTGTGTTCAACTGTTTCTATGACTTTGTCATGTCGAGTAAAACTCCAGGACTATCATGTGCATGTAAGCTTGTGTCTGAAAAGCCTGGCCCAGACAACTTCTTTTATTTTAATTAACACAATATAAATTAAAGATGGTTTTGGTATTGAAAGGTCACATTAAATCACACAGCAATGTCGACTCAGAAACACAACGCGTAAAATGATCCCGCGTCTGCGGTTTTACGATTTCTATATTTAAAGTATCTTCAGAGCGATTTGTGAATAAGATTCCGAAAATAGCTCGCTAAGGCACACCGAGTGCGAAATGACAATGAACGGGTAATGGACGCTGTAAATGGGGAATTCATTTCATCACGAAATGTGGCCTAAAATTGTATGAAAAAAAGGGAAGACGGGATTGATCCGGAGTTTGACGTGTTGCTAGGGCGATCAAGGGTCAAACTGACCTTTATTCCGGTCGTCCTGGTTGTCATGGTAACGGGGAGGTGACTTATGGATTGCGGACAATGGGCGAGGTTTGCTTTATTTTGAATATTGGGCTTTCGTTACCACGGTAATCGAAAGATCGCAGGCCGATTGAAAGTGAAAGCATGGGTCAACTTGAGAAGGTTGAGCCCCGATTTTTGACAATTGACTTGGGTCAATTCAACAATTCACAATGAAGGTCGAAACCTTTTGGGTTTTAGATCCGGTCATCTGCTAATGGAAATGTTAGGGTTCGCTTAACATTCAATTGGGTTTAGTTTGTCCAAATTGAAAATAATCTTTTGGCGAACTTTGTGGTGAATAGGGGGTTCATGAAATACAGGTGGACAGCAAAATCCTCTGACATTTAGGATTTGGCTTCCGGTATGAACAGGTGTTTATGTCGGACATCAAAAGGTCAAATTAAACTGACAAACGTGAATAATATTTTTGATGAAGTTTTACTTTATATTGTTAATTTCTTATTTGCTGGTGTGTTAATGTTTATTCGGAAGTATTAATGACGTAACTGGGATCAATTTTAAATCGCGTGGCTTTTCTGTCCTCACATTTTGTAAAGGGGTAAATTAGTTTGTTTTTAGTTTTAGCAGCACAAAGCTTTTGCCTTAATTAACCATGTATCTGTCCTTGCTGGTAACAATCTGACAACGGTTTCATTTTTATTCTCAAACTTGTTCTCAGCTGTTGCTACCCAAAACTAGAGTTTTAATTTCCCTTTGCTGGCTTCAAAGGTGGTAATATCTGTTGAAGAGCAAAAACAATTAGAATGGTTTCACTCTAGCATTGAGCAGATCCAAAGGTTGTACTACGGGTCAAAAGAAATGTGGGGAAAAAGACATGTCAATTGAAGGTCTGTTTTCTCAATCCCAAATTTCAGTTTTGATGTCACGACCTTTGTGACAATGTGAAATCTTGGGGGAGTGGGGATCACTGTGACGAAATCCCGCGTCTGTATTTGCGTGGGCCGACGGGGCTATTATTGTCAACACGCTAATGCGCAGACTCGGTATCACATGACAACTAATACCCATCAATACTGATGACGTCACACGCTGTGATCTTTTCTACAGACTAGATTCGTCATTCAGGAGTCGTGGATTTTAACTGTAATGTTTTCGATGTTTGAACTCGCAAATTACGTCTTTATGTCATTTCATTTTCAAACTTGAATAGACAGTTTTTATGAATGCCGAGTGTTGTTTTGCGATGAATGACGTCTGATTTTGGTCCCAGGTGATTTTCGTGAAATGTCCTGAATGTTTTTCTCTCTGATAAACAATCTTTTGACTTCATGCCGTCGATTGTTTGTTGAAGAGGTGACATTTCTTCGTGTGGTTGTAAGACATTTAAGTCTGATTATTGTGATAACATCTAAGTAATAACCATGACGTCCAACTATTATTTCAATCTACGACTTGTGTATTAGATTTTGTTTACTTTAGAGTTTTTGCTTTTTCGTTTTTACACTCTCGTTGCTGCATCAGTTTTGATAAACCACATGTAGTGTTTTCTGACATCTGATTTCATCTTCTCCAATTAATTACAGAAAACAATAACAGGATTGCAATAACACGTGAATACATTTGACAAAATTCTTTTTTAAGTTTGTAGTTTATATGATGTTAAAACTTTTTCATTAAAAAAGTAGTTGAAATTTGAGACTTTTGGCTCTAAATTGTCATTTGATAAACTTGTTTTTTTAATTTTTATTTGTTTTCAAAATTAAAATTAAAAACTCTAAAATTCTGCAATTAAATTCTTAATCTAAGTTTATAGTTTTATACATTTTATAGTTAACTTTTATTATTTTTGGTAATATATCTTGTGAAATTGAAGCTGTAAACGCCCGTAATGATCGACGGCAAGTCTTCAAAGGCCACCCTTATAAAATATGAATTGAAATTATACAAAATAATACATAAATAAATCATTTAATAAATGCAAATAAACCTGATACGTGAAGCAACTATTATTTTAATTTGTGATGCACAGGACAAAGGTGATAATCCAGACAGATTCTCAAAAAAATGCTGGCACAAATTTAAAAAAAAATACAGCGAAACCAGAACCTACTTTTTCAGTTTTGTAAAAAGATAAAATTAAATTCCAATTATTTTATACTGTTAATTCTCCAACAAAAAAATATGTCGTCTGCGATTCCTCCATACACTGTGTATTTTGTTCTGTCACTAGTGGCAGTGTTTTATTTCCTTCAATTTGCCAGATTAATTGTTGAGAATTGTTGTGAAGGTCCAAAGTGAGAGACACAGAGACTAATGAATTTGTTCCCCCCCCCCCCACTTGGAAATGATTTTCTCCATAATATTGCCATTGGATCAGCTCAAATAATATAGTTTAGTTAAAGGTTCATCGACTTATTAGTGTTTATGAAATGCTACCCATTGCACAATCATATTATAGTGACACAGTTGAGCCTCGCCGTCTTAATAACGATAAATTATGACAATCAGCTTTTTAATTAAAATCACTTGCACAACGGGAGATAAATGAATTATCGGCGGGTATTTTTACGCGCGAGTTGTCAAGGTAAATTGTTTGAGAAAGGCTTGAAGTGGTGAACCATACGACGGCTGTTTTATTGGATAAATTCTATAAACCAATCATGCATTGAATTTATTTTTGGAAGAAGAACGAAAAAAGATTAAAAACAAATAGAAAGCCATTTGCAGACCCTTGTTACTAACCATGCCATTTTACAATGTAATGCATTTATCTTCTTCTTGATATTAAGTGGTTTTCATCTCGAAAGGTATTTATGCAGCTTGGGTTTCCCCGGTTACCAATGTGGATAGTTTCCGGTAAATTTCATTTTGCTCAACATTAGAGAATTATGATTAGTAATTGACATTGTCTGCTTGATTGGATCTTAATGTTGGCTTGCAGAGACCATCACCCGTTTGTTACAATTTCTATTTCGTCGTAGCTACTTATTTTCCCTGAACACAGTCAAGAAATTTTTCAACCCAGTTTGAGCTTGACTTCATGTTTTGACATACATGTACATATAGTTCCCATTCGATACATTTTCAGTACACCAAATAACCCCGCAGTTTCAAATTAACATGACGTGTATTTAAAACGGATCTGCCGGAGTTAGAGGCTTTAAGACTTCCCTTGTGCTGCAAAAAAGGAAAATCTTGCAGACAAAATAGCACGTGCCTGCTTACCCCCTCCCCCCCCCCCCACAGCAAAACCCCCTTTTGGGCCAATCATGTCTCCGCCCCTGAATTGCACCCCGTCTGTCAAGATCTATGTTTACCAAAAAGTGTTAATTCAACACGACACTTTTTGCTGTGACCAATGTTTGTACTAATCACATAGGTATAATTTGTCACTCCTTTTGTCTTGTAGTTGATGTCAAAATCCAGACCAATCTATAACTTCTAATGTCTAATGAGCTTATCCATCATTATGCCGCATTAACCCAAAATTCCCTACTTTGTCTGCCTGCGCGGACTGACAGTAACGACTTACTCGAAAAACCAACATCCCATTTATATAATTGGATTATTAGACCTGGTTTGATTGTTCCAGATTGCCTGGGTTTTTTTTACCGTGTTTGGAATGCTTGACTTGAATGCTTCGGCACGTAGTGATTGAAGAAAATGCGAAAATGATGGAGAAGGATTTAGGTGAAGTTTGCGTGCGGATTGAAAGTCGCAGTAAAGACAATTTATCAGTTTTGTCTGAGACATACGTGCTGACTTACCCCTAAGGCAAGCGCAGTGATTGCCTGGGCTTGTTTGCTTTGTGAATGCAGCGCTCAGGTTAGACCAGACAAATAATTACGACGGTGCTTTACCAACACTATGCGTTAATGTCACCAGCCGCTTTTGATAAAACATACCGTATCACTGCCAGCTGTATAAAACAAGGAATCCATTTCAATGGTAATTCCTTCGTTTCCGTAGAAACTTTCATCAGATAGGGATCCAATTATGATCTTAGCAAAACAAGATCGAAACTACTTCATGTTGAACTTCTGTAAAAAAGGAATGACTCCTTAGAAAATTTCAGAGTAAAACCTCCAAATTGTGAGGGTCTGTGAACTTTTCCTCATTTCGCATTGAAGAGAGTAGCATCAGATTGTAAGACAGTGTAAACATTTAAGGTGTAATACTTGCCATTTCCTTCCGGATTTGGCTTGATCTTCCCTTGGTGGGCTCCAGAAAGCCATTGAAATGCCAAGGGTGGAATAGCAATCAGTACATCGGCAGGTGTAATCCGTAGCATTGTCTGGTTGCTAGCCTTGGACGGCCCGAACATGAAATGACAAAATCACCTGTCAGATTTTAAGGAGGTGAGATTGATAAGAATCAGGAAAAGGTGCTCCTCCCTATGATGCCTCATGATCTTTGCTATTGAGGGGGTGGGGATGCCAATCATGTACCGTGTCATGAAAGTTGGTTCAGGAAGCTTTGAGAGTTCGCAAAACTTGAAGACTCTTGAAATCATATGGCAATTATCCAGAATATTGTGTCAGTCCTCACAAGTCAATCACAAGTCCGCCACAAATCACACTGTCTCAAGTCAAACGACAATCTATTCATTTGCACCATTACAAAGGCATTCATTTGTCATTGCTCATCCCAAATAACTTGCGAACTGTCTTTGTGACGTCACTTCTGATTGACTTGCGATTTCACCAGTCTGGTGATTGTGGACTTCACTACAACCGCGAACGATAGCATTGCAGGGTCAATTATTACAATTCTAATTTCGACTGGGAAATCTGCCTGACATGTCTTTAAGAGGAAAAATCATTGTTGGTTGCTATAAAAGTCTACCAAAGGCCACAAAACTCTAAAATCAAGACTACTTTCCAAATAAACCATCTTTGATGCCAGCCCTGCTGTGACTTTGTTATTCGTTATAAAGAGATCCTTGGGGCTTTCAATAAACGGATGTTTCGTTCCTGGAACCAAGTAAGGGAACGAGTAGATGGTGAGACAAAGATTTCGAATTGAAATACGAGGCCAACGTTCCAGGAAAATCAATATAACTGTCTCCCTTCGTGTTTTCCCTTGATATCTGGTTCGAAAAGGACAGTCACCATAATTGGATCTATTGCCCTGAAAAAGTACTGAAATAATTGGGGGTTTTTTATAGCGGAATAGTCAAATATTAAGGTTTCTGTATGCTAAAGAAATTTTTGTTAATCTATGTCGCTAGAATTATGAATTAGGTATGCACAGTCGGCTGCATAATTACTCTTTTTGGGGCTTATTGTTTTCTGTAATTATGCTTTCAACTAAAGGCTATAATTGATTGGATGTTGGCATATTGTCTTCTTGATAATAAAAAATAATGGGAAGAACCTCAACTATCTGTAGTAAAGCTTCTTTAGCGCATAATCAAAACAAGCAGTTTCCTTCCACAAAAATAATAAATAAATGGGGAGCGATTTGCTTCTGGTCAGAGTCTGCTCAGAAATCGATTTACAACATCAGCTTGCCCGCGAGCAGCTTGTCTAAATCTATTAACCAAAAAACTGGCGGTTTGCTTGAGCTGTGGTTTGAAGGCAATATCTTATCAACCGCCTTCCGAACCACTACCACAGTCAAACAAAAAGTCTCATATCTGGTCCGACGGGGGGGAAAAAGGAGGAAAAAATCCGTAGGATGTGAGTCCTTGCTTTGATTCGTCATGAACGCTGGCGACTTTTGACAGAGACGCGAGTGAGCTGGGAGATTTGTGCCGACACACGCCTCGAGCAATGATCCCAAACTCCCAGGTTTTTTAATATTCAGGGAAGCTTTTTTCTCTTTCTTTACTTGCTAATACTCGGCCGGATTTTTTTCCTTACCTGTGTGGCTCTGATGTATGTTTATTACACGAGTCTGTTTTATTATTATTTGAGCATCAGCGTTCGGGACGTGAGGAGCGCTGGGTCGCTGATTGCACGCACGCTTTTGGCGCAGGACTGTTTAATGTCTAGACTCTGGCTGGGCGATCGCTCCGCTCTTTGGACTCCGTTTTGTGATTGCCGTTTACTCCTGCTTTGGGTTGGTGGCTTGCCGGTTTGAGTTGAGCTGAATCCCGACTGTCAACTGAAAACGATTGGATCGATCTGCAACAATCTTGCTTTGATTTTTTTTGCTCTGTGGAAAGTTATTCAGAAATTCTACAAGAACCAGGTAAGTAACGTATCAAAATTAATGTTTAAAATCTCCGGTAGTTTTACAAATCGAATGTTTGGTGTTTTTTTTTTATCGATTGCTGTTTGTGACAATAGGCCTACGTTAAAAGAACCGCAGGCAACAAAAAAAGGAAGAAGCTGAATTCCCAAAATGGTCGTTCATTTTAGGAAAAAACTATTGGCCATCTCTAAACATTCGAACAACTGGATGGAAAATTAATGTTGCACCACATATTTCGCACTTTGTTTGGCGAAAAAAAGGTTTTAACAGTAAAAGTTGCTACCAATTCGACCAGCTCTTCCTTAAGGCTCTTTCTTGCAGCGGGTGTTAATTAAAAAGTGCTCAAGCAAATCATTACAATTACTATTAAAGAAGACAGTTACATTCCTGTTGCACTAGTTGTCTTAGATATGCACCAGACAGTGTCAATTTAACACCACGGCTTTTTAGTGTTAAGATTTAGGTGGGCGTGTGTCAAGCTAACGAGTGTTCCCAGGTTTCTAGTTTCAAAGATAATCGTTTCTGGACTTCCTACAAGTTGATCCGAAGCACAAGCCAAAACCACAACATTGAAAGGGTGCGGCCCACGCATGATATTCAAGGCAGATTGTTGAATGGGACCCGTGGCTTAAGATGTCTTATCTCGTTTCATCTCTTCAATGATCGAGGAGTTTTCTTAGCTCCAAGCTGCCTGCATGCGACAAAGATTTCTTCTCAAGGCGCACTGACCTTTTCTTGTTTCCATAGGTGGGATAGCCTGTAGTTGAGAGGTCGACAAAACAATCACCTATTGTGATGAAGAAGTTTTGCGGTCAAAATCCAGCACCCTAAGTTTCCTTAGACAAAAGGTTAACAAAAAATTGAAACATTAATATTAGAGTGTTGGAAATCAAAAGTAAATTGATCTTCGCGTCTCAATTTGCTAGGAAATGTACTGTAGGCCCATCACCTCGGGCGAATTAAGATTTGATTTCTAATTCTTCTTTTTTTTTTGGTGGGTGCGGAACTGTTTTCAATGGATGTTTCATGGGTATATCCCGCTCGGTTTTCGGGGAAATGTCAGTTAAATAAACTGTCTATTTTTTGTTTGTACATTTTGTTGATTTGTTTGAAAATTTCGCGTGGCAGATGGATTGGCCAAATTCCCGGGGCCATATCTCTAGAAATCCTAGCCTTTGAAATGAAATCACAGCTGACGGCTTAGGTCCCAGGAGGTTTCAAATATTAATTCAGTAATTCTGAATTTTAATATAAAATTTTCGACCGCTCCGAGGCACTTCAAAATAACTGAAATCTCTAGAGAAATCACGGGAATCGACGGGATGAATCCTAGATCAAAATGCGGATTCGTTCAAATGGTCTTTGCCATTTGACTCCTCTAACGGATTGGATCTTAAGTATAAACAACCTTAAAATCAGATTGGAAATTGGTTAATGAACCAGAGGGAAAAGAATGGTTTCGGGCATTCGGTGAACAATTTTACTTCAAACACCGCATACTAAAACGGCAGAGCAACATGTTTAAACAATCTAGACTTTTGTGTAATCCGAGGGGCATATTGTGCGAACCAGCCGTTTACATCTCTCAGTGATGTCTAGACTAGAAGATAATTCGCGAACAAATCGGTGAAAAGTGACTGCTTAATGCCAATGGCTGCGCGGTGTCTACATGGGGCTCTTAACCGCCGAGGGCGGAGCAGACGGCTGGGGATTAAGACTACGATTTAGTGAAGACAGCTAGGTTGTCTTTGGAGGAAAGTCTTCTCTCCGCGCCGCAAGACCTGTCGGAGGTTCAATTGAAAAAGCAGAGCCCAATACTTCAAAATTGCTAGTTTTCGTTTACGAAATCTTGGTTTCGTTTCGGTTCAACTTCATCTCAGAATCGAATGCCCAAACCAAATGGCAGTACTCTAAATACCTGGCTTCATATTCTTGGGGCAGACCATTTCGTAGCTAAGTCCCACAGACAAGTCATTAACCATTTAGTAGAGCCGAACCTGGTATAAAACTGAGGTTTCAAAACAACGCTTTAGGCTCCCACACTAATTCGTCCATCTCATTGACATGAAGGGTGCCTAAGCGTGGGCGTTACGCTGAGGGAGTAGGGGGCGTATTCGGACATTTCCTACAATCATTGGACCATAGTGATCCTGGACTAGAAAGTTTCGATAGTTGATAACTGTTGTCAGCATTTACAAATACGATATAAGTGGTAGGTTGTTTAAATTTGGACGTGTGTTTTGTAAGGACGCTAATACCTGCCAACTCATGTTTTGAATATTTAGGATAGGTCCAAGTTGTATTTACTAAACTTGTATTTACACTAACGTGTTGATTATTTTAGCAATAAGCTGACTGATGTATATCTGTGCCCAAATCTGCTTTCCGTTAGGGAAAAAATGCTGCTTACTGTATAGCAGAGCATTCCATGCTTACACGGTAAGCGTATTTCACGAACTTGTAAGGAAGTTTGGCTTATGCGCATTCGTACATCCCGAAACTAAGGATTCTGTGCTTTTATGGTTAGCACAAAATTTTTCTGCTAGCAGTGTCAGCACGGAATGGTGATCGTAAGCGCGGAATTCTGTGGTTGGCAGAGCCATGAAACTCGGCCCTGTATTTAAAAAAAAATAAAAGTTGGTTATAAGCTGGAGAAATCAGGACAGACCGTCTTGTGGTTTAGTTGTCATGTTGGGACTTGGAGGCCACGCTTCATACATAACACCTTTCAAGGATGTCTGACGGTTATGAGACACCTCACCTAACACTCTCCAAGATTTCAATTATCGTCGAAATTAAGTTTTAATGTTCACGATAGTGATTTCTACTTCACGTTACGTACGTGTGGTTGGGTATACATGTGCTTGAGTAGTAACGTTTCAATTCATCAGATTTTATCTTCAGTTAAATTATAATTAAATGTAATGGGACATGGCAAATTGTTTTATGAAGCATGGTGGGAGCCTACCACTGCGATACATTATCCTCAATGATCACAAGAGACGACATTCAAAGCAGTAATGTGCTCTTATGAAAACACATTGACTTGTATATTTAAGGCCCGATTTCACAGATACTTCGAAGCAAGGAGGTTAGTTTAATCAAACAAGTGATCTAAAATATATTGTGTCCATGTTGCACGGATAGATTTGCGGCCCTAATTCAACAATTAATCATGTATCCAACTATATGCATGACGCACATCCTAATTTGCATATATGAATAATTGTTTCAGTATGACCCCACATACTACTTACGTCTTTTCATCCGAGTGATTCCATAATAGTAAAGTATTGATTGTGACATGCTTTGGATGGTTACGCGAATTAAACTGCATCAACACATTTTAGCCTCGGGCAAAGTTTTCACAGTACTCGATCATTTAGTTCAGCCAGACAAGACAAACATCAAGTCACTTATTGCACGACAGTCTTTTGATCTTCATCTGTGATGTTGGAAAGGGTTGATTCCGCGAAAAATTTTTTACTCGGGGGAAAATGTCATTTTGACTCAGAAAAGTGTCAAATCAAATCTGTCCCAGATTCAGGGTCGAATTTGACCCGGGACCTTTAAGAGTGCAGTTTGTGGCGTAATTGAAACGATGACCATTTATTAAAAGCCCAACCGACTATCGATAGCTATCGTCCGATTTCGTCCGAAATGATGCATTCGATTTCTTGCATCTATCCTTGCCTGTCCACTCTTCGTCATGTATAAAAAGAGTAATGGCATGAGCCTGTCAAGAAAATTGTTAGTCATGAGAGCATAATTTCGCATTATCTTTATGACTCATTAGGGCGTCATCATCTTTCTGTATTCCATTAGTCTTTTACTTTAGATAAATCTCCAATCTTCCCAGCCCTGAGGCTCAAGCAGTAAATGTTTCCCCAAGCTCGTACGACATCGGTCATGCCCATCATCTTTTCATCAAAAGTCAAATAGTTTTTAGTCCGCTTATTCCACTTCTCCCCAGCTAACTGCATTGCAAATAATATCTGAGTTTTCGTATCGCATGCGCTTGTATGACTGCATTGGGAAGGTTTCGTAGCTAGCGACTGTTTTCTTACTTTCTGTGCTCTGTTTCTTCGACCGAATAAAAAGTAACATTTTCTGGACTTTGTGTAAAAGCAAATCGCCTGTGACGATTATACAGTAAATGGGATCTCTTTTTAAATACAATGTATTTAAGCAAACTGTTTGCCTACCTGAATAATTAATACTTAACATCAGACTGTATTGTCTATTTTCTAGCATCAATGTTGCATAACTTGTCTGGCATGTTTCAGGCCAAAGCTTTTTTTGTTTGGATTAACATTACCTTTTTTAATTAAAAGTAAATTGAATGCCTTCTGCATGATATTGGTGCTGCTACCTCTTTGAAGTTGCACATTGTTTTAAACAAGGTTGACTTATCAGTAATTGTTCATTTCGAAGAAGAATCAAACTGAGAAAAAAAACTAATGATGACTGTAAACTAAAACATGAACATTTAGTTAATAAGATTTGAAACTTTGCATGACGGTAGTGTAAACTAGTGATGGCTTGCGCAAACACCATGTGGACGAATCTCTTTTGAGAAGATGTGTGGTTCTGAATAATTGTTCAAAATAGAAAACTTTACGTTACGATAATTTGTTTTTTTTTATTACCTCCCCCTTTTTTCCATGCAGATTTTCGAGGGAGAAACCTTTTCTTGGGTTAGCATCCCAACATTTCCATCTGACTTGAGTTAAGTTCACGCCGACTGACCCTCGTCACTTTACTGGTCACTACCGGTCATCCGACACGGCGGCGTCAGCTAAAGGTCACGTGATCTCTCATTAACCCCTTCCTCCTTAAATAAAGGCGCGTGAACCGAGGAGTAATTGGTACCACGTGCGCGGGAAAGGTCACCGGCAAACTAATCGACCCTTGGTGTTGAACAGACCACGGTGTAAGCCGGGTGTCATCTGTACTTTGATGAATGGCCAATTAGGACATGGTTCTTGACTTCTGTTTTGCTAAGGTGTCTTCCCAATGATGTCCGATTGATGAACCTAGTGCCTGTGCTGTGATATTAAACACACATAAACAGAAAACTAGATCATCAGAGGAGCGAAGCAGCTACCCTTTCTGAGCGAGGGTTATCATAACAAACTTCCAACAACCAAAACAGTCACTTGGGTTTTGAGAGCATAAGTCCGCGATTTCGACGTTGAACCATGGAAAACGAACCCAACACGTTCACTGTCCGCCTTTTCAAAAGACCGCCACACGGACTGGGGTTTTTAGTGCGCAAGCGCAAAACCAACCCGCCAGTCATAATCTCCGACCTGATACCCGAGGGCGTAGCTGACCAATCGGGGTTGATCCAGGTCGGGGATATTCTGCTGGGGGTCAATGGTGTTCAGCTCACCGATGTACCCTATTCGACGGCCTTGGAGGTTCTTAGGAGCGTACCTATGGACTCTCCTACGGTTCTAGTTATGAGAGGCCCGGATGGTTATAGAACACGCCTGGAGAGTATTCTAACCCCTGACGGCGCCGTGAAAGTCGTACGCGTTACCGAGGAGATCAATACCGATTCCTTGTCACGGGACAGAGGGACCGGGGGTAAGAAGAATAAGAGCCAGAGAGATGCAGGGAATAGTCCCCCACCCGTGGGGAATCCTGTACCGTGTTGGCAGCAGCGTAACCCACCGACTTATGACGTAGTTGGTGGGACAGTCTACGGGCCAGGGTCTACCTATCCCGCTACCCGAGGCAGAGTGGCCGAGGGAAGTTCCTATCGCTACGCCAGCCCTATACGCAGCACCAGCAGGACCAGACGTGAATCCAGCCGTTCCCCTGCCCGCAACAGCTTGCCCGGTAGCCCCGTGCGCAGCTACAATTACCGAGACCCGTCTGCATGCTGCTGTACGTCTACCAGACACCAGCATGCCGGCACTGGGCCCGATTTCCAGAACGTCCTGGCCTGGAATGGAACATTCCCCCGAGACGTATACCAGTTCCGCTTAGGTATTGAGGATTTGTATAACTTCGAAAGCCCTCGACCCTCAGTGGACTACGAATACGAGGCGGATCGATTACCGTCGAAGAATTGTGCCGTTCACGCTGACAGCTCCCCGGAAAGACCCTTTGAATCAGTCGGCACACAATGGCCCGAGCGCGTCATTGTTGTGCAAGGCACTTCGAGTTCGTCACAGAAGACAGCACCGAACGCAGTGAATGGAGTTGACCTCGACGTCAAAGTTGCTGAGAATGAGTCCCGGCCACATATAGGGAGACAGGATTCGGCCACACAGATCACATCAGAAGAAGATACCTACGGAGACACAACCATGTCGACTACTAGCATCTTACGGGCTGCCCCTACCAAAAACAGCCCAGCCAGGATGCCCCAGAAGGACATCCTTCCATCCACCGTCAACTACAAATCAGATGTCATCTCCACAGAAGTCAACAACAATTCTATGAAGCCAATCAAGGTCTCCACAGCGGAGATAGAGATACAGACCGATCTGACAGGTTCACAACTCAACGAGAATCAGTCGTCGGGTACCAAACCAAGCAACGGAGGGTCTAAACCCAAATTTGTGCGTCTGAAGAACCTCCTGGATGGAAAGCAGACGACGGATACGCTGCATCAGAAGTCTTTGGTCGTAAGTACTGACTTGCAGTTTCAAATGTTTTAAACTTGTTTTCGTTTGCACCAGTTTTATCAGTAAACATAGATGGGGTACGAAACTTGAAACATTCAGTGGAAGTTAAAAAAACAAATTCCTGATCTCTCAGCTTTTCAAATTTGACATAAGTGCCAAATAATTAATGAATACATTTGAAATAATTGAACTTTGAACAAAAACGACAAAAGGTAACATTTTATGAAAATGGTTTTTTTAATGTTATTTTACGATAACTTGGAACAATGCCTAAACTACGATGTTAACAAAATGATAACTCATGATCACTGACTTTCAAAGTTGCCGTGTTGTCCCGGGTTATGCTCCTTTTCTGGAGAGAAAAATTAGGAAAATGGATTGAAGAGACGACCCAGTTCTCCATGGAAAAAGTCGTATTTTTGGAGTGTCTCAACACGAATCAACACATGACCAAAAAAAATCGAAAACCTAGAAAGAATACCTATTTCTCGGTATTTATCTAACGATTCAATTTAATCCTGGAGTGAGTTTAGTGAATGGAAAAGGAATATTGTTAAGGGAATAATGCACATAAAAAAATTCATCATGAAACAACAACGGAACATAATTAATTTATCAACCACACACAAAACATTGAACGTATTTTTCGGTTTAAGAAAGCGTTCTATATTACATGTACTTGAACGTAGCGGTCTGAAAATTAACCTTTAAAAAAACTGAGAGATTTTATTGCAGAACAGACAGCGAAAATGACCAATATTACCATAATCGTCAATTTCTCTTCTTGCCAAATACTGCACAGTCATTTTTGAAACCATGACGTCATATTCACAGCGTCAACAAATCTATATATTTTTCTTCAGAGAAGAAATTCCCTGGTAAAGCTTTGATTCCAAATGCCACTTGCCATTTTGTGACATTTTGGTTGCCCGCCGTGCTTTTTTAATGCCCCTAGATCGCATAAACAACGTAACTATAGCCGCTTAACGACCAGAGTTGGTGACATTAAAGGAATCTGTTGACTCTCCGGGCCAAGATTGGCTAAATATGAAGTATATCGGCTTTCTTCAGCGTGCTGTTTATCTGTAATGAGGAGAGCCACATAAGCACGAGCGTATGGCTTTGCGGTGTGCAACCATCAACTGGTTAAGATTCGCAATTGGTCCGAATAGTGTAGACGCGCGCGCTTACTCGCCCAAGTAGAGTTCGAGAACTACTGACCCAATTGAGAACAAACTCAGTGCTGTTGTGGGTTGCAATACAGAACACAAACATTTCGTATATTTGGCAACAAAACAAATTGTAATGCTTATATAGTGCTCTCCATGGTATCATCCATCTCAAAGCGCTTTACAAGTATTCTGTTCATCAAGCCACGAGACCGCGCGGCAGCCGACATCAGCACACATTCGGTCCTCGACCCTCACAGGTACAATTGTAGTTAAGTGTCTTGCCCAAGGGCACAATCACCATGTTCTTGGCCGGGTTCGAACCCACGCATCATAGTGCATGATTTAAACACCGTAACCACTGAACCATAGCATGCTACAAGTTGGTATGACTCTGCAACTGACTGTAATATCGGAGAATTGTCGGGCTTCGCCAAAGAAAAACAATTACTGAAGAATATATTCATTACAATCCTCAGCCTCCTTATCTCATTGCCCGAATTTGATACATGATAATTTGGGTTAAAATTTGCTTAGCACTGAAATTGTTTGCTAAGCATAAACCGACTAGTCACACTACTCTAATCGTCAACAAATATCAAGCCACTGTCATGGTATCGATGCTACTGACGTGGTGATTAAGACATACTTATCATGTTTTAATATTCATGGCCACAATCGAGGAAAACAATACATCGAAAAAGGATTCATGGACCAAATTTTGAGGGTTTTTTTGGTATCTTTTCAGCCCTCGTGATCAAAAGGCCCTATCCAAAATGTTATCACGACGATGCTTGACACATATATCGTAAACCCACCAGCAATTTTCTTTCTACCCCAGTAGTTATTGCTGAATAATATCAGAATCCAACAACCTGTCTATTGCCATGGGCAACAACGCGCGCGTCCAGAAAATCACATTTAGTTTTCCCGCGTAATTTTTATCGTCTATTGAGCTGAGATGGTGGTACACACGGGTTATGTGGGATTGAACTGAGGCCAAACACGTAGTAGTTTTCCCCTCCAAATCTCAGGCACCTAACTTTACCCCCTGGCGAACTTTCTATTAATTTCACTCACGCTTGGCCTATTTCCTTTCTTTTGGCGCCGAATTGCCCCCACCAAAAGTCAACCACAAAATCGGCGAGATTAGTTCTGTAATATAATAACCATGTCGACATCAAAACTCACTAGATAAAAAAAATTAAATGGGTTTGTGAGTAATGATTCACTGGTTAATTTTTGGGAAATATTACTTTAATTTGGACAATTTTAGCGTTTGAGAGTAGATTTTATTATCCGCAAATAAGTGTGGTCTATTGATGTGCGTGCTATTAAATCACTCCATTTGTGACAAACACCAAGGACATTGACATTATTGCCAACAAACCTTGTATGTCCTCCTTATTACAGCCTCTTGCAACCCCAAATCGCTGCTATTTTATTTGCTCAAACCCGAGTCCCTGAATCTTTAAATGCCCAGGAATTCTATAAATCTTTGGCAACAAATGCCAGTCCACTGCAATCATCTGTGCATTAGTCCCTCCACTGTGCTCTATCCGGACCCAACGGCAAAACGCGGCAATCTGTTTTCATTCGGATCTAAAACTATGCGCGCTGACATCCAAAATCTTGAAAACTGCTCCAAGTTTTCCCTTCGGGGAAACCCGTGTTTGTATTGAGTGCTGCGAATTACGCTAATATTTTCAAATATCAGTCGAACTCTGCAGTGATTATCCGCCGACAGTTTATTCGACGCCAAAAGACCGTCGGCAATGAAAAACGTAATAGAAAATAAATTAGACCTATAACGCTTATTTTCCTAATCCAGATAGACATTTATTAAACCTAATATTTAATATATCTCATAACAAAATTGTTATAAGATGTTAAATATATTAAAACCTTGCTGCGCAAATCCTAACACAATACAACGAATGTATATTTAAGGATCAAAATAAAGATTAATACATTTATCCTATAGTTATCCCCTTAGAATAACCATTCACCATGATATTTTTTCCCGTGTTTTTTTCCTGTTCAGCCTTTACAATGTAGCGAGAGTCGTTGCATGGGATCCATCATGTTCCCGCCTCGAAAGCCGGGAAGTCGTAGCAAGGAAACCATAAAGGAACACGCGACAGACTTCATCAACCAATATTATACGCACATCAAAAGGTAAAAGGACTAACAGACTATTCGCCCATGACACGCCCGCACCACTGCAAAACCAAAATTCAAACCTATAACACTCAAATCCAACGCCAAACTCAACTTTAATATAGACCACACCCATGCACCTCATCCAAACTACATCTGAACTACATCCGAACTACATCCAATCCTCATCTTAACACACAACACACCCAAACCTTCTCCGTACCACACCCAAATTACATCCAAACCTCTCCCAAACCACACCAAAACTCCACCTAAACGTCATTCAAATCACACCAAAAGCTCATCAAACCATACCTAAACCACACCAAAACCACAAGCCACATCCAAGCCTCATAATCCTCCAAACAACGCTCGAACCTCATTCGCATTACACCCAAACCTCATTCAAACCACGCTAGAACCTCATTCAAACTACAGCCAAACCTCATTCAGCAAAACCACCTCATGCGATCCACACCCAAACCTCATGCAAAACGCATCCAAACTACACCCAAACCCCATCCAAACATTATCCAATCCAAACGAAATGTCACCCTATTTGCTCATAAAATATACCCAAAACTCTGTCTTAATCGATTTTATCATAATCAATTATGGTAACGTTATTGATATGAAGAACAAATTAACTCCGCAGAAGTAAAGTAAGCAGCAAATAAAAAATTAAACTACGATCTCTTTATGAATGAATGAACTTCAACCATTCAAAAAACCTGCGATCAAAAAAATTATCTTCAGCATTCCAAATAATATGCGACCTCCAGGGTTAGAGGGCGCCATTGAGTTTTACTCCAAACTAATGTTTCTCCTCGTTTTAACGCGAAACACCAGACTCGACACCCCCGCTCACAAGAAGCGTCTTCAAGCAGTTCTTGAGTCCATCGATAAGAGAGGAACTTACGACCTGACCGAGACTGAACTCATCTTAGGAGCCAAGACGGCCTGGCGTAACGCCCCTCGCTGCATCGGTAGAATACAGTGGACTAAACTGCAGGTAACTCCTTCATCCTCTATCAGCAAGCTCGTCCGTTTACGCATAGTTTATACCAACCTGAAATAAAACAGCTGAGCTATACAGCTACTTTACCTTAGCTATATATCGCTTTGGTGTCCCTGCTGTTCTGTTAAAACTATAGGGTGTATAATCATTGAAATTGTCCGATTGAATATGCACAAAAATGTATGTATTTTCCCTTCTTGTGTAATACTTGTGTATTTCATGTGACCTCGTCTTTATGTTGAGCTCACACAACTTTTAGAACTTAGTTATCAAATGTTACTTTAGTAATTTCCCTTTTTTTATTTCATTGCTGCGTCAGGTTTTCGATGCTCGCAATACGAGCAGCACTCATCAGATGTTTGATGCTATCTGCAATCATATGAGCTACGCTACAAACAAAGGCAATCTCAGGTACGAACTACGCCCAACTCCATTCACCTAATCTTCAAAGAAGATCTCGTTAAAATATTCTCAATAAAATTTGTTTTTCCCCCCAAATATTGTGTGTGACTGTTTCCCCTTTCAAACAATCACCCAAAGACAATTGCAATTCTGTTTAATCGTTCTATCTAAATCACATGGGAAAAGGTTAAATCATTTTCTTCTGACTGAAGGAGCCCAATTTCAGGTGGCTTCAAACCAGAATCCTGTTTAGAATGTTAAAGTGCTAAGTAAAACTTGCTAAAATCCATTCAAAAGAAATATGTACCACATTACATGACATTTTGGCTTGTAGGCCTATAAACTTGTACTTCTACTGAGTAAAGTATTTTCTGTAGGCCTACTTAGGTTTTTTTTCACATTAAGCAGCACCGTACAATCTGCTCTGTAATTGTTTGTCACCCTTTAGACAAAAACAGGTGTTTTCCCGCTCTGAACCCGGTATGTTTGTTGCTCTTTCTCGCCAAACAATGCACATTTTCTTGAGTGTTATTTGACGTGCCACATCATCACAAGTTTGTCCATACCACAGAGAGTTTTGTGTGTTAAATCTCTGCTTTTGTTTCCCTGTGGACAGATCCGCCATCACCATATTCCCACATCGCTCCGATGGCCAACATGACTTCCGAGTCTGGAACCCACAGCTGATATCGTACGGTGGCTACAAACAACCAGACGGCTCTATTATTGGTGACCCGGCTAACGTCGAATTCACTGAGGTATAACCAGATTTAAAAGTTGAAACTTTTGGATGGACACGTATCACATTGGATGGACAAAATTAGCACCAAATACACAAAAGAACTTGGTCGGAAAGTGTTTTTTTAAAGATTTTTCTGAGCTCAAAAGATCGCCTAATAGTGTTTGCAAAAAGTCACAACTCCTACAAAGAACGTTTGTGATGAACCGATTAAAATGCCTCTTGCTTAGACTGTATATGATGATCTTTCTCTTGGATTTCGTCTGGGCGTCACCCAACGGCGTCCCCATAAAAAAGTCCCCCGTTCCCCCGTTTCCCCCACTCTCGTTGCCCCCGGATTTATTTTAGTCCTATATTAAGTGACCATGGTTAACGGTTTAACAGAAATTGGGCGTCCCACTGTAACATCCAGCCCCCTCCCCCTCCCTATGGTGAGAACCTTTGCTACACCGCTGGTGTCACCATCAAACAATCTTCCCACTCCAGGGATCTTTGTTCTTTCTTTTTTTGGGGGTGGAGAACATTATTTTGCATCAAGCTTCCCTCGTGAAAACTATGGTCCTTGTCAGTGTCGTATGAAGGTTTTGGCTCGGGCTTATTCTTACTTCCCTCTATTGAATATTACTACGATGAACACCTGTGCCATTGCACTTGTATCATACGAAGCCGTACAACCTGTTGGTACCGTATGGTGAAATAACTTTTTCAAAAATCGATTTGTTTTATTGTCATGCCTATAGAGAGGTTCTAATCGTCATTGTACCTATCTCAGTAACTGACTGACTGACTCATCACTGTCTGTCACTTGTGAATAAGACTTGTATAAGCCTCACCTCTGCCCATGAATCCGACTCAGGGGACTACCTTAACCTCTTACCAGCTTTACTGCCTAGTCTTTTTTTTATAAGTAAGTGACTAACTGTTTAAGTTGTGTGACTGTACAGGTGGTCATGGAGAAGTTAGGCTGGCACCCAGAGAAGCAGGGCCGTTTTGATGTCCTTCCTCTGGTGCTCCAAGCGAATGGTGAAGAACCTGAGCTCTTCAACATCCCTCCGAGCCTGGTGCTGGAAGTCCAACTCCAACACCCAAAGTGAGTATCTCCTCTCTATTGACCTGGGTTGTCATGACGTCACAGTGTGCTCACAGCGGGCCACGTTTTAAAATAATAGAAAGATAGCTTGGCTGTAGGACTGGTTTGTCTTTGGCTCCTCCGGCGACGGAACTGAAACCGTATGTACATGTTGAAGACTGTACAATAACTATACGAAATTAATTGACCGATCTGCCGTGTATCAACTCATTGTCTCAAGCGATGGCGCCATTTTGAACCGGTACAGACCTTATGGGGTTGCCATCTTATTGGGTGTTTCTTTGTTGTTTTAATTTAGTGACAATCAATGCATGAAAGGTCACTCATGCCTATCCCAGCGGCACAAAGCATGTCCCTCTAAGATGGCCGCTACGTACAAGGTCAATATTGGACGAAAGACTTATGACATTATTTCCTATAATAAATTAGCACACTGTCGTTTTCTGGGGATATTGAAACCCACGTCTTTGAATCTGTTGGATGCCTAGGCTTGGCCAAGTCTGGATTTCACTTGATCTGTGCAGTGTGCAGAATGCCGGTTGTGATGGCAGCAGGTGTTGCGGATATCGACTTAAATCCGACTTGAGTGAAGTCTTTTAAATGCCGGACGCGCATTATCGGCATGAAGCATTTGGACTTATTTTTGAGCGATAGGGGGCGCTATAACGATTCCATTTTCTGGGAACAACCAGTAGAAATATCACGTTTATTGAGGCAGTTAGGCAGCTTTACTTCAAGCTAAAAAAAAACCCCAAGTATTGTAAACAGGTCATTTGTGAATCACAGAAGCATACATAAAGTCACGTCAATAACCTGGGATTGACGTACGTGTGGGCCCCCAAAATTGCCAGCGACAGTCCCCCCCCCCCGCCCTATTCGATCAAAATATGACATATTTGGCTGTTATCGGCCCTTGGCTTGGGTTGCGTTCATCCTGGCTTTTACCATATCACTATAGTGCATTATTGCATACCAGTGTTGATCTGCGAGTCCATCTTTCTTAGCCCATATCTTTCTATATGTGTTGGCGTTCAGCACGCCACGATTGGCCTCTATACACATGTAGTATATCAATTTTGGCCTTTGAGTACCGGGCAGAACCTGCATCTGTTTGGTTCTGTACAAACGCACGTTGTGGCTATCCCGTACGGTTAGTGCAGTGCAAGGAGCCGGTACAATTTTGTTGGTGTAGTGGCTATGATCAGATATACATTTATGTAGATCAGCAACCTCGATCTTTAGTTGTTGATCCGTGAAGCAAAAGTGGCCGTTATCTTAGAGTACTCAAATTTTAAGACTTTGTCTCGTCTTTTCTTGGCATTTTCAAGATTTTTGTGTTTCCATTTCAACTTCACGTGCATTGTGGCTTCTGAATTGCTAAATTTCAAACTAAGCAACATGTAAGGTGTAAAGCGATTTTTTCCAATCAATTTAATTCCTTCGAATTCTAAACTTCAATTGTGTAGATATCATCTCAATCCTGAAAAGAAACTATGTCTGTTTGTTTATTCACCAGACCAAAATGTGACATCGTTATTGTTTTTCTTAACGTCACTCTTTTATATCTCAAAATGTGTTTAAACATGGAAAACCTGAAGGCGGTCCATTAATTTAGTTGGTGCTGTTGTCAGGGAAACTACCCGCAAACTTTCTCACATGAGCGATTCATTAGAAGCAAAAAAATATTCCGGTTCGTGTTAGCTGTTTTTTCTGATCGCTTTTGGCCGATCTGATCGCAGCTAGCCGGCGCGAGGGTCCTTCATTTGCCCAGCTTGAGCTAGAGTGGCGGAAGAACCAGCACGAACCTTAATTAAAAATCTACGACGGCATTGAGATGTCTGTTCTTGCAGTTCAATCAACATGAAGGGGAAGGTAATGAGGGCATGCGGGGCGGCTCCACGGGCGTTTAATAAGAAAAAAATCCTCCATGTGGGAATTGGTTGAAGAAATTCTGAAGTGTCAAGCACTTTCAAGAGGTTCTTGTGAATGGAACAAGTTGTTGGATAACATGCGCCGAATTAGTTTACTCATCTTAACGGAATAAACAGACCGAACAATAGAAGAAATTGCATCTGGACAAATCCATATTCTTTGTTCAAGTTATGACTTGCCTTGCATACTTTACATAACCGAGTTTTTTTGTGCTTCCGACAAAACCACTGCCCGCTGAGCAAGTACTGTTTGTTCATACAACGAAAAATAATTAAATTCCTCACAGACTAATACAGCGAATGAACTGTCGACCAAAGAAATTACCGTACATTTCAATTTTCGTTTGCTTTGTTTGCTTTTTGGCGAATATAATATATTTTTGGCTCTGCTAGAAAACAGACAATGGGATTTTTAATAGCTTTGGTAACACCTGTTCCCAACTATTCATCATTCTTTAATTGATTGATTCTTGGTGAGTCACTATTGAAGTAACTTTGAAGTACTTCTTTTCATCTTGTTATCTGTAAGCCTCTAAACCAGTTATGTTACCATGAATCTGTTTTAAAACAAAGGAGTGAACCAGATCGAGATATACTTGTAGCCTAAGTTTATGAACGAACGAAACTTGCAGTGAACTCACTCAGGAAAAGAAAATACCGAGACCAAATATTTTTGAAGTGCTTATTCTGTCGACGGAAAATAAAACGCGAACTGCAAACAATATTAATATAGTACCACCAGTGTGAAAGTTTACACCAGCGGTTTTATTTAGACTCCAACGTGTTTAAATATATTAATCAGGTTTTTTTGTATCTTGATCGTTTTGACTGCGAAGGCTGTCAAACGTTTGCGCTTTACTTTTCCATCACGTCCCCTTCTTGACAAAAATTCAAAAAGTAGACATTTGCAGAAAGCAGAAAGTAGCGTTGTCCATGATAGTGGTTGCGTTTGCATAAAATTGTGTACTTATCAGCACTATTAAACAAAATTGGCGCCGAAAAAGTACCAATTACATGTATTGACCAAATGCCCTTATTTGCGCGTTCTTAGCTACTGGAATTACGCAGCCAGAGGCACGTACGGATTGCAGCTACTGGAATTACGCAGAGATTAGCGCGACTCGAATTACTGAAAGTGCGGGGGAAAATAAAAGAGTTGACTACTAGAATATCGCGGATAAATTGGGCGATTGTCAACTAGAATGCCAAGGTCCAGTGGTTTGACTCATGCACGATGGTGCGTGGGTTCGAACCCTGCCAGGAACATGGTGTTTGTTCCCTTGGGCAAGACACTTTACTACAACTGCCTCTCTCCACCCAGGAGTATGAATGGGTACCTGTAATGGTGGAGGACCGAATGTGCGCTGATATCGGCTGCCCCGTGGTCCCGTGGCCTGATGAACGGGGGAATAGTTACAAAGCGCTTTAAGATTGTTTATACGATGGAAAGCGCTACATAGGCATTGCAATTTATTTAGAATAACGCAGTATGATTTTATTGAGTCACGACCACAGTTTCTCTCAATTATTACTGATACTCATGTTTGTCATTTTAACAAAACTTTCAAAGCATTTTACCTGATTATTGGTTCTGCACTCCCGATTTTATTGTAGCACTGAAATAAACAAGCCATTGTTTGTTGTAGATACGATTGGTTTGCTGAGCTGGGTCTCAAGTGGTATGCTCTGCCCGCTGTGTCGTCATTGATGCTGGATCTAGGCGGCTTGGAATTCACAGCTTGTCCCTTCAATGGATGGTACATGGTAACCGAGATCGGTGCTCGAGACATCTGTGATTCCAACCGACTGAATCTGTTGGAGGTAAAATAAATATATCTGATTCTAATCATTTTTTTTTAGCAAATAAGAAAACAAATTGAATAACATAATTTCATTCTCTCATAAACTACAATGGTCTTGTGGTACCTTATTGTCATATAGGTAGATACACAAGATCGGATATACCATAAGTTGTTCACGTCATTCATTCTCTTAATCTGATTTTAAGGCATATATGATCATTTGTATTTATCTAGTCCCCAAAGTTACCTATCGTATTATCAAAAAATTGTAACCCAGCCATTTTTTTTTTATTTTAAAACGAAATTAATAAATACACATTCAAATATGACACAATCTGGACTTTGAACTCTCCAAATCTTAAACAAAATTAATTTTGAACATTGCAGGTGTTTGCAAATGACAATCCTGAGCACGCGTATTAAGTTGATGAACATTTTGAGCCCTTTAACCAGGTTAATGGCTATCTTGACCTCTGAAACTAAGTTAATGACGGTCTTTGGCACTATGACCAAGTTAATGACAATTTCGACCTTCGTTAGTAGACTAAGAACAGTCTTGACCTAAATAACAAAATGTTGGTCTTCATTCCAGCCGTTCTTATCCGCTTGTGTTCACAAAAATTTGAATTGGAATTTTCCCGCCTTTTTTCACTTTTGCAGACGATTGGTAAAAAGATGGGACTGGATACCAATAGCAACGCCTCGCTTTGGAAAGATCAGGCATTAGTGGAAGCCAACGTTGCTGTGATCTTCAGCTACCAGGTAAAACTCATACATTTTAAGTTTTAAAAATGTATCCTTAAACTCACTATATTCTTGTTGCGTCGTTTAAAAAGTCAATTATATAATTTCAATTCTTCAATGTTAGCAGGTCAGCTTAATTTTCTGTGTGTCACGTGCTTAGTTTTGAGTGATTTTGCTTGCTTAAAGACAGGCCTTAATCTCATGGTGCTGCTGAGTAGACAGTCTATATACTAATCCATTTCCTAGGCAAAAAATTATATGAGAACCAGCGGCAACACATATTCAATGCATAACACTGTGCTTGGTAATCTGTTTGGTTGGTAATCTGTTTGTGTTTGGCTGGTAATCTGTTTGGTTGGTTATGTGTTTGGCTGGTAATCTGTTTGGTTGGTAATGTGTTTGGTTGGTAATTTGTTTGGTTGGTAATCTGTTTGGTTGGTAATCTGTTTGGTTGGTAATCTGTTTTTGCAAAGCAAATATTTGTTGTGCTGAACAAATTTCTTTGCTGTTGGGGCTCCGAAAATTGGACCCTAAATAATACAATTTACATTTTTTTTTTCAGAGCATCTGTGAAAATACAATTCCAATTATTTTATTCCAATCCACCCTTCTACTAAATTCTTCTGACTTTCTCGTAGAAAAATAATGTGACAATTACCGACCACCATTCGGCCGCCGAGTCCTTTGTGAAACACATGGAGAACGAACAGCGCCTGCGCGGGGGCTGCCCCGCTGACTGGGTCTGGGTCGTTCCGCCTATTTCTGGGAGTATCACCCCCGTGTTTCATCAAGAGATGTTGAACTACCAACTGAAGCCATCTTACGAGTACCAGGTAATGAAAGATAACGAACAATGAAATGAAACGATGCAAGCAAATATTAACTGCCGTTTTCGAAAATTTATTTAGAAAAATAAAAGCCAAATTTCGGGATTGGAAGCTTAAAAGTATTAACAACATAGAAAAAGTTGTATTTTATCAACTAAAATAGGAAACGCTATAGAAATTAAAAGTGGAAATACAGAAAATTATTACAGAATGTATACAAAATAATTTTTACCTAATATATTACGAGATATGTGATATTATAATTTAAATGTAGTTCATGGAAATGTTCTAGAGTATCATACTTCAGTAATACGAATTGATATATTCCAGAGCACCATTTGCCAGGCGTTATGGTGCATTGTTTTATTTAATTATATATCTATAATGAGTAACAGGTTCTAGAGGCACTTTGCGCACGAATGATTTAGATTTCGGAACAATAACTACTTATCATCAGATGCAATCATGGTATTGTATTCTTTATTTCTACAAGGATGCTGCATGGGCCAACTATGTCTGGAAAGTCAAAGATGAATCAGCTGATGCGCAGAAGACTCGAAGACGGAGACGAACCTTCAAGGAGGTGGCCAAGTAAGTTACATCTTCCCGAGGAATAACTCTAGAACCAATCAATTATAATGGTCGGAATAGCAGGTGGTTGTCCCGTATCTTATTCCATTTGAAAGCATTCATCGAATCACTCAAGTTACCATCAGGTGTTGACAAAGAGGGGCACATCTTCATTGTTCGATTCATTGCAGATCACATAGCCTTTTTTATTGGAATCCTTATAATTTTGTGCTCAAATTACATTCATTGTTCCTATCTTTGTATTGGAATTTCTAAGAATTCCGTCCCAATGTATTCATCCAATTCAGAGCAATAAATTGTTTTATGGGTCATTCTATAAATTTGGGGTGCACTTTTCCCTGTCCCTGTTACATCTGACATCTATGATTTTATAATTCTGATGCAGTCATCCTCCAATAGTGATTATGAAAAGCAGACTACCTACCAAACAAATAAATAAGTCATTTGAAGACATTCTTAATGAAACATGAATGGCAAATTACAAAGTACCAAGGTAACAGGGACAGGAAAAAATGTCGCACTATGGACGCTAAATTGATACAATGACCCTGATACAAATTGTGAAATTAATTTATCGGTCCTTTCAACGATCTGCTAGCTCTCTCTATTACTTCAGAAAATATTTTCTATAACTTTATTTCATCAGTCCTGAATTCTCTTGCTCTGTAGCTCTTCCAAAATTCTGCCCATCTGAATTTTCTCTTTTCACCACTAGGGCTGTGAAATTCTCGGCCAAATTGATGGGTAAAGCTCTGGCAAAACGCTTCAAAGCGACTATCCTGTACGCTACAGAGACAGGACGATCGGAGAAATACGCCAAGTCACTGTGTGAGATCTTCAAACACGCATTCGATGCTAAGGTTTGTTTTACTGTGTAAACAGACAATACTGAAATTTGTATCCTTGTGGAGACATTTCTTTGTTCTCGTGTACTAAAGTTCTCGAGTTTGAAAGTACAGTTTCAAAATGCTCTTATTTTAACCAGAATTAATTTTCTTGGCTGAAATTCGGACTTAATACCCCTTTTCTTAAACTCTACCATTTGCGACGAATCAACATGCCTTGGAAATTCCAAGTTTTTGAGTAAAATCCATATATCTATTTCGTGAAACCTTGTGGAGACGTATTCATCTATAGAAATTGCCCTGTGGAGACGTATACAATCTTTTGTTCCCTATTGTGTGTATGTTTCTAGAGGGCACGGTGTATCAGATCCTCTGATTTCCACACACATTGTTAAGTTGTTTATGTTGTTTATGATGTTTATGTTATGTTCGATACTTCTGTCTTAAATTAATTAATGGTGTAATTGTAAAACTTCGCTCTTCCCGTCAAAATTAATGAAGTGATAAAGAAACCTTTATCAAAAATGATACTGGCTCTGACAAGATTTTGTTCTTGGCAAATATGCCATTGAAAATCAAAACTTCGGTTCAGGCATGGCTGTGAAATGGAAATACACGTGTATTTTCATGACATCACGAAGATTGGCCTAGTTTTTAGACATCTACAGATGGCTTCACACGATCGTTTGTCATGGGTACTTTGAGAATTGTCGTAGGTCCAGACCTCTATCAAAATGTTTGAGATAAATTCGCCAGGAATGTTTGTCATTTTCTAGCATGGTGTCCTTTCACACGATCCATGTTTGCAAGATTTCACAAGCGTGAGAACATATCAAACATTGCCAGTCTTTGATGTCGTGTGAAAAAAACAGGGCTCATGGCAAATTTGCATTATGTACGGGTGTTCTGAATAACCGTCTCAATCTGTTCGAAGAGGGTTTATATCACGTGTTGTTGGGATTAAATTCTTTAACTTTTCAAAATTTATTTATTGATGATGATTTTTTTCGGTTGAATTTTAGGTGATGTGTATGGAGGAATATGACGTAGTACATCTTGAGCACGAGACACTGCTGCTGCTCGTCACCAGTACGTTCGGTAACGGAGACGCACCTGAAAATGGAGAGGTAAGTAGATGCGTCTTGGCAACATTTGAAGGATAAATCACATTAAAGGAGAACAGGTCTAAAAACAAGGAAAATGTGCTGCTGAAGAAAATCTGTTCAAAATGTCGTAGTTGATAAGACAGGATGGTTCCTCATTCCACTGAAAAAGCCGTGGTGTTTAAATAACACCGTGTGGTATTGATATTGTAGTGATTGACACCACACGCTGTTAATTTACACTGCATATTGACGGTGTTTGCTACCTGATTACCTCCAGTTTTAAAACGCAGATTTTTTTTGTAAGGAAGATCGAGCTTTTGTTGAAATGCCTCTGGCTGCTTCGATGAAGTATGGCGAGCAATCAGTATGATTATCGTCTATTCATTATCCAGCCATAAAAGGCTGTCAACTAATTAATTGTTCATGCCTTTCACAGAAATGTTTTGGTTTGGTATTAACGAAACCGTCTGACCCTTAATTCATCAGGAATTTGGTCGCTATCTGATGGATCTTGCACGTGATTCCAGCGGTGACCAATCAGAAAGGTAGGCCTAAGAATATAAGTCACTTGACGGTGTTTTGTAACATTTCAATGTAATCTTACTTGTCTATAATGTTACCCATATCTGTTTCTATTTTCCTCTCTAAAAGGAGTTTTAAAATACTGCATATTCTGTGATGATTTGGATACCCTGTCATATTTCTTGTTCTTTTTTCCCCGCCCAGTCGCGCACTCCGTTTCGATAAATACTTTGCAGCGCCCTCAACGCCGAGTCAGCGAGTCGCTGGACAGTCCAACCTGAGCGAGAGTTCGGGTGTTCTGGCCAATGTCAGGTATGTTGGGGAAATAAGTGCTAAATTAGCAGTTTACTTCATCATACACTCAATTTAACCCTGACTTGGAATAATTATCAATTTTTGAATTAATAATTATAAATTACAATAAAGTGTATTGTGAGGTTATTACTTATTGATTATTGGTTATTGGTTGTGCGTTATTGATTATTGGTTATTGATTATTGGTTATTGGTTAAAGGTTATTTTATATAGGTCAGTGTTGGTTATTACAATTACGGCTAAAAGAGACAAAACTCACATTCAACAATCAATTTAAACGATATAAATAATTTAAAAAGGAATCACAAATAAGTGTGAATGCAATTATTTACTTGGATTCCCATGCAAAGAAGAGATTTAGGCAATCAAAAGTAACTGTTTATAAACCTAAAAATAACATCGTGCTGTAACACTCATTCATCGTTCTTAATCTATCATATTCAATCATTGATTTAAGAATTCAAAGTGATAAATATGCCGTCCGTGGATTTATTGTAATCTTGTACGCTTTACACTTCCCGTTTTAATTTAAGTAAAATTTGATAAAATAACAATTTCGATGAATTGCCTTGCAGGTTTGCCGTCTTTGGGCTAGGCTCCACGGCTTATCCCAATTTCTGCGCCTACGCCCGTGCTGCCGATACCTTACTGGGCAATCTGGGCGGGGAGAGGATCATGGATATGGGGGAGGGAGACGAGCTGAGCGGACAGGAGGAGTCTTATCGTAAATGGGCTCAAGAAGTCTTCAAGGTGATGCAATCCTCATCCGATCTACTTAAGATGATGGGCTGGAATGTCTCCTTGATTGACATACGAAATTTGTTTTCAATGGGCCAAACTTTTAAGTGCGCGATTATGATGCAGTTGTCTAGGTACAAGCAGTACAGATATCATTATTTATTGAAGCAATTTAGCAATTTCAGTCTAAAAATTAAAGATTGTTAAAATGCAAGTTTTTAGTTGTAACAACTTGTGAACACCCAAAATGTACACCCAAAATGGCGCCATTACAGCGCGCCCTCATTCTTTAAAGATTAACAAGGCCTATTAAGATTGGTATATTAAGTAATGCCTCCATACGAGGAAATATGTTTGTTTTATTCACAACTAGAATTCAAATCTCAGTTTAACGAACCCCTTTTAAGTTGTTTTGTGAGTACCACACGTTTTTATCTAAAATTCGGGCGATTCAACCAAATGCAGTGCGCCACCAAAACGTTGCCACGGAGAGTTCGTTTTACAAGGTCACGGTCGACAAAACATGGCCCATTTGAACGAGTGTTAGTAGAAAACTTGAGCTAACTTGAGCGTTCTGCCGCCTTACAAAAAAAATTCATATTGATTAAACGAAAAGAAAAGGGCAAACAGATACGCGAATCATACGCTTACGAACTTTCTGGCCGGAAAAAAACTAACAATTTCAAATGTCCCGCGCTGTGAAGTTGTCGACCATTTCCCACAATGCACTGGGAAAAATTAACTCTCCGTGGCAAACTCTTGGTGGCGCACTGCATTGTGAATCGCCCGAATGGAGAAGTGAACAACCACGTGCATACGTATGTGGGATTCGAACCCAAATTTCCTACTTAGTGGTACAATTTTTCAAGCCGAGCTTAGGCCTTCTACCGTCTTCTGGCTGGTGTACTCTTTGCATAAATCACAATTTTTATCAAAGACCCATTAACAGTGTAAAACCTAGTGTTTAACTTTACACACATTACAAACGCCTTATGCAACACTTTAGAAATATTTTGCACGTTTAAGGAAGAGCTGCAATATACTATAGGCCTGGGTTAACTTTTGAGCCCGAATCTTTATGCAGATACCCATGTCAAAACAGCCAGTTTGACCTGTATAACTGAAATGTTACTTTCATGAAAAAAGTTAAACACATTCCGTTAACATTGTAAACGTCTTATCAACGTCGCTGTTAGAAAGTTAGGAAGCGTTTATAAGTGTTCCAAACTACGGCTTCATTCAATCTCCGGTTTCTAGCTTGCAGTCTGGCAATGGAGCTGGAGCCGGAGATGGAGGCACAGACGGAGATGAAACTGTGGTTTCTGAAACTCCCCATTCAATGTCGTTATTCTTTTCACCTTATCAGCAAGCGTGTGATACATTCTGTGTCGGTGAGGGCATCAACATGACCGAAGCCAACGCCTCTCTGATGGAGAACGACCAATCATGGACAGCTGATAAGTTCCGTGTCAGTCTTGAAGACGCTCATCCGGCGGTGGAGAGATGCGAAGGTCTGTCCAAGCTGCATGGAAAGAAGGTCCTTCCTTGCATCCTCCTGGCTAGGAATAACCTGCAGGCACCGGAATCCACGTAAGAAGGCCTAAACACTTCCAAATTTGGTGTTAAATTTACACTAAAGTAGACAAAGGAAGTAGACATATAAAAAATTGCCGTGTTTTCATTAATTGAGTGGTTCAAGTTTTTGCCATGAAGGGTTTGCATTGGGAAACAAATTATTAAAACTGACATCGGAATGCCGGCCAACCCCCCCCCCCCGATATTTTGATAGCTGATGATATCGTAAATTGGAGAAATCTTGTTACAAAATATCTCTAAACTAATGGTAGTATTTTGGTAATGTAACACAAACTTCACAACCTAATAGGCTATAGAAACTGACCAAGCTTTCCTTATATTGCATAGTTTGAGATGATACACGTTTCCTCTTCACTTTGTAATAAATATTTTTCAAGATTTGCTCTTCTGTTTCTTCTCTCCAGTCGTTCCACTATTCTCATTCACATGGATACCCAAGGAGCGTCTGAGTTGCTCTATGACCCCGGAGATCACGTGGCCATTTGCCCTGGCAACGAGACAAACCTGGTGGACCGGATTATCAAACGAGTCGACATTGGCGAGAAGTCACCCGATGACGTCATCAAAGTGGAGTTTATGCACGTCAAACAAACGCCCCTTGGTAAGTCAAAAACAAAAACGACCTTTTTTTCCGCCGATTTTTCAGAACTACATTATTAAAGATTTAAAAATATTTTCGTGTGGGAAGCAGATTAGTTAACAATTTGGCATTATAGGAACATTTCAAAGCAAGTGAAGATTAAAGTAATTTTATTTGACATTTTCAAATGTTGTGACTATTATGATGCAATATATTATACGATGCAATATATGTTATGATGATCTTTAAATATTCGATTACCGATTATTGGTTTAATGAGTAATCGATTCATTAATTGATCAATTGATTGATTATTTCCAATAAGCATAATGTAGGCCTATGCAAACATTCAGATGTTGTAACTCTGTAATATATACGATGCAATATATATATTATGATGATCTTTAAATATCGATTACCGATTATTGGTTTAGTGATTTATCGATTCATTAATTGATTTATTGATTGATTTGCGACAGGTGTAATGAAAGCCTGGATTCCCACTGATCGGATCCCACTCTGCTCGCTGCGAGTTGCTCTGGAGCAATACCTGGATGTAACTATGCCGCCATCGCCCAACTTCTTACGTCAGCTGGCTGCCATGGCAACCAACGAGAAAGAGAAGAAAACTCTGGAAGTGCTCAGCAAAGTAAGATCAATTTGTGGATTTCAATCAATCAAAGTAGTAAGCCACCTGAAGAGAAAAGTTTGCACTTTCAAAACACAATACAGTTATACGGGATTAATTTAAGCTTGCACGAAAGCAGGTGTCATGATCTCGAATGTGTCTGTACACTTCTGCATCTATTGGATTTTACAAGTTTCACACGTCTATTTAAATTTTAGCAGCAGTACAATTTGAATAAATTTATGTCTAAATTTTGACAGAAATATAAATATGAAGCAGGTTATTTTAAGGCCAAAAAACAAAAACCAAACAAACAAACAAACAACCCAACAGCCAACAAACACATGAACGAACATGATAAATAAGACAATGAGATTCTAAAATAGAAGACTATACATTTTCGGTGTTTGCATAAAATATCTTGTAGGGTTATCGAGATTACAGTTATCTCGCCCAGCTCTTGGTAAGTATTTAAGAAAAATTGTTTAAGTTTCCTAAGGGTGTAATCCACCCTTGAATATTTTCAAAGTAATATACCACAAGATGCTAGCTTATTTTGTTGTATTTCAGGACACGCGGAGCTACGAGGAATGGAAGTTTGATCTGAGCCCTAACTTGGCCGAGGTTCTTGAGGAGTTCCCGTCCGCCAGACCCCCCGCAGCGTTCCTCCTGACGGAGCTGCCATTGCTCAAGGCTCGATTCTATTCCATCAGCTCAAGTACCCGGATGTATCCTGGTGAAATCCACGCCACGGTGGCCGTGGTCAATTACCGAACGCGGGGTAAATTACGAAGCAATCACTCAAGATTTCTGTTGATAAAATATCCTTGGAGGTTGGGTTGTCATCTCGACGGCCAGATAATCAAGTCATTCACTCCTATAACTGAGTCCCAAACGAGGGCACTCATTTGTGGTCAATAATTATGTTTAGAATCATTCTGAGTAACTCTATAATATTTGCAGAACACTGTTTATTTCTCTCAAAAGAGAACATTTAGGAACGACAGGAATTAACTTCTAGTTTTCTCTTCAATTAATTGTAATAGGTCTATCTTGCAGCTTTTGTTCACCAATAATATATTTTTGTGTGGATATTACTGTTCATTCAAGTTTATATATATATTTTTTAACGGAATTCACATGACGTGGAATGATGCCTTCAGAAATAGTTGCCTTAAAACTGATTAAAATTTGTTCATTTCACTAAGTGTCCCCCTTTCCACCTTGGGCTTTTGTTAATTAGTTGGTTTGATTGAACAGGTGGTGAAGGACCAATGCATCATGGTGTCTGCTCGTCCTGGCTCAATACAATCAAGATTGGAGCAGAGATTCCAGCCTTCATTAGGACGTAAGTTCCGTTCTAGAACTAGAACAAATCCTTTTTTCTTTAGTAGATTTGGTCCTGTACATTCCTCATGCGAAATAGCTGGACATTTCGACAAGTGCAATGTTTTATAGACTTGTACAGCATAACGTGTCATGTTTGATGTGAACTTATTTACTACAAGCTATTTTTCTTGTGCTCGTTCCAGGGCGCCAAACTTCCACCTGCCCGAAGAACGCTCCGATCCGCTGATCATGGTTGGCCCCGGAACAGGCATAGCTCCGTTCCGCAGCTTCTGGCAGCAACGACAAATAGACATGCGCATGGCGAAGGATGTCGGGAGAAACTCCTTCGGTGACATGACGTTGGTGTTCGGCTGCAGGCAGTCCAACTTGGACGATCTGTATAAGTCTGAGACGTCTGAGGGCGTCAAGGAGGGCGCCCTCAAGGAAGTCCTGACCGCGCTGTCAAGAGAAAAAGGAAAACCTAAGGTAACGACAATTTTTTTAAGTCATGTACATTCATAAGCTGGTTGTAAAATATGTCAACTTGATCCTATACGAAAGTTTAATCTTAATTTTGTCCGACTGTTGCGTCCCAAATCCGAGCTGGTATTTTGCTCTTGACCACATGTTGCCCATTTTGCTTATAGATTATTACTTTACTGCAAATATCAATAATAAAATTTGAAATCGGCAGCCGGAGATCACTCGGACACTAAGGCGTTTAATATCAAACAATCGAACCAACCTCAAGGGGAGAAGGATTATAGGGTTAAACTTTAATCGATTTTTAAGAGAGAATTTATTGACTGATCTAGGAATCGAACTTGTCATGTGTGGACCACCGTACCAGCTTTCAGATTGTATCTTGTCAGTATCTTCAAATTCCTCTTAATCTCTCGCTCAGACATATGTTCAGCACATCCTGAAGAATCGGGGCAAGGAGGTATTCAAATCGATCCATGAGAAGAATGGCCATTTCTATGTCTGTGGAGACGTTTCCATGGCAGCCGATGTTTGTAATACATTGGAGTTGATTGCATCGGAACACGGCAAAATGAGCATTGAGGAAGCCAAGAATTACGTCATCGCTATGAGGGTAGGTATAGATCACTGTACACTAACGCGGCCCCTTCAATGGAGAAACCATTGTGCATGCTATTGTACAAAGTAACTGCTCCGTGGCGGTTTATCTGAACAATAGCTCTAGCACAATGTTTTCGCCATTGAAGGGGGACTTCGTGATAGAATTGTAAGCGTGCCCAGATTGGTCGATGGGATCAAAGACAGCCTCTATTTATCTTTATCTAACTTAATCAGAAAGCGTTTATTTTGATCTGATGAGGAAATGTTTTTGGGGTTTTTTTTAAAGATTTTTCGTGGTGAGAATGCAACATTATTATGATAATGCTATTTTATTTCAGTAATGATCTGGATTTGGTTTTTTGGTAACACCATTTAACAGTGCTATTGCTTTCGGAGATTCTTAAAGATTGGCCCAGTGTCGTACCTTCCTCGCCTTCCAGTCCTCGAATCCGACCTACGCCGACCTGCGATTTGGGTTTCAGTCAGTGCCTATAAGCCCATGGGTTCCCCTGGAGTTGGCCTCACAACTTTATAACTGAACATATTTCAGTTGTTTCTTCAGTTCGTCTTCTGTTTCTTTCTCTTCGGACGTTTAAGGAATTTTGTATGTTTCAGAACAAGAAAGACTTAAATACTTTCTAAAGAGGCAGAGCAATTCGTCTCATGGACAAGAGAAAGCATGGATCGTCGTTCAACCCACTCTCGACTGTTAAACACGTTGGGTAAAACACTTTTGGGAGATTGTATTTGCCTAACATTGGTATAAAGTTAATACCTCATTGTCGTTTAATTTTGGTGAAATACCAACCCATTTGCCCAACTTTGTCCAAGAATTGTCTTTCAAACCATGAAATATTTTATCATGAAGTCTTCCTTTCCAATTATTTTCCCAGGATCAGAACCGTTACCACGAGGACATCTTTGGCGTCACCCTCCGCACAGAAGAAGTCCAGAACAAAGTTCGATCAGCCATGAGACGTGCCCAGGTCTTCATCACGGGAGCCGACAGCAAACTGACCCCGGCTATCAAGATGAACGATAACGGAGTGGTGGGAACCAAGAACGCTGTGCATACCAAATCCATGGAAGACGTCAGGAACAAGACGGTGAGTTGCAACAGAAGAGGGCGTTGTCTAGCCCAGCGCGTCAAGAAACTTGGCTGGTTCACGGGCAATTCTCTTTTTTGTTCTGTAATCTGAGTTCTGAGCAGACCAGCGCGCACCAGGCAAATGGCGTTCGATGGTCCGTCCATTGTGGCGTTCTGGCTCATTTTCACCCTTGAGAGGGTATTTGTCGTCAGTCCAAAATGACTTTTAAAAAACGAAAGAAAACAACTGAAGTTCCGGCAAATTGCCTTTTCGAGCTTTCAAAAATTAATAAAATTTCAACCCATGCCTTTCGCAGAAGAACACTTTTCTTCAACATGACATTTATGCCTAGCCCAATCACTGTAAAATTACATTCATTTTAAACTCTATGTAGTGATATTTCGACTGCTCCTTTCTGATATTTGCGGTAAAAAGAAGTCAAATAGCTATGAACCTTGTGGAATTGACCGTTTTATAAAGTAACACACTTATGATAAACTGTTTGATATTGAAGTACCTTTATTGGTATGAGTTTGATTGGTTAGTTTAGGTTAAGTCTGAATGATGTTCTGAAGTTTTATTTATCGTATCATTATCAGGATTTGGATCTGATTATTCGACGGCCATTCTCAAAGTTGATTCAGCTGAAACATCCACGATGGGTAGTTGATTTGTTGCTGGTTGAAGTTGTTGATCCACACATTTTAGTTGATAGTATAGAATCAGTTTAGTTGATAGTATAGAAAGCGATTGAGAATGTCACACGTTTCTTCGAGTAGCTCAGTTTGAAAATGGAATTAGTTTAACTTTTTCAAAATGCACGATTAATCACTTTCTGTTCTACGATCACACAATACTAAAATTCACTATAATTGTTCATCATTTCTAATAGTCTCTGATTGTTTGGCAAACGGTACATATACACTTGACTAAACGCATGGTGTTTTTCTTCATTGCACACGGTGGAGGGATGTAATTTCAGATATTAAATGAGTGGTTATGAAGTTTTGTGAAGCAAGCATCTCTCTGCCTTTTTCAAATATTTCATTGATTGAAAAGTCACAGCACTCTTTTTCTTCCAAACCTGAAGAGGTTACTTTTATTGCATATCCCACATGATTTCTTGTCTTTCAAAGATCAATGTCGTGTTATGACCGATGACAACAATGTACTTGATTTTGGCCCACGACTGCACGGGTAGATTTTTTTTGTAGTAAATTACTAAGAGGTGTATATCGAGCCAATGCTTTGACATCAAATGATCTTAATAATATCACATGATATCATATAGACATCACTTGACATTTTTGACAGAGTTTGCACTCTTGCATGATATTTTTTTAAGTAAGCCATTAACGGAAGTGCGTATTCATGCTTTTGCATGGATTCACCGCAATTTGGAACAAAAGTGGGGCTATGCTTGCAAAACTAAGACTCTTTCGTGTCGTTATCTTGTGGCTTTCTAAGCCGTTACGTAAAAAGCCATTCAAGCGGCCAAGGTTTGCAACCTTTTTCAACCTAACCATTGAAAGCGCCCATTTTTGCTGTGTGTAGTCTGAACTTACATTGTAAAGTTGATCAATCAGTTGACATTGGTTGATCAATCAGTTGACATTGGTTGATCAATCAGTTGACATTGGTTGATCAATCAGTTGATATTGGTTTATTTTTTATCCACGATCTAGTCTCTTTCAGAACCAAACCGTGCAACGGGTCATTCTGGCTTTGTTTGGTACTGACTGAATTAACATTCTGTAGTTGATATGATCAATTAGTGGACGTTGGTTGATCATCAACTATCTTGCCTGCAAAGTGCAGTCTCTTTTTGAACCAAACCGTGCAAAGTGCCCATTCTAGTTTCTGTGTGGCGTTGCCTGAGCTAACATTCTGTATAGTGGATACTTCATCAATAGGCCTGTTAGTTGACAATGGTTGATCATCAACCATCTTGCCTGCAAAGTGCAATCTCTCTTTTAACCAAACCCGAAGAGCCCGTTCTAGTTTTTGTGTGGCGTTGCCTGAACTAACATTCTGTTTAGTGGATAGTTCATTAATAAGTTGACATTGGTTGATTGTCAATGATCCTGTAGTGATTAGTTGATCATAAGTTGACGGTGGTTGATTTTTACCAATGATTCACAGGATATCGACCTGCACCGTCCACCATCTCCCACCTCGGAGTTGATGCAGTTGAAGCAACCTCGGATGGGTCGTCGTTCCATCACAGCGACAGTCCTCATGAGCGACGACGAACTCAAGGAATTGAACAAGAATTTTGACGCCGAGCAAAACACTCGCTCTAATGCGTAAGTACCTGGCTAAGGAGGAAACTGTGGGATGTATCTGTCAAAACTGGAGAAATGACTTTTTTTCCAATTTGCAATTCTGAATATGTCTTTAATATAATGTTAATGTTTCAGATCGTAATTTTGCCGCATAAGGAGACTTTTCATTATGATGTGTTGGGGGGGGGAACAATTCGAAAACTGAATCATCAAAATATTTTGTCAGGGAATGTCTCAAATTCTCATTGTGATACCACAAACTTTGGAATTATCACTACACGGTGTGGTAGGGAGGTGCATACAATTTATATCAGTTGACGAAATAGCAGTTCCGCATTTCTGCAATTTTATCAGTTTTTATATGACCGCGTTGTCCCTGTATCGTTTTGTGCGTGGATTCAATTTGATTATTTTTTGTCTCTTTTTCACAGTATCAACGGTCACCACGAAGGAAAGAAGTGAACTCAGGAATCATCTTAGGAAAGTTGGTCTTTTCTTCATCACTTTTATCTTTTATTGGTCCAAATTTCGTCGATGCAGCACTTGACCCCGAGTTGAGCGGGGAAGGGTTTGAACTCCGGCCGTATCTGCTCCCGTTAGGTATTTTGCAGTCATAACGATTGGATTTTTTGGTAATATTAGTCAATCATCAATTTATTTAAAGCATGATAACATGTAATAAATATACGTGGACGGGGATAGTGTTATAAAACACCGATCCTAGACAAGTCAATCAATTTAATAAATAATCCTGAATGATCGTTGTTCCATTGTTTTTTATGGTCAATTATATCAAGTCGCTATCCAACGTTTTGCTTATTAAAAATTCATGATTTTCAGTGTCCATTTTATTGCTGTATTCAAATAATATTTAAATCAAGTTCTTAACTTTTAGTGTGTAGTGGCTGTCTTTAAAGGTGTCTCGGTGTCATTTTTATAACAGATTTGTAAAAAACAAAGATCAAAACATATAATTGTTAAAACTTTTTCCATCTTTTAACATTCCTTGTGGTAAGTGTATACAAATTAATGATAAATTTGGTATACAGTAATTGCTCTCTCGAAAAATGTTTAATGTGAAGTGAAATGCCTGTTTGTAACGTAGAAAACTATTGTAGATTGATGGAAAAAGGAAAAACAAATGATTTTTTTAAAATGAAAAACAAATGATTTTTTTAAAGCCCTGCTGTACAGCTAAAGTATTATGTATCAATGTAGCGATATATGATTATTTAAGCTGCCGGCAGCTTGTCTTATATGACGTCATGATGACGTCCCGAATGAGTGTTAGGGAATCAACCAACCGATTCAAGGCCAGTTTTGAGATGGAATATACTTGTGAGCGTGCGTTTGTTCATTCGGTCTCATTTTTTAGAGACAATGTTATCTTTATGAGAGGTTTTACTTGCATGAAGGTGTGAGGTCGTAATTGCGTGACATCTGCGAGAAAGTGGAAACGAGTTTTGAAGAAGACTAGTTTTCTTGTCTGTTTTTGTAAACAAAAAAAGGCGAAGAAGCTCGTGCTCTGCGTTGTATCATCACAGTTTGACTTGATCACTGATGATTGATCGCTTAGTAGATAAGCTAGCTGGCCTCATGTAAATAGGTTTAGTAGGCTAAACTTATTAAAAATTATTAAAAAAAAACTTCTCTGTGCTATTCCTTAATTTTAATTCTGTGCTATTCCTTAATTTTAATTATGAGTATTTTCATTTCTTACACGGCCCCCCTGTATTTTGACAACGGAAAACTTTTGGTTATTTTCGATTACGTTGTTTTGGCTCATGGGACTGGGCATATAGGTCTTTGCCCTTCCCCACCCCTTCCCCCACCCCCTTCCCCACACCTTCCCCACCCCTTCCCACACCCCTTCCCCACCCCTTCCCTCGACCCTTTCCCACCCCTTTTCCACCCCTTCCCCCACCCCATACCCACCCCTTCCCCCACACCTTCCCCATCCCTTTCCACACCCCTACTCCGCACCCCTTCCCGGCGTCCTCCGTTTTCAGTATACCGTACTGGAAAACGGCGCATCTTCAGTCCACCACGAACAAATTTACTTCCGATTAAAGCATGACTCGGATAATTTTGTCTCATTTTTCTTTTTAAATCTTCAATATTGTACAAAGCGCATGAAATTGCATATTGTATATTATGATTTTACATAATCATTCAAATTATATCTATTTGTAATAAATTATATGCTTCTCGTTATTTGTCATTCATGCAAAAATATTTATATGTTTCCAAATTGGCGCTAGAAGTGTATGTATAGGTAGAATTTTAAAGGACGTTTAGCATTGTGAAAACATAAAGAGGTAGCTGCGGTTGCGCATAATTAAAGACGTATTGTTGAAGGTTTCAAATTTCTATGAAATAACGGAATATGAAGTCAGAAATGTAAATACATTGTAGTGATATTTATCTATAGAAATATTAATAAGTCTATTTGTGCTTTGAAAGGCTATTCTTTATCCGTCTTGTATTGAAATTGGCTGTTGACCACTTGAGATTAAATGTTTTATTAATGCTTGATAGTATATTATTATCTCTAAAGTATTTCAAAAAATATATATATTATCGATCTTTTCTTTCAATTCTTTTGATCTCACTTTTACATATATGTGACAGAGTATCGAATTGCTGTCGTTTTGTGACTTCCATCTGTAATTTCCATTAAAAGCAGTCAATTAGATAAGCATACTTCTTAATTAAGCGAGCAGTAGTTGTGGAGTACATGGCTAAAACCATTTAACAAAATTTTCTAGGTATTTCAAAGATAGAAATAGTATATTATATTAATTAACATGCCTTTTTGTCGATGTGTGCAAATTTGCACCTTTTTAGTCTGTGTATACGTTTTAATAACCCGCTAACCTTAAGTGTAAACCGGGATTGATATTTACGTGTTATGGCAATATGAATGTTCAAAACTTTTAAAATTGAATTTAATATCTTTCTTAAATTATGAAGTCTTTTGCCTTGTTGTCAAGATTACAACTTGTTGATTTGGTTTCAATAGTCGTGTGGATTGGTGTAAAGAATATCGACATGCCTTTATTTTAATTTGCATTTATATTTAATTTGAAGATGATCTTGCTGTTTGAATGTTGGAACATCCGATCTATTAGATGCGATTGGTTGGATTATTATTTTGTGTCGGTTGTAGTTGGAAAAACGGTGTTTGGGATCAAGTAACAAGTTTGAAGAAAGGGTTGACATTTGTCACATTTGTTGGCTTAAATAATATTATTAACAGGAAATGTAATTAGAATAAAAAGTAAATGTTTTTTTTCTGGAACTATTGCTACAAAAGAAAACAAAACAATAATGATAGAACTATGTATCTTAATGACTGGAAGTGCAGGCAACACAGTACAGCAACGTCGTCGTCGTCATTATAACAACAGACCGCCTCCAAAACGGCAATAGATATTGGGTTTTTTTTGTCTTAGTAATTGCCCTCCATAAACCAGAACTATTACAAGTTGTGTTTTTGACGATCGAGGGTTTTTTGACGAATGTCTAGATGTAATGATCAAAACTTTTGCTATTTTTGACTTTTTTTCTGCTGTAACTTGATGTGATATTGTTAGATTTGTTGTCATCATTACCAGTTTTGCCAGCTGTTATTAATTTTAAAAAAGTGGATTACAAATTCTTGTTCGGATCAATAAATTGAATTGTCTTCTCGAAAACTAATCCCAAATCAGATTTACTTTTTTAGTGGTTATGGAAATGATTATTTGATCCTTGTATAGTCCCGTGTAAGTAACAGGAAAATAACATCGTTCAGACTTTTAGTTTTTCACAAAGAAAGGAAAACAACCGAATAAACCGAGGAACTATAAACGGTCAAAGAAATCTCGGAGAAACTGTCATGACCTTGTTTCGTGATAATACGAACTTAAACTTCCTTGGTGTACAATCGAATGAGGAACGGTAGCAGGGCTGCGGGGGGGGGGGGGGGGGGTGACGCTTCTAAGGCGGGGTGACACTGGTAGAAGGGGGTCCCCTTCTACCAGTGTCAAATTTCGAAGCGTCAATTGTTTTTTATTCTTTCTTATTTAAATTACACCAGGAGTAACCTACAAGAGGAGTAACCTACGCGTCGATAATGTTTATCCCCTGTCCCTCGGCTGAAAATCATAACTAAACGGTGAAAGAGCGCCTCCTATCATTAAATGAAGCCAAAGTCCAACGCCCCCCCCCCTTTTTTTTAATCCCACACAATCGAAAAAACGGCTAATGCCGTGGTCTGTTACGCGTGAACAGATTCGCTGATTAATTAGGCAAGACCCCGGATCTTGACCTCCTAGATTTTGACCAATCAGTGAGCGCTTTCTTTATCGGGTCTTTCTATTCCTGGACCCGTGGCACCCCAGATTCTGGTACGTTTCAAAGTTAATAGAAATTCCAGCGAGTTTTGCATACCGCGTTTTGTTAACGGAATAACACGCACTCCAAACATAGTCCCGTAATTTCCCTGGTTAAAACATTGATTTCGATCCAACATTTCGTTGCGTCAACACCAACAGTGCGTGGTAACCGCCAAATGGAGGTGATGGCACAGTATTGAGCAGAAGCAGAAGCAGCAGAAGCAATATTTGCGGTTCCCGACCAATTTTGGCCACCGGCATTGCCCATCATCACTGACTATTACCGTAGCTATGGCGTTGTTTTGTCGTTGACTTATGGCATAAAAGTAGATCAGCCCAAGTGGTGAGTAAAAAACCCTTGATTTTATTCAGAATGTGTGTGTTAGATTTGTATTTTCAAGTCACATTGTCTCTGAGAAATATCGCATTTTCGTGCGCTCTTTGGATTTTCAGATTTTACACTGTTTAAGGCCGTTGTAAAAACAGACACGATCGTTAATCCATTTAGAATGGCAATCATGCATTAGTAGTCACGTCGTTCGTGTTTGACAAAAATGGAAACTGTTAATTTACTTCTAATTCGGTCATAATATTTGTGAACAATTCTCTTATCATTATAGTGGCGAAGAAGAATTATTTGTTGATTATAAATATTCCAACAAATTATTGATCCTTAGTTTAGTTTTTGGATGCTCTGAAAACAACCATTTCACGATGTGTGTGTATTTTCCTATATATGCTTTTGCCAAACAAAACTATATCAACCTTTTGCAAACGAGAACGCTCAATTGTTGCTAATTTCGTATTCAAATTGAGTATTTTAAATGGACTCGCCCATTTCCCCAAATATCGGCTTAGTTTGTCACTTAGGTTTTCTGGTATACTGCATTATTTTCTAAATGTAACATATTTTTTGTAAATACATGTATTAATTTTTCATATTTGAGCACTGCATTAGTATAGCCACTTTGCCAGTGCGAAAGCAGAAATGATAAACTTGTTTCTTGCATTTAATTTATCAACTGTTGCAGTGAATTTTGATGTTTACGTAAATTTGCAACACAATAAGGCATCTTTCCTTGCTGGTTGAGATGTTCTATTTGAACTAACAGTATTCAGTACACAATTTTTATATCTAATTTAAGCAATTTAATCCGTAATCTACCACATGATGTATGTTTAAATTATATTGATTATAAAGTCCGAGACTGACACGGTCAACATCATTTTTACGATATACCATACATGCCACATTATAATGTCTTTTTTTTTTAATGCGCTTCTCGAAAATACACCTTTGTGTACCATTTAACTTTAACTTCATTTTTGTTGTTGCCATTTTTAAGGATATTTGGGGCCCTTTTGGTTTTGATGCTTACGCAAATTTCCATATATAGTCATTGAGCAAAAGTGTGATGATATTTCCGGCAGAAACCTCGATGTTATAGCTCTTTCAGCACAACAGTTGCCCAAATTTTTGATATTTTGCTGTAAAATTCCTTTTCTGTGGTAATTCGATACGGTCAGTACTGTACATGACAGGAAGTCAATGAGCAAACGTTTCTGAAAAACGTTTTCAATGAACACATTTTGGGGTTCACAATTGTAATGAAAACCCCTAAACCGAACAGTGTCTTCCTGAAATACCATCACAGCAACAACGCCCTCAATTGTCAGTACATGTAAATGCATGGACATAAAAGAGAAGTTTGTATTGTAAATAACTAAATTTAAATATTAATTGGCAACACTGAAGCCAATGAGCAAACTTTTCTCAAAAATGTTTTCAATGAACTCCTTTTTTTTGGTTTAAATTGTAATGAAAACCCCTAAACTAAACAGTGTCTTCCTGAAATGACATCACAACAACAACACCCTCAATTGTCCGGAAAAGCATGGACAATTTGAAATGTTTAACGAAGTGAATTTTTCAATAAAATTAACCATGGTTAATATTTGCAAAAATTAATGTGAAATAGCTTTCATACATTTCAGAGTAGAAGAGAGTTGAACAAAATGTGTTTCTACAGTTAAAGCAGATGAACTTTCAAAATATCCAAGAAAACAGTGACTATAGTATTGACGACTATAGACTGAACTTACATTACACTTCACTAGTGGTCCTATGCATTACAATAATCAAATGGCAGAGTAATATAATGTGAAGGTCAAAGTTCAACACATGGCTGGCTGTACGCTACAATACAATAATGAGTCAGCTCTATCCCGAAAATAACACAATTTCTCTGTCGACAAAACGATTATATAAACCACAACAATACTCACTGGGAGTTTTAGGAAGTTACCCTCCCATATTATTTACATTAGGACCATGCCATGACCTACAAAATCGAGAGCATTTACAGAAAAAAATGGGTATTGCTCTTCTCTACTCCAAATCATTGAGAAATGCTCCAGCTCACAGCCAGCCAAACCACCTTAACAAAATTAATGCGCTACGCATGTTTACCAGAAGTAGGCCTACCCATCCAGACACTATTTTAAACGATTACAGTACATGTATATAATACACTTTACAATAATCAAAATTATTTTAGTATATTAGAAATCAATTATCCAACAACCTGAAGAAAGTTCCAGATATAAAGTTTGGAAAACTTTCAGTGTATGGAAGGACACTGATACAAGTTGCCCTTGCGAGGAAGCACAAAGGTCACATATGATACAAATCAAAGTGTTTAATGAGAACATGCAAATCACTTGCCAAACGTTTAGGTACAGAAACTGAGGGCGCACTTGGTCTCCCTTGTATCTTCATTGTCGGTATAAAGAATATAATATGCCTGATGAAAGGAACGTGTTTCACAACAGGAGTGTGTCTTAAGAGCGCAACATGTAAATACAATGTGTTGTATAATTATTATAATTAACAAGATTCATATTCTTACATTCTACCTTTTAAACCTGCACCTTGGCAATAAATCGCTATATCGAGGCCTACCGCTTGAAATCACCCAAGGCAAACAAATATGCATCCGATTCTACTCGTAGTGTTGTTATTTACGCTGGTGGTGTGAACAATTCAATTCATATGTTGTCTTGGTACATTAAGCGAAATTCTAATAAGTTGGCTAAAAGATCTACCTATTAAAGCGAAATTGAACTAATGTACTTAGTGTGTTGATTAGACTATAATGATCATGCTATGATGAAAAAAATACAAATTATGTACAACTACATTGTACATATAATGTTGGGCGCGATCGGTGGATCTGCGCTATCACTTGATCGCGCGGGAATGCACTTGCGCGATCAGTCGATCCTGTAGGAAATCCCAGACATTACTTCCCTTTTTCGGAACAATCCTCAAGAGCCGTGGATCAGAAAGAACACGTGATCGACTGATGTCAGCGCGATCGACCAATGGCAGCACGATCGACCAACGGCGCAGCGCAATCGACCACAAATCCACCGATCGCGCCCAACATGTGCTCTTGGTGCAACAACACGGCCTACATGCAACAAGAACCAACTAAAACATCAATTAGAGGTTTATCAATCGTCACAAACTCCGTCGTGAAAAAAAATCGTGTATGTTCTATGTGATACTTGTTCCCGGGTTACTCCACAATGGTATTAAACAAAAACCTGTGGTTTGTCGATGGTATGCTGCTTAAAGATAACACAGCTTTACTAAGTTGTTGAAATTTATTTTCTCTTTGTGAAAATGTAAATCAAGATAAAGATGGCAAGTACAACAATGACGGTACCAACAGCAGTAGCAGCTATGATGCCAGGAAGTAGTCCTCCCTCCTCGCCCTTATCCATGCCAGCACAAACAGGGAGATCAGACGACCACTGACCATCTTCAAGACAGGTCAATCTAGAAGACCCTTTCAATGTGAAGCCATCATCACAAGCCACATCCACTGTGGCATTCACGAGATACACAGACCCGGACAGCAATCCGTTCTCCACATCACCCGGGTAGCCACAGCTGACAATCTTGACCAATCCTTTCTGGACCTCACTTATTGTGACTGTCACCGCAAGAGTCTCGTTAGCAAAAGACAGGCTGCCGGTGATTACTGCATCGAAGACACACTCAATGGAATCGCCACACAGGTCCTTGATTTCCTGACTCACTTGGTTCAGATCAGGAACCTCGAAGGTCGGGGAAAACTCAGGAAGGTGGTAGGTGTTGTAGTCAAATGGGGAAATGTAGGTGAATATGGACTCATATGGAGCCACCAACCACTGCAAACCAAAACTGTGAAGCTCTTCCAGCGAAGAACCAGGCTCCAGAATGGTTCCGTTTGGGAACTGAAGGTCGTCATCTGGATTTCCGTTGAGGTTTCCAAGAAGTCCTTGAACTTGATCCTGGAACTTGGTGTCCAGTTGAGCGATGAAAGACATCACCTCGGTATCGATGTAAACGGTGACAGCGATGCCAGCACTGAATGCTATGTTGACTTTGGTCATGTCAGAGTTGAAGCTGATTCGAACACCTCTGAGGTGATGAACTTTTACTGGGATGGAGTCAAGACGCAACGGCTCACCATCCACGAGAATCAGTGTCTCATTCATGTTAGACATCTGCACCTGGACTTTGGAGGAATCGTTGGTTTGAAGAACGAATGCCGTGTACACAGAGGCGTTGGTGTCGCGGTACCTCTCCATACGGGCTTGAAAGGTCAAGTTATGTACTACAGATGACGCCATCAGAAATTCTCCGGCTCCGTTGAAGGTGAACTTGTAGCCATCCAGACTTGTAAGATGGGGATCCCCGGTGCCCCCAGCCGGTCGAGGTGGGTCGTAGTTAGAACAGTCATCTGATGGCCTGTACTTGTAGTATTCCTTGCAGTTGTTGGACAGTTTGCATGAGCAAAGCCAAGGAAGGACGTCGTACCACTGGTGCCAGATTGTATTCCAGAACCCACCAGGACCATACCTGTCGGCTGTTCCTCCCCCGGGTGGACCTACCAGGATGTTACCGTCATTACCGTAGCAACATTGTTGCCCTGCTCCACTTGGCAATGAATTAACAGACCGATAACAGCTCTCGGCACCCGGATGGAAGAAGGAATTCGCAAAATCTGCCTTCTGGACGTTCTGGTCTCGGTCAGCTTGTCCTGTGTTGCAAGGACATGGAGGCAGTCCTGTCGGCACAGTCTTCTTTAACTGGTACTTTGAAACTTCACAGGTGATTGCAGTAACTACAATTGCAGCAGGACCATAATATCGTAAACGCCACAACAAACCTCCAATATTTCTTCGTCTTCTCAGTCCAGATGGAGTAAGATAAAATGCTTTGAGTGACAAACCATCACTGGTGAGGGATTGGAGGTCTCTTGGATGTATCGTCATACTACCGTTGTTCAAGACATTGCTCTTCACTACAACACCTTCCATCAAGACTGGATTCCCTTCGATGTCGTTATCTGTGTCTTGCATCATAACAGTCACATGTGAAACTCCTTCAGTCTCTCCTTCACCAAGACTTCTAGGATCCCAGGATAACACTATCGGATCATCTGAGGTTACGTCAATGATGCCATCTCCATATGCAGAATTCACCTGTTGGATTTGGACTAGAGGCGGCAGATCCTCTTCAGATGCAACATAGACAACTCCAGAGTATGGAAATGATTCACCGTCGTCCAGTGATACGTAAACAGAAGTAAGTCCGTTCTTATAAAAAGTGGGAGTGATACAGACAACAGTGTATGGGTCAGTGCGTTCACCAGAAACTATGACGTCTCTAAAGCCAGTGGAAAATTTGCACTTTGCATCTGGAAAAGATAAAGCATTTGTTTGCAAACAGGGAACTGTCATCGTAAAAAGCTCGCCACCAAATTCTCGCAAATAGTACGGTTTCAAACTAAGCAATTGTTCGTTGCTTGAAAGAGACAAACCAGCGGCATATCCAAATGATTCGGCATTTTCATACCCATAGACAATGACAGAAAGAGGATTTTGAGAATCAGTTTGCTCGACGAAGTAGATCCCTTCTCCTTTCGGCAACTGTACAGTCAGCGATGTATATTCAGTGTAGGATACATCACTTTCGATGACATTGGTGCCGTTTATGGGAGATCCATTTAAAAATACAGTCTGGCGTGCATTAGTCTTCACAATGATACTGATGAAGTTGAAAAAACCTTCTGAACTCTCTCCAGAATAAGGTGGTGTAGTAAACCCAAAGATAAACCCAAAATGTTCCACAGCAGGTACCTGTATCAGTGACGGGTCAAGTAGTTCGCCATTAATATAAACCAGCTGCTGCATCATGAGTGTTGGTTCAGTGGAGGACACGGACCCTGAACCATACAAATTGCCTTCCCAAAACTCACCCGTATCCAAGGACCGATTCCCGAATCCCGGAATAGTGACAATTGTCTCGGTAAAATAGGCAACGATTCGGTAGTTGTTCCAGTCGGTGCTTCGAGCTGAGGTGTAGATGTGTTTCTTCCCCCAACTCTTGACGGGTACCAACTGCTCAGTTAATGTGTCACAAGTCGATCCCGGATTCATTTCACATTCATTGCCGCTGAAAACGGCAACCGGTTTGTTAGTCTGGACGATGCTTCCTGTTAGGTCTTGTCCCAGCGCTCCTTGGATTTGGACAGCTTCGAGCTGGTCAACCATAAAACTGAACACATCACCAGCATCGTAATCCTCTCCTTCAAATGTAACCCGACCTCGTAAAGTAACTTGAACCAAGGTAGAATCCTCTGTGCCTATTACAGAAAATTGGGAGCGGGTACCAAATGGAGAGGCCCCCATTACCAGAACGTATTGCGTACCGAGATTATTTATTGGTATACCAAGAAAACCATCAGTAGTGTAATCCTGATACATCAAACCGTACGCAGACACCTCGGAAGATGCTGAAATCTCGATCCCCTTCAGGCTTCTTTCGGTGCCTTCCATCACCAGCTCGGCAGGAAGTACAGTTCTTCTAAACCCACCTGTGTCGATCACAAAGCTCTCCAGGAATGGCCTGCCAGCTATTTCATACTTGCTGCTGATCGTGACTGATGTTTGTCGATTACTGAAAGCTACCACTAAAATAGTGAGCTCCCTAGATCCAGAATACGAATCATGGTTGTCAGAAAAGCCAAAGACAAAGTGCTGACCTCTTGATATCCCGAAGCATTGCGGCCGAGCAGGTGTGCCTATCTGCAGATCCACAGCTGAAACCGGCATTTCAGGAAATGCAATTACCATGGAGACTACCAGCCAGAAAAGATGAATCTTCTTCAGATTAGTCATACTGAGGGAAAAAACAAAGATTGTAATTATCAAAAGAAGTAATACATGTACTTAGTCCTGCTAAACAAAAATTAATATGAAAATGTGCAGGGAAAGATCGATAGATAAACTTAGTGCAATGTTTAGAGTTTAGACCCATTTCTAAACACTCAGTCTGTACCCACTTTTTTCACGTTTGAATCCACGACATGTAAAGATTATGGATTTTTTTGACATGTTTAGGTGCAGGACAAAAGCATTCAATTGTTAAAGCAAATACGAATGACTAACGGGGTTCGTCTCGAAGACAGGCTTAATACACATGTTTTCCCCTCACCTTTCCTTATCACTTGGTTTAGAAAAACTAACTTCAAAATAAACACTTATACTTGTATTTATTAGTTGTTATGGGTGGCATTAGCAGGCTTAAATACTGTGCTAAAAAATCGCAAAATATCTTAGGGAGTAAACACGTAAAAAAATAGGTCAAAAGGGTGATTAAACTCTAAGCATCATTTTTCAATTTACACATGAGATTCAATGGTGTGGTCATAAATGTCGGTAATTTGAAGAATAAAACGAACTCCTTTTTTAGGGCGTGGCTTTGTTTGAAAGGTAGCACTGGGGTTTACAGTCTCACTTAAAGTTGCAGTCAGGTGTTGAACTTCAGGCTATCTCTTTTTCTGTGAACTACTTGAATTAAGTTTTGCTTAAAGCCTGCACAAGTCATTACATATTCCACAGCTGTGCCACAACTTACCCCCCCCCCCAAAAAAAAATATCTTTAAAATCCTAGCTGTTTGTACGCACGTTAATATTTGACCACGTCCCTGGATCTCAATTTCTTGGTGTCGAAGGGAAATTGGACCCGTTTATGCAGCATTTGGGTAGGAGTGGAACTTATAAAGCTCAAATATTCCGCCTCTTGCACATACAGACCACGCCCACACAATGGAAAACAAAACGTATATAAATTGTTTTTGTAACAAATACGATAATACAAGTACACGTAAAGCATGAAAAACATTTTAAAAACATAGCATACATTTCATTTATACGGAGCCCCTAAAGGAACTTTCAATATTATTTTTTTATCTCGTGCGCACGACATATACTTCGTGCGCACGAGTTTTTTTTCTCTTGCGCACAAGTATTAACGGAGCTAGCTGCACGTGCAGTTGCACGGTGCAGCGGAGGAGTTTATATGCAACGAAAGCAGCGTGCTTTATTGGAAGAAGGCTGTTACAACTGATAATGTAGTAACCAACCGATAACGTATCACCAACCGATAATGTATCACAAATTGACCGATATTGTATCACTAACCGATAATGTACCAAAAATTGACTGATAGTGTAGTAAAATTTGTATCTGATAATGTATCACGTGTCGACGGATAATGTAACTACAAAATAACTGTATCCGATAATGTATCACCACGGAACGGATACTGTATCAACCGATAATGTATCAAAAATCAACCGATAATGTATCAGTATTGGAAAAAGGTGGAAATATTGCAAATTATTTAAAGTCTAATAAGTGCCTTTACTATGATAAGTCCCCACTCGAGAAAGTTTATCATTAAGAATATGGGTTTTTTTTATTTTGGGAGGTAGGGAGTTGCTCTGGTTTGGAGACGCTCTACTTCCAAGTGGGCCTAGGCTAGTGGCGTATCCAGCTTTTGATGTCAAGGGGGGGGGGGGTAACTGCACTCGCACATCCGCGCCGAAATGTGGACAAATTCTTTTCTCCGGACATTTGACCTCCACATGGGCTCCGTGCTGCGACACAAGAGGGCGAGTTTTACCACTTTTGAGAGCCCCATGGACGTACGGGACCATTGATCCCCGTATGGAGATCAATGGACGGGACACAGCATGTGCGTACTGTACTGTACTGGTTCGCGCGCAAGGTTCCACACCACTTCCAGAATGTGCCAGAATGTGGCTATTAGCAGCAGCGTCTTTGCATGAGCGTCAGGCAACGTCGGCGCGCGCATACGTTCAATTTAACTTGAGATGGTCTTCCAGACTATTCCCTCCCCCAATAACTTTGCATCATTCAAAATACGCGCTGTGCATGAACCGGGAACACATACAAGTGGTGAGGCATGTGTATAGCAAAACTACCATCTGAAATGATCATGTAACTTGAGCTGTCACAAAAGATACAATGTAACAAGTTTACCGGATTTAGGCGGCAATCGTCGAAGATAGTCTAGATGCGATCAAGCTTCATGGGTCCCTTGTCGACCCCCGTCGATATTTTTTTCTTACAGAAAGGGCACAATCACAGCATTACTGCTCATTTAGTGGGGGGATGGGGGGGGGGGGGAGGGGGGGGGGGGGTGAGGGGGAGGGGGGCGACGAGGGGGGGGGGGGTGTCGTGCCATATTTTCAACGGGGAACGCTGATAAAATCCTACAATCAGGTACACAATTTTACTGTACCGTACAAAATATTACTGTACCGTACAAAATAATGCCCCCGGGGGCACCGTTCGCATGTGACGTCATTTGTTATTTGTCTACCCACTGACTTCAGTTTGTTCAACCCACACAGTTTTGAGTCCAAACGTCACGAGCCTGCCGCTTCCTTGAGGCCAACACAGGCGCGGATCCGGGGTGGGAGGGTCCCCCAGCTGTGTCCCAAAACAAATTGCATACAAATTCCTAAAAAAAATAATGCACCCCCCCCCTCTGCTGTGACCCCTCCCCCCCCCCAAACAAAAAAAATACTGGTATAATGTCCGCCTGTTCAAAATACGGACGGAGGCAGCTTAGATAGGGGATATTTTTACACCATTCTGTAATCCAGTGTTAATAATTGTCAAATTTGAACAGCGTCCCCTATTGAAAAATGATACCCCTTCCCTAAGTTTTTGATTTTACGGAGGCCAAGTGTCCGAAAAAAAATAAATCCTGTGTACATATTCAGATTGTTTTGCTGATGAACCCCCTCCCGCGAAAATTCCTGGATCCGCCCCTGCAACAGTAGCGTAAATCTGCGCTGGGGACTTGGGGATGGGGGATAGCTAAAAAAAAAAGTCCTGGCCGTGAAATACAAGCGGGGGGGGGGGCCTTGCTGGAGACCACATGACACTGGGGTTGCTGTTCATGATACAGACGTCCCAGCGCATTTCAAGCTATTTGTATTTTTTCTCCCTTTCTCAATACTATTTAATACATTTCGGCGGTTGGAAAGTTTGAAAAATACCTCAAAATAAGCCCTTTTTCTCTAAATACAAAATAATGGGGGGGGGGGTGGTGATCAACTAGCCCAGACCCCCCCCCTCCCTGGTCAAAACGTGGGGCGGGATAATCGGACATAAACAAACATTTGTGTACACCTTTTCCCAATACTGATACATTATCGGTTGATTTATGATACATTATCGGTTGATACAGTATCCGTTCCGTGGTGATACATTATCGGATACAGTTATTTTGTAGTTACATTATCCGTCGACACGTGATACATTATCGGATACAAATTTTACTACACTATCAGTCAATTTTTGGTACATTATCGGTTAGTGATACAATATCGGTCAATTTGTGATACATTATCGGTTGGTGATACGTTATCGGTTGGTTACTACATTATCAGTTGTAACAAGGCTTGCCACCACTTAACCAGGTAAGATCAAAATAATTATACGGTCCCGTCCGAACAGGCGCGGTTCTAAAACCAACATTTTGGGGGGGCTAGCACGGTGGATCCAAAAAAAAAATTTCAGGGAGGCGTGCTGAAATGTAGACCGGTTATTTTTTCCAGACACTTTGGCCTCCGAAAATCAATAGGTGGGGGTGGGGTCATGCCATATTTTCAATGGGGAGCGCCAATAAAATCCTAAAATCATTCACACTATATTATCTAATGCACCCTTGTCACGACTATTTCTTTAGGGGGAGACCGTTCGCATGTACATCACAATCCTTCTTTTTGCTCATGCAATATTTTTTTTACGGAATTTATTTTGAAAGGGCTAGACAAAAAAAAATCCCCCCCCCTAGTCCCCCCGTAGAACCGCGCCTGGGTCCGAACCTCCTTCGCAAAAAGTGTTTTTATAAGGACATGTCTTTTAATTCTTTGGTTCTCATTTTCGACCAACCCAAGAAAAATCCTGAAATACATCAATGAAAAAAATATTCATAATTCCAGGCAATCGGATTCTGTCATTTGAAAAACTATGGAAAATGAAACAAATTTTTACAAGAGGCATCGTGTTAAGCAACCAGTTCAGTCCAAGATGATGGAGGAGGATGTTGCCTCTCAACATGTCAGCCAAAGCTTTATTAAGCTGCACGGTGCAGATATAGTGTAAGTCAACTACATCTTGCCAACGATGGCTTACTACTTCAGGCCTGATAGTGCCGCTCTTTATCAATTTAGTTATTTTTTATAGCTTTTGAAAACCACCAAAATCACATAGGCATTGATAGATTTTGAGGATGCAAAACCCTACAGTTTTTCAGCATGAGGTAGTAGAAATCTAGAAAAGTTATCAATTTCATGCAACCTGCCAAATCCTGAAGCATTTGTAGGCCTATATTGTTGACGTGGTTTTTTTTGGATTATGATGCGTTAACAGAATACATACATGTTATAATAATACTTCAAAAGATCAGACAGGACCTGCCCGAATTTGTTTGTGTTTGACTTTGCATTTTCCCAGGGAAACCTATAGTTCATAACAATTCCATACATAAACGTGACTTTATGCTCTACCTAAATACTACAAAACAACTACCCGAAAAAAATATCCTGCTCAATTTTCGCAATTTCCCCAGGGTTACATATTTGAATGACAAAAACGTGGATTTGAAAAGAATTTTGTGCAAGTCATACTGCACAATCACATGACTATTATAGGCCTGCGCATAGGTCTACGTGTACTATTCTCGTTATAAGGTGATTGGTACGCAGTTATACATCTCGTGTTGTGAACAGACTGGGATTTTCTCGAGCGATTAAAATCGAAAGCCTATACTCTCCGTTTCATGAATGCGAATGTAAGACACTGTAAGGAATGTGCCAAATTCTTAAACTTTGGAAAATCTTAGAGAAATAGGCCTATTATTGTTGACGTGGTTATTTTGGAAGGACGATAACCAAATTGCGTGTCAAATAATTGATTCTTAAAGTTTTCCTTAAATGAACGGAGCCCTAAAGGGTCATTCAATATTTTTTTTTGTCGCGTTCTTTTTTTCCACCAATTCCCTGAACTTTGCCTGCACGCACCGGTTCTTTCTTGCATAAAACACTTCTCTCTCAAAAAAAGGAAAAAGTTTGACAAAAACAATCACCGGTGGCGGCCCCTTAAAAAAGAATCCCCGTCCTAACTGATATGAATTGAAATGTAACGAATAGTATCTGTATTATTAGCCTGTATTAGAACCGATAATGTATCAAAAATTAACCGATAATGTATCGGTATATTTGGAAAAGGTGGAAACATTGTAAATTAATTAAAGTTTAATAAGTGCCTTTACTATGATGAGTCCCCACTCGGGAAAGTCAATCATTAAGATTTTTTTTTTTTTATTTGGGAGGGAATTGCTCTTTTTTGGAGACGCTCTACTTCCAAGTGGGCCTAGGCTAGTGGCGTATCTAGCTTTTGATGTCGGGTTGAGGGGGGGAGGGGTGTCACCGCACTCGCACATCCGCGCCGAAATGTGGACAAGTTCTTTTCTCCGGAAACTTGGCCTCCGTATGGGCTCCGTGCTTCAACACAAAAGGGCGCGTTTTACCACTTTTCAGAGCACCATGGACGTACGGGACCACTGATCTCCGTATGGAATTCGCTCGTACCCCCCGCCCTGCAAACAGGGCGCTGTAATAATCTGATGAATTCACGGTCTGATTGGTTGGATTTTGTGTGACCTCATCACAGTCATGACTCTGCAAGGTTTGAAAAGGCCGTTAAGAATGATTCATTACTCTTCTGTTACAGTTTAGAGATTTTTTTTCATTGAAAAGCGTAATAAATGTAGGAAGTTCTGTAAACTAATCTGTGTTGTAAATTTATAATTCCCGTCACAGGCTCCGTTTCGAATCACGAACGGTTGGGTGGCATAACGCGACGCTCAGAATTTTGTCCACATGGTCCGCAAGGAAACAGCAATCACATCCCGCCGGTATGGAACGAGTGCATTTCTATGGGAAGTTTTCGGATAGCATTTGGCTAACTGCGGTCTTAAACAGCTGCAGCCAGTGCTTTATACATAGGCCATAGGCCACTTCCTTCACAAGATATTGTGAAGCTCATCAGAGTATCCCAGCGTCCTGTTTGCAGGGCGGGGGTACGAGCGAACGTATGGAGATCGAATGACGGAACACAGCATGTGCGTACTGTACTGTACTGGTTCGCGCGCAAATTTCCACACCACTTCCAGAATGTGCCAAGGCTATTAGCCGCAGCGTCTTCGCATGATCGTCAGGCAACGTCGGCGCGCGTACGCGTTCAACTTAACTTGCGATGGTCTCCCAGACTATTCCCTTCCCCAATAACTTTGCGTAATTCTAAATATGCAGTGGATGGACCGGGAACCAGTCTAGGTCCTCCCCCAACTCTCCGTTTCTGGCCGTTGAAGTGGCACTTGTGCACGGAGCCCATAGCTCCATGGTATAATCAAAAACTGAGGGGGGGGGGGCTTGCTGGAGACCACATGACAGTGGGGGCCCTGTTCATGATACAGATGTACTATTTAATACATTTCGGTGGTTACCTCAAACCTCAAATCTGCCCTTTTTCTCTTAATACGAAATAATGGGGGGGGGGGGATCCAATAGTCCAGACCCCCCTCCCCGGTCAAAACGTGGGGCGGGATATACAGGACATAAAACAAACATTTGTGTACACCTTTTCCCCATACTTATACATTATCGATTGATTGTTTGATACTTTGTCGGTTGATACAGTATCCGTTCCGTGGTGACACATTATCGGATACAGTTATTTTGTAGTTACATTATCCGTCGACACGTGATACATTATCGGATACAAATGTTACTACACTATCAGTCAATTTTTGCTACATTATCGGTTAGTGATAAAATATCGGTCAATTTGTGATACATTATCGGTTGGTGATACGTTATCCGTTGGTTACTACATTATCAGTTGTAACAAGCCTCACCACAACGTCCTGTCCAGAAAATGTACGACTGTGCTCTCAGGGAGTGCTGTATTAACGTCACCCTACAGAAAGAAAAGATACTGTATTGGCAGTTCTCTTTTAGACTATACGTAAAGACTTTTGATACAGTCTGGGGGCGTCGCTAGAACATTTTCAATGGCGAACAAGTTTGCGAACAAAACATCCGACCCCCAAAAAAAGGTCCTCAAATTTACAAACTTGACGACAGAGCAATTTATGGAGGTAAGAAAGTTAAATTTGCTGACAAACTTGCAACGAAATATTTGACAAGCAAAAAAAAAAGGTCCTCAGCTTTCAAAATGTCTTTGACAACAGTAAAATTATATAAAGGCCCTTAATTTTACTAATTTGCAGACAGCTATTTTGGATTTGCCAACACATTCAACAGGGAAGGATGTCCCCTTTTTTGTTTATTTATTATTTCTAATCGAAGCACAATTTCCTTCAAACGGAATAAGAACGAACTACGAAATCAATGATGTTGAAACATCGGACAAAACAAAATGCATTGTATGCGGATTGCTGTGAAGATACAACCCTTTCTATCAGATTCCCAATTCATTACAAAAGTTTTTAATTTATCCATATTGTAATTCCTTGGACGACCAGCGGGACCAAAAATTAAAATTTAACAATAAATTTATAACAAATTAAGGGAGAACAAAGTTGTGTAGAAAAGAATCAGTAATTTTAAATTCCTATACATGTCATAAAGCAGACTAAATATTTATTGCACAAAAGGGACAATTGAAAAGCTTAAACAATATATCTAAAACCAATGGAGTAAAAAGAGGCGAAGCTGGGAGTTTTTAATTATAAATTCCTACATTTTAAATTCCTAAATTCCTAAATATATATTGCATAAAATGGAAAATGTGAAACTATTCTGACGTGTTATTTATGTTACACTATCGAAAATTACGAGCATGGCTTTCTAGCTTCTCCTATAGAAATTTAGGATTCAATTGATTAAATATTATCAATCGATAACAAATCACTGTTTTAGTTAACTTACAATGTGCTGTTCAGTAATCAGCCCCTATTTCGACTCTCCAACAAATGTGTTTATTACAACAGCAAAGTATTGCATGCATAGGAAGAGAGTTTCATTCAACAACCAATGTGAAATGGAAACTGATTCGTTGTTCGTGCTTTCTGAAAATCAGAAAGCATGTACCAGGATAAAAAAGTGCAACAACACTGTCTTTTCACAGTTTTCTTCGAGAAATTTCTCTCTGGGCAAAACTATAAATGCCAACAAAACGTTTTAGTAATCAGATGAACAATGGACACATTCCTGATAGTGTCTTACATTTAAATTTATGAAATGGACAGTTGCAAGTTACCTTTTGCTTTTCTGCTCAATCGCTCGAGAAAATCTCAGTACGTCTGTCCGCAACAACTGCGTAGAATGTGCATTGCCAATTGCTTTATCACGCAAACTAAATTAGTACATGTAGGCGCGGCCCACATACAGTCCTATGTAATCCCACAGTAGAGGGTTTTTGTATTTTGTACTGGGGGAAAAAAAAGATTGTAATTATCAAAAGAATGTTATACATGTACTAAGTCGTAATAAACAAAAACCAAATTAAAATGAAATTGTGCAGGCAAAGATCGATAAATAAACTTTATGAAGTTTAGAGTTAAGAGTTTAGACATATTTCTAAACACTTAACTGTACCAATTTTTTTTCACGTTTGAATCTACGACATGTATGGATTATGGATGTATGTGACATGTTTAGGTGCAGGACGAAAGCCTATTATTGAAGAATATATTGTAAAAGTAAATAAAAATGACAAACGGGCTTCGGGAAGAAGACAGGCTAAATACACATGTTTTTTCTCACTCTGTTTTTGTCACCTGTTTCAGAAAAAAAGCTAACTTCAAATTAAACACTTATGCTTTTATTTATAAGTTGTTATTGATGGCATTAGCAAGCTTTCACACTGTGCTAAAAAAATCGCAAAATGTCTCAGAGTAAACACGTGAAAAAAGGTGATTAAACTCTGAGCATCATTTTTCAATGTAACCATGAGATTAAAGGATGTGGTGATAAATTTCGGTCATAAATGTCGGTAATTTAAAAGAGAAAAAAACAAACTCCTTTTGTACGGCTTGACTTTGTTTGAAAGGTAGCGCTGAAGTTTAAAGTTTCACTTGAAGTTGCAGTCAAGCGTTGAACTTCAGGCTATCACTTTTTCTGTGAACTAGTTGTATTAATTTTTGCTGCAGCCTGCACAAGTCATTATAAATTTCACAGCTGTGCCACACCTTGCCCCCAAAAATCTTTTAAAATCCCCAGACTTTAAAAAGGAGCGTTTCTAGCTTTTTGTAACGTATAATATTTAACCACATCCCTGGATCTAGAATTCTTGGTGTTTAAGGGAAAATTTGACCCGTTTATGCCACTCAGATCACAACAAAAGATTCATTCTTTCTACTCTTCAGTGCAGTTATTTTGAGCAGGAATTGAACTTATCAGCTCAAATATTCCGCCACCTAGTACCTGCACATACAGATCACGCGTACACAATGGAAAACAACACGTATATGGAGTACCGAAGTGAATACGTCACGCGCACAAAATGTGTGTAAAAGGCATTAGCGCGTGATTCAGCCCTATGCCCATTTAAGTTCTATATCCATCCGTTTGCACTACGTACACTTTCTGGTTCTAAATGACGTAACACCTCGGTACTCCATAAATTGTTTTTGTAATAAGTACTAGCATACATGTACACGTAAAGCATGACAAATATTTTAAAGACCGTTTTGCTGAGTTCGGCTGCTGTGCTGCCCTTATGAAAGGCTGTAGATCCGCCCCCCCCCCTACTTATGCAATACCAACGGATGGTCCAACTCTACAATAAACCAACTTAATTTGACCTTTTCTTGTATTAGCCAGTAAGTCAGTCGTTTACATCATTACATTCATTAACAGTTTCATTACAGGATCACCACTGTAAGGAAGTTTACATAAGGGCGTCCCTTTAATTTCTATGGTTCTCATTTTGGTCGGTTGTCAAAAGAATAAAATCTGAAGGAAAAAATCGTGTAGATGGCTGAAATAAATGATACAAAGTGGGTATCGTCCCTCTTTTATTGCAAAGAGTTGATCATGAGTTGATATTGCTGGGCAAAATGGCAGGCCTCAAAGACAAACCTTTAACACATAAAAAAGCTATTTCAACTTGGGAGCCTATTTGACTTTTAAAGTAACCTTAAAACCTATAAATATTTTCATTCTGGCATACATTTCAACACTTGTTTTAAGGAAAACTTTAAGAATCAATTATTTGACACGCAATTTAGTTATCGTCATTCCAAAATAACCACGTCAACAAAAACAGGCCTACTTCTCTAAGATTTTTACAAAAGTTTCAGAAATTGCCATATTCCTGATAGTGTCTTACATTTAAATTCATGAAACGGAGAGTATAGGCTTTCTATTTAGTCGCTCGAGAAAATCCCAGTCTGTTCACAACACGAGATGTATAACTGCGTACCAATCACCTTATAACGAGAATAGTACACGTAGACCTATGAGTAGGCCTATAGTCATGTGATTGTGCAGTATGACTTGCACAAAATTCTTTTCAAATCCACGTTTTTGTCATTCAAATATGTAACCCTGGGGAAATTGCGAAAATTGAGCAGGATTTTTTTCGGGTAAGTTGTTTTGTAGTATTTAGGTAGAGCATAAAGTCAAGTTCATGTATGGAATTGTTATGAAATAGGTTTCCCTGGGAAAAATGTAAAATCAAGCACAACAAAATTGAGCAGGTCCTGTCTGATCTTTTGAAGTATAATATATTACAACATGTATATATTCTGTTAACGCATCATAAATTTAAAAAAAACACCACGTCAACAATATAAGCCTACCTCTCTTAGACTTTTAACAATTGGCAGATTGCATGAAATTGATAGATTTCTAAAAAATCTGCACGGTTTTGCATCCACAAAACCTATAAATGCCTATATTTTGGTGTTTGGAAAAGCTTTAAAAACATAATTTTGATTTTAAAAAGCTATAAAAAAAAAACTATATTGAGGGGGGGGGGCACTGTCAGGCCTGAAGTAGTAAGCCATCGTTGGCAAGATGCAGTTGACTTACACTATATCTGCACCGTGCAGCTTAATAAAGCTTTGGCTGACATGTTGAGAGGCAACATCCTCCTCCATCATCTTGGACTGAACTGGTTGCTTAACACGATGCCTCTTGTAAAAATTTGTTTCATTTTCCATAGTTTTTCAAATGACAGAATCCGATTGCCTGGAATTATTATTACAATTTTTTTTCATTGATGTATTTCAGGTTTTTTGTTGGGTGGTCGAAAATGAGAACCAAAGAATTGAAAGACATGTCCTTATAAAAAAAACACTTTTTACGAAGGAGGTTTGGACGGGACTGTATAATTATTTTGATCTTACCTGGTTAACTGGTGGCAAGCCTCACAACGTCCTGTCCAGAAAATGCACGACTATGCTGTCAAGAGGTGCTGTATTAACGTCACCCTACAGAAAGAAAAGATACTATATTGGCAGTTCTCTTTTAAACTAGGTAACGACTTTGGATACAGTCAGGGGCGTAGCTAGAACATTTTCAATGGGATTGTTGGACCACATTTGCCAGCAAGTTTGCGTACAAAACCTAAGACAACCCCCCCCCCCCCTCCCCAAAAAAAAGGCCTCAAATTTACAAATTTGCCAACAGAACATTTTATGGGAGGTATGAAAAGTAAGATTTGCTGACCAACTTGCAACGAAATATTTGACCAAAAAAAGCCTCGGATTTCAAATTTTCCGACAACAGTAAAATAATAATTATAAAGGCCCTTAATTGTACTAATTTGCCGACAACAATTATGGATTTGCCGACAAAACTTTTGAACCCCCCCCCCCGACGGCCCGTGGATAAAATAGTTTCTTTTTAACTAATAGCGCATTGAAAATTTAACTTTTGAGAAAGTCCACATTACACCACAAATTCAACAGGAAAGGATGTCCCCTTTTCAGCTTATTTATTGTTTCTAATCGTAGCACAATTTCCTTCAAGCAGAATAAGATTGAACTAAGAAATCAATGATGTTGATACATTAGACAAAACAAAATGCATTGAATGCGGATTTCTGTGAAGATACAACTTTTTCTATCAGATTCCAAATACATTACAAAAGTTTTTAATTGATCCATATTGTAATTCCTTGGACGACCAGCCTGACCAAGAATTAAAATAAAACAATACATTTATAACAAATTAATGGAGTACAAAGTGGCGCAGAAGAGAATCATTAATTTTAAGTTCCTGTACAGATCATAACACAGACTAAATATGTATTGCACAAAGGGAAAATTGAAAAGCTTAAACAATATATCTCAAACCAATGGAGTAAAAAGAGGCGAAGCTGGGAGTTTTTAATTATAAATTACTTCATTTTAAATGCCTAAATTCCTAAATATTTATTGCATAAAATGGAAAATGTGAAACTATTCTGACGTGCTATTTATGTTACACGATCGAAAATTACGAGCATGGCTTTCTAGCTTCTACTATAGAAATTTAGGATTCAATTGATTAAATGTTATCAATCGATAACAACACACTGTTGTAATTAACTTACAAAGTGCAGTTCAGTGACCAGCCCCTATTTCGACTTTGCAACAAGTTTGTTTATTACAACAGCAAAGTATTGCATGCACAGGAGAAGATTTGTATTCAACAACCAATGTGAAATGGAAACTGATTCGTTTTTGGTGCTTTCTGAAAATCAGAAAGCAGGTACCAGGATAAAAAGTGCAACAACACTGTCTTTTCACAGTTTTCTTCGAGAATTTTCTCTCTGGGCAAAATTATAAATGCCAACAAAACGTTTTCGTAATCAGATGAACAATGGACACATTCCTGATAGTGTCTTACATTTAAATTTATGAAATGGACAGTTGCAAGTTACCTTTCGATTTTCTGCTCAGTCGCTCGAGAAAATCCTAGTAAGTCGGTCCGCAACACGAAATGTGTAACTGCGTAGAATGTCCACTGCCAATTGCTTTATCACGCAAACTAAATTAGTACATGTTGGCGCGGCCCGCGTACAGTCCTATGTGATTGTGCAGTGTGAGCAGTGCACATAATTCTTTTCTAATACAAGTTTTTGTCTTTCAAGGTCAAAGTATACATGCTTGTATAACCCCTAAGGAATTGAGAAATTGAGCAGGAATTTTGCGGGTAAGTCCCTTGTTTTGTAGTATTAGGTACAGCATGACGTCACGTTCATGTATGGAATTGTTATGACCTAGGTTTGCCTAAAAAAAAAAATGCAAAATCAAGCGCAAACAAATTCGTAAAATGTCGGGTGAGCATTGGGCCGGCCTCGTTGTTGAATGTGTTCTATTTTTATCGGTTGCCAAGTTATCAAACCTGTCTCAGATATGAATAATAGATTTGGTTTTACAATTTGTATATCACTGTAAATACAGTCTTGTCTACAGCTACTCCAATTCCTATGAAAATCTGTTAATAAAATCCAGAGAAAACATGGGTCCTAAAATACTATCTAATTTCACCCCATTCCAATGGAAATCCCACAGTAGAGGGTTTTTGTATTTTGTGCAGGGAAAAAAGAAAAGATTGTGACTATCAAAAGAATGTAATTCATGTACCAAGTCCTAATAAAAAAAAATAATATGAAATTGTGCAGGCAAAGAACGATAGATAAACTTTATGAAACTTTTGGAGTTTAGACACATTTCTAAACACTCAGTCTGTACCCACTTTTTCACGTTTGAATCTACGACATGTATGGATTGTGGATGTTTGTGACCTGTTAAGGTGCAGGGCGAAAGCCTATTAGGCCAAAAAAATTCTCGGTCTCTGGTCAGACCAAAGTTCCGGAATAGATGCGGCGACGCGGCCTTTTTTTCTTCTTTTTTTCTTCTTCTTTTCTTCAAGCTTGGATTGTACAGACAAGGTGGGGTACTATTTTGCTTTTTTTGTGTCCTCATGTACATTGGTGTCCTCCATAATTTGCCTTGGTGCCCTCGATCATTTGCCTTGGTGCAATTTACCATTTCTTGGTGCCCTTTGGTAGAAAAAAAATGAGGAGGTGCGGCAAAAGAGGGTGCTGTTGGAGCTACCGCGGAAAAGTTTGGGAAAAAAAAGATTGACGCGCATGATCAAAATCGACGCGCGCGTTGACCAGAGACCGACTATTTTTTTTTTTTATTTTTTTTTTGGCCTTAATGAAGAATAAATTGTAAAAGTAAATACAAATGACTAACGGGCTTCGGGACGCAGGCAGGCTAAATACACATTTCTTTTCCTCCCTCTGTTTTTGTCACCTGTTTCAGAAAAAAGCTAACTTTAAATAAAACAGAACGTTTATTAACATGTAATTGGATTAGAACAATTTTCACATTACACAACGATTTCAACAGCCTGAGGGAAGGATGTCCCGTTTTCTGCTTATTTATTATTTCTAATCGTAGCACAATTTCCTGCAAACAAAATAAGAACGAACAAAGAAATTAATGATGCTGAAACATCGGACAAAACAAAATACATTTCTGTGTACGTAGATGATGTAAACCTTTCTATCAGATTCCCAATCCATTACAAAAGCTTTAATTTATCCATATTTTTGTAATCCCTTGGACGACAAGCGGGACCAAAACTTGAAATTAAACAATACATCTATAACAAATTAATGGAGCTCGAAGTGGCGTAGAAGTGAATCATCCAGTTTTTTATTGCATAAAAGAGAAAATTGAAAAGCTTAAACATTATATCTAAAAATAAATAACAGTAAAAAGAGGCGTAGTTGAGTCTTTATTTTAAATCCCGAATTCCTCAATATTTATTGAATAAAATAGAAAATTGAAAGTATTCCGACGTGTTGTTTATGTTATACGATCGAAAGTTATGAGCATAGATTTCTGGCTTCTGAGCACGTATAGATATTTAGGTGCAGTTCAGTGAGCAGCCCTTATTTCGACTCCACAACACTTGTTTGTTACAAAAGCAGAGTATTGTGACGACCTGCGGTCGTCCCTTGTTTATGATGTCATTGTTTATAAATAGTGAAAAAAAAACATTTTCAAGTGATAAAGCCCAACAAACCACCACCGCTCACACTAAAAAGCTTTCACACATTTTCCAATTCTAGATATGTATACCTTGCCAAAAATCGCTATGAGCATTGCTCTTTTTGATACAATATCACTTGATACCGGTGGCCCAATTTTTGGACCGAAGCTGACAGCCTATTACAGTCACGTGATTGTTCACTGCAGTATGAGCATAACAAAATTCTTTTCAAATCCATGTCATGCAAGTTTATATAGGCCTAATTCTGGAGAAATTGGGTAATTGAGCAGGAATTTGGCAGTCACGCGTCCCTTACTTGCATTGTAGTATTCAGGTCGAGTGTAAAGCACGTCATGCACAGTGGCATAGCCACGGGGGGAGGGGGGCGCCTGGGAGGGAGACAGCCCCCCCCCCCATGAAACCTTGTCCCCCAGTCGCCCCCATTGAGATTTCGGGGTTCTAAAAAATTATCATTGATCTACATGACGCCCCCAATGAAATGTTCCAGCCCCCCAGCAGCGGCCTTCACTGAAAAATTCCTGGCTACGCCACTGGTCATGCACAAAATTCATATAGTAATGACTAAGTTTTGTGGGAAAATTGCGAAATCAAGCACAAACAAATCAGGGATAAGTCCTCACTTTTGTGCATATTTTGTATATGTCGGGAGAGTATTGGGTCAACCTAGTTGGTGATTGTGTTCTATTTTTATCGGTTGCAAGTTATCTAACCATTTTAGTTGTTCAACTTTTATAGCACTGTCAATGCAGTCTTGTCTACAGCTGCACCAATTCCTATGAAAATCTGTCAATAACATCAAAGATATCACAGGTCCTAAAATGCAATAATTTCACCCCATTCCAATGGAAATCCCAAAGTAGAGGGGTCTTGTGTTGCAGTACTGGTGTCTGAACATTTCTAGTTCAAGATTGGTTTGTAGGCCCAATTTCAATTTTTGTATGAGTGTTATTATTGAGATTTATTGAATAATAATAGTGGGTATTTATAAAGCACACGTATCCACCAGGACTGTAGACTTGGTGCCAAGTCGGTAATTGTTTTACGTACGGTAACTGGCTCCACGCACGCAAAATATCGCGGCAATACGCGTAGTCTGGTTCCCAGACCAAATGATGCTGACTATTGGAATGAATGAATCATCATTTGCATATTTTAGTCGTTAGATTTGTCGCAACCCGGCCGATTACGTCTTATACCAGCCGCGCCGATCTAGTTCCACTGAAATTCACGGACAAAATACGACGGCTTGAAATCACGAATCTGGAAATCCACGAATCTATAATTTTGAGAAATGTATAGCCAATCCTTCACGCACGGTGCTTATCAGGACATGCTGCACTATTTACCCCAAAACAGTCCCTATAGAACATCATTTAAAGATGATCTTGGTTTTCTTACCTATTTGACATCCCTTTTTGGTTGATTTTATTGAAAAGTGCAATTCTTTAAACATTTACAATTTTGCATGATTTTTTGACAACTAAGAGCGCTGTTGCTGCGATGTCATTTCCGAAAAACACTGCCCAGTTTAAGGGTTTTCTGTTCAAATTGTGACCCAAAAATGTGTTCATTGAAAACGTTTGTGAGAAAAGTTTGCTCGCTGGCCTACCGTAATGTACTGACACAACATTGTCCAAAATATCAAAAATTCTGGCAATTTTTGGTGCTGATATGGCTGTAACATTGAGTTTTCTGCCTAAAATGATACCACGCACTAATTTGTTCATGATTATGAAAAGTACCATTACCATAAAAAAGGACCAAAATACCCTTAAAAAGGCAAAACGAAATTTGAAAATCGGGTTAAATGGAACACAAACTGCATTTCCAAGGATTACATCAAAGAAAATAACATTGCATGGCCTTTTAAAATATTACACCATAATTATTAATATAAAGCAGACCCAAATATTTAACTATATAGTACCCTTGACTCGACTTTTACTTCCGGCCTGGATCATTTTTGTTAAGATAATTATTTGTTAATAAATCACATGACAGGAAAATTCAAGAAAAAAATGTAAGCGTACATTAACATTATTCAACGATGTCCTGACGCACTGGAAAAATGCCGCACTTTCAACTACTGCTCAATTATAAAAACAAAAATGTACAATATATTGTAATTTTTTTTATATAATGGAGCAGTAGTTAAAAGTGCAGCATTTTCAGTGCGTCAGAACATCGTTAAATCGTTAGTAATTTTGTATTGCAATACAAAATTACTTACATGGTAATAACAGTGGGAAAAGGGTTTTACTTCGATTACAATTATCAAAATTAACGCAGTACACATTTTCTGAGTATATACAATTACACACAATAATAGGGGGTATTTATAAAGCGCACCTATCCATCAGGACTTGCACTCAAGGCGCTACACCATTATTACCCCTGCTCATTGGGCCCATGAAATTCCAAATACCATCTCAGCTCCCTGGGGAGTATACAGCTCCATGTTGCGTGTTAGGCGCAAGCAAGCTTATTCAATCACATAACCATCTCATCATAGCCCTCACAGGTACCCATTTACTCCTGGGTGGAGAGAAGCAATGAGTGACAAAGTGCCTTGGCCAAGGGCACACGCACCATGACCCCAGGCTGGACTCGAACCCACAACCTGCAGCTTTCCAAATGCCATGAATCCAATGCCCTTAACCACTAGGCCACAGCACTCCACAATAGTAGCTATAAATTCAGTGTGGTATTCTTTATTTTAAATATATAAAGCAGTACATCTAGCCTCTGAAGAAGAACTTGCTAAGTTCGCAACGTCAGGCCACACTAATTTTTAGATAAATATATCTTAAACAAAGTTCTAATAAAAAAATCAACTTACACTAAACGATAAATGATTATACACTACAAAATTAAGAATTGTTTTAGCAACGGAGAAAACGTTTGACTTCGCTTACAATTAATAAAATAAATGCAGTACACTTTTTCAGATTATATACAATTAGCAGCTATATTCAATGTGGTACCTCTTTTTTGAATATATAAAGGGGTAGGTTTACGATATACGTCACGTGTATTATATATCAAACATGGAACAAAGTTCCAATGAAATATCAACTAACACCAATTGCTAAATGATTGTTCAATACACAAATAAGAAATGTATTAGCAATAGGCAAAAACGTTTACTGCACTTACAATTAATAAAATCAACGCAGTACATGTTTTCTGGGTATATACATTATTAGTAGATAACTCAATGTGATATCTTTATTCATGAGTATATATGGCAGCAGATCTATGGTTCACGTGCTATTTATTATATATCAAGCATGATTAAAAAGTTCAAAACTATTGACTGACATTGTTCACTGAATAGACAGGTTACCATTTTCTCTCGTTAAATTTGGTCGTAATCAGCAACTACTCAGATCAAATCAAACTGTTTCTGTGTTTTCTTAACGCCATTCATTCAATTATTTTTTTTCACAATAATGATTTAATTAAGGATGCATCATTGTTAACTGTTTTAAAGTAAATTACATATTTTTATTAAACGATATCTTCGATAAACGATCAGTGAATAAAACATGCATTGTATGTGTACAATTTTAAGCAAACAAAAACCACACACATATTGGAAAAAAAACAGTGTAACACATGAGATTTTGTTCATAGGTGGTTGACTACCAGTCCTAGAGTCTTGGTTACAGCATGGAGGTATAGAATGATATGTCTCCTAGTAGCGCGTATACTGTGGCCCGAGCGGACAAAATCATTAAGTTGAAAACGGAGAAGAAACTTTTACAGAAGAAATAAAACTCTTGCCAAGGATTATAGGGTCAGGTGTGTTTATTGAGAGCACCGACTAAAATCGCTTGACAGAGAGAGAGAGACAGTGAAAGAATGAAAGTGAGGAATGAGGGGGAGAGGGGCTGATTAAAGACAGGAATGGAACACAATGAGTTGTGTGTAGTTTTAAGTGAATGAAACCAAGGACAGCAAATACTAAGAATTTAGGATGTGGTTTTATAGGTCTATGACCGAGCCCAGTGTGACCACACAAATAGAGACAGTGTGTTTCTGTGGACCACAAAGTAATTTGAAATAATCTTAAAGATGTCAACGGGTAATATGTGGGGATAATGTAATTAAAGTTACATGCAATTCTAAATGTGGGCTTACACCAGCAAATGCCAAGAGATATTCGGGTATAAACAAAAGGTACTGTTTTCTATCGTGTAAAATGTTATCCTCTAAATCTTCAAACTCATTAGACAATTCAGTCAGGTCATTGAGGTTTACTTTCCAGTCAGTTTTGCATCCACCTGTTTCTTCGCTTTCTTGGCGCTCTTCCCTACGTTCTCGTAAGACGTGTCATCTTCCTTAGAAGCATCCAGCAGAGCATTGAAGATGAATCGATATTGCGCCTAAAATATAAACATCAATGAAATAATTTCATGTTATGGTAATTAAAGAATAATAACAATAATTTGGGAGGGATTATCCTTACTCGCAGCTGGTGTGCTGAATTGCAAAGGACGCGGCAACAACGTGGTCGGGCCGCTGGCACGTAAAGGCGCCTATGGCTGCCGGCCACATCGACCCATATATGACCACGGAGCACAGCCTGAGAACGAAAGTGTTTGAGTTTTCCGGAGGGAGGAAAACCGGAGGGTCCTGAGAAAAACCCTCGTGGCACAGGAGAGAACCAACGCACAACTCTACTCACATGCAATCCGCGGCCAGGATACGAACCGCAGTCACCTTGGTGAGAGGCAAGCGCTTTACGCACAAGCCACCCATGCCACCCATGCCACCCATGTTATCAATCACAATAGACACAACTGATCGAGAATTGATAGTGTGAAAATGAAGCGCCCTCTATATGGACTAGATGCCACAGTTCTCCTTCTGTCAGATGTAATTTAGTCAACTGGAGCAATTCCACCTAGCTTCAAGTCTTTGCTTAGTTATCCGACATCTCAGGTATATTAATTAGGCCTACGTTTCGAACAAGAGGAAATCACCAAGTTAATTTACATCTTTATCATCCCATTCGTAAAAAAACTTACCGGTGTTTGCACCATCTTGTTTCGTTTTTGTCTCATTCGATAGATGAAGCCAAGGACATCAACTTGTCTCTCTTGGCGCATCTGATCAAGCATGGAGTCCAAGGCGATGTAGGTTCCTGTACGGCCGATACCATTACTGTAAAATAAGAAACAGAAAAAAAAGATAAATAATTTCTCAGGAACAGTTGTTTCTTGTTAATTCCAGACATAGTCATACAGGCCTACTATGGTTTAACCATGGCGATCATGGCAATCATTATTTTCACATTTTGAAAAGCATCAAGCTAATTAAAAATGTGAATGATACTGAGTGCTCATAACCAAGGCTTTGAATGTTACATATTTTGTTGAATTCCAGAACAACAAACGTCAAATACTTGAACTAGGAAAAATAAGAACTTTTTATTAAAGTTTAGTTATCGATTCACGAGTCGATCGCACCACAGTTCCTACCTGCAATGCACAATGGTTCGTCCCACGTTACGCACCGCATTCACCCTACGCATGAAGCTGAGCAAAGTAGTCGGGTGCTCTGGTGCTTCCATGTCTGTCCAGGTGTTGAAGTGGAACTGGGTTACCAGACGATCATCTTTCTCACTGAAAAACTAAAACACAAATCAATAATATAATAAGAGCTTAATTTAATGCAGTCATATTTAATACATAACCTTTTCAGGAGAAAATAGGTCTTCAACCAAGCTCTCATAACGCAATTGGAGCTCGCTATTTCGAAACGCTTCTTATACATGTTCTAGGAATTGTTCTAACGCTTGATGGTAGCAGATAAAATAACCCCTACAAAAGGGGAAACTTTGAGCATTAACTCGCAACGGAGAAAAGAAGCTCATGTTGGCTAGTTGACAGCAAGTTGTCCATTGCATTTAGGCCAATGGGGAGTTGTTAAAGCCCACCTTGTCTATCTGGAAAACTCGAACTGTGTAGTCTGGGAACACGTCTTCCTTGACGATGCTAACTGCGATGTCCGAAAACGGAGTAAATCCTGCAGTGTCCGGCCAATACTGATGACACTTGACCTTCAATGACAACATCATTTCAAAATGGAAAAGATACCATCAGTTTACATATGTAATTTATGCCACGACAACTTGACAAATTACAAAACTTAACTGATGCCTAAAGTCAAGATCGATCAGGTTTCCTGATAAAGACAAATAGCAATTCACACAACAGCACTGTAGAATTCGATCATACCAGCACAGCTTTTTTCCAAGTATCGTCTGCATCTGGAATGCCTTACCAGCCACCGTGGTTTCAGCTCAGTCACTGGAGACTTTCCGGACTAGCTTGAAACCTCTCACCCTCCGCTAGTTATGCCACAAGGGCATCGTTTTTACTTGCACCGAGTTCTTAATTAGTTACTGCACTCTTCGTTAAGATTTGTTCCCGTGATCAAGCACGTTTGCACCCAAGTACGACAATTCTCCACTATGGAGGGATGTACTCAATGGAAGAAGAAGAAGAAGAATGACAATTATTTTGCAGTAATTATACCCCACGTTACCTTGCCGTTTTCTACCGGATTGGTCAGCATGATGATCTTATCCACCTCCATCTGCCACACCATACGCCAGAAATCTCCTACCGTCGATTCGGTTGGTCCTTAATAGACAGACATTAATAAAGTATTGGGGATTGTATTGGCCAATGGAATAAGCGCTTGTATCCTTGTAATTGCTGCAACCTTACCAATTGTTTCAAAATAAACAAGTTTTAAAACATATTACACGTATAATACATGTTTCAATACCTTGACTGGCAATATACTTGTTCTTCTCCAGGAAACCCTATAAAGAAAATTAGACTTGTTTACAACCACTTCAATACAACACAATACACATTTATTATGGTCAATGCAAGATGTGGTAGATGCTAAATATCGACGTTAGAATGGTATACAATTGTAGCACTGAGAGCAATGTTTAAGAAGAAAAGGAAACCGACCAATTTGGTATTAAAGGAATGTATAGTAATAACTTACATCAATGTAGCAAGCGTTTATGTAATCAGAATCAGGATCATTCTGCAACGGCTCCAACACGACACGAGAATGGTCATCTACGAACGACATTAACAATACACCGGTTTTATATTAATGTGTCTTTAAATTGTAAACTGGTAGTATGTGGTCTGTATCGTATTCAGTTAAGCAGTACGTTAAGCTATCGAAATTAAAGAAATTAATTGTTTAAGAACCAGATTTTTAAGGCTGTATTGAAAATACTTTTCAAATCATATTTACTTTATTAGTCTTAGCCAACTAAAAGAACGGGCAGCATCACTAGGCACAGCCGTCCAGATATAAACTAATACTTACAGACAACGATGTCCGCATCACGATTCTTGGATTTATTTTGTGGTTTCAAAGCCACAGTCGCTGGACGTAACTGACCATCTGGAAGGGTCTGTAAACAGAGCAATCTGATGAAAATTAAAACCTATAGTTAAGAAATTATTCAGCTCAGCGATTCTTTCCTTATACTTCAGGTGGCCATTATTCCTGTAATTTTGTTTTGGATGTTTACGCGTTGTATTGCCTAGGCTTACATCCTTGTGTGGCCTGAGGTTCGAATCTTGTTTGCATTGGGTTACCAGTTCTGAATGCTGACATTTACTAACGATGCCACAACGGACAAAGTTCACTCTCCCCATCATCAAGAATAAGTCTCACCACTGGTTCTTTTCAGAGCCACACTTCTTTACAGAAAAAAAATGTGTTCCTTAGTGTACCCGCAAACGTACCACTTTATTGATAGTTATTGTCACCTTTAAATGTACCAAAAAGGTTGTCATCTTTTGTTTGTTTTTCACTCACCTTGAAATCTGCAGGGAATCCATTTTGACCAGCCTGCTCCTTCTTGCGGATGTATTCTGCGAGCTCTTTAACGCGAACCGAGAGCTGGCTGAACAGCTTTTGTATCAGTTGCTCTTGCGCGTCCTCGTCCGCAGGCTGCGAGACGGATGGTATCGGATGAGGTTCGGGCATCGGTTTGCGTGCGACAGACTGTGCGTACGCAGCAGAATCCAAAACCTCATACGTATGTTCGTCGGTAGCCTGTGGTTTCGGAGGAGGTTTAGGCTTCCGATTGCGTAGGTCGGACGGCGTGGAGGACTTCTCTGCATCCTCGTCTACGGATGTGTACGCAACAGCTCCTGTATCCTCGTATCCTTCGTCTTCGTCTGCATTTGGTGGTTGAAAAGTGGGAGGATTCGGATGAGATTTAAACTTCGATTCTCGTGAGGCTGCGTGTGTGGAATACTTCACCACGTTGTCCACGTAGGCGTACTCGTAAGGTCCTAGGGAGGGTAAGGTAGTTTTATAATCATCCACGAACGCGTTCTCGGATGTTTGCGAGGTAAGCTGTTCCGGATGAGGTTGGGTAGTTCCGACGTTAGAGATCGGGCTCTGCACAGTGGGTTTGGTAGAAGCTATCGCGACTACACCATCGACAAGGCTCATGTACGGGGCCGGTTCTGCAGGAGGTTCTGGAACCTGATAGGTAACATCTAAATAGAAAATATCAATCCAAATGTCAACTGATTTCTGCTGCTGTCCTTGGATGCTTAGCCACGCATTTACTTGGCAGATTTTTTAAATTGGAAAATTCTTTTGGTCCCTAAAGTCACGGCCAAGAATTGTCTTTGCAGCTTGAAAAATTAAAAGCTTTGACAAAAACCCACCTGCTTCGAAAGTATTGATCTGTGGAAGAGAAGTATCTTCTTTGACGCCAGAAGGCTGGTTCTTTCGACGGCTTCTTCTGTAAATTATTTCAAAGGCTATCAAATCAAGCAAAAGTGCTGCCATCGTAAAATTTGGAAATATTTGAAATTTGACTTGAGATTTGTAAGCGAAATTAAATCTTTTGCAATATTAGTATTCCTTATTACTCTTCTGGAGAATAAAAGTTACGGTACTGTTAAATATCTACTCAACGACAAAGAGAAAACCAAAGGTTTTTTTGGCAAATGATGTCAGTCTTTAAGCAATTATGAATTAGATTTATTTCTTATGCAGCACAATGACGACACTTATAACCATGAGAAAATAACACAATTTCTCTGACAAATAGATTGATCGCGCAGGAATGCACTTGCGCGATTGGTCGATCCTGTAGGAAATCTCAGACTTTACTTCCCTTTTTCGAAAAAATCCTTAAGAGCCGTGGATTAAAAAGAACACGTGACCGACTGATGGCGGCGCGATCGACCGATGGTGGCACGATCGACCGACATGCATCAACCGATCGCGCACTGATCCACCGATCGCGCCAAACATATACTCTTGATGCATCAACATGGCCTACATGCAACAAGAACCAACTAGAACATCAATTAGAGGTAATGATTTTGTCAATCGTCACAAACTTCGTCGTAAAAAAAATATTTCGTTTATGTTCTATGTGATACCAGTGTTCCCGGGTTACTCCACAATGATATTTAACAAAAGAAAAGTGTGCGTTGAGGATGGTATTCTGTTTAAAGATAACAGAGACTTACTAAGTTGTTAAAAAAAAATTTTATGCCCCGCTGTGAAGCCGAAGGGGCAAAATGTTTCCGCCTTGTCCTTCCGTGGGTGGGTGTGTGGGTGTGCGTGTACAACCATTGCCTTGTGGGGTACCGGAACAATGGGAGGTACCCCACAAGGAATGCCCACCGACTTGCGGGGTACCGTTTTGGTACCCCACAAGTTTTTTACGAAATAGATATATGGATTTTACTCAAAAACGAGGAATTTCCAAGGTGAGTTGATTTGTCGCAAATGGAAGAGTTTTAGAAAAGGGATATTAAGTCCGAATTTTAGCCCAGGAAATTAACTATGGTTAAAATAAGAGCATTTTGACATAATTGTGCGACGTTGCAAAATTTTAGTACACGAGAACATGCCTATGTAAGCGACTAAGCGTGTGCGTATACAACCACTGCCTTGTGCAGGCGCGGTTCTGGGGGGCTGGGGGGTAGCCCCAATTTTGTCTAGCCCCCAAAAAAAAAATCCGTAAAAAAGAAATTGCATTAGCAAAAAAAGGATTATTATGTACATGCGAACGGTCTCCCCCTAAAGAAGAAATAGTCGTGACAAGGATGCATTAGTTAATATAGTGTGAATGATTTTAGGATTTAATTGGCGCTCTCCATTGATTTTCGGAGACCTAAGTGTCTGAAAAAAATAACCGGTCTACATTTCAGCACGCCTCCCTGAAAAAAATCTGGATCCACCGTGCTAGCCCCCCCCCCCAAAAAAAATATTGGCTCTAGAACCGCGCCTGGCCTTGTGGGGTACCGGGAAAATGGGAGGTACCCCACAAGGAATGCCCAACGACTTGCGGGGTACCGTTTTGGTACCCCACAAGTTTTTCATGAAATAGATTTATGGATTTTACTCAAAAACTAGGAATTTCGAAAGTGGGTTGATCCGTCGCAAATGCAAGAGTTTTAGAAAAGGGATAATAAGTCCACATTTCAGCCCAGGAAATTAACTATGGTTAAAATAAGAGCATTTTGACATAAGTGTGCGACGTTGCAAAATGTTAGTACACGAGAACAAAGGAAGTACCCCACTTCTATGCCTATGTAAGCGTGTGTGTGTGGGTGGGTGTGTGTGTCCAGACAAATTTTGTCAGCTCGATCACTTGAGAAATACTTAACATATGATCTTCAAATTTGGTTTGTGGATTGTTCTTGGTAATACTAAGAAGCCTATTGCATTTGGGGCCGAAAAGTCGAGGGTCAAGGTCACAGTGGCTAAAACTAGAAATATTGTATTTATTCTGAGATCATAGGGATTAATTCAAATAAAACCTACAGAAAACACTAATGATGTCAATGAATGTTCCATGTGACCCAAGTACATGTGCATGTAAGATGATGTTGATGTTGATGTGAGTGGTGTTATGTCATGGGAACAGTCACGGTTGCGGAGCATTTTTGTTTGTTAACATACCTGACTTGTCTCTTTATGAAAATGTAAATCAGACCACAGATTGCGAGTACAACAATCACGGCACCAACAACAATAGCAGCTATGATGCCTGCAGCTAGCCCTCCCTCCTGGCCATTATCCATGCCAGCACAAACAGGGAGGTCAGACGACCACTGACCATCTTCAAGACAGGTCAATTTGGAAGACCCTTTCAATCTGAAGCCATCATCGCAAGCCACATCCACTGTGGCATTCACGAGATACACAGACCCTGACAGCAACCCGTTCTCCACATCACCCGGGTAGCCACAGTCGACAGCACAAACAGGGAGGTCAGACGACCACTGACCATCTTCAAGACAGGTCAACTTGGAAGACCCTTTCAATGTGAAGCCATCATCACAAGCCACATCCACTGTGGCATTCACGAGATACACAGACCCAGACAGCAATCCGTTTTCCACATCACCCGGGTAGCCACAGCTGACAATCTTGACCAATCCTTTTTGGACTTCACTTATAGTGACTGTCACCGCAAGAGTCTCGTTAGCAAAAGACAGGCTGCCGGTGATTACCGCATCAAAGACACACTCAGTGGAATCGCCACACAGGTCCTTGATTTCCTGACTCACTTGGTTCAGATCAGGAACCTCGAAGGTCGGGGAAAACTCAGGGAAGTGGTATGTGCTGTAGTCAAATGGGGAATTGTAAGTGAATATGGACTCATATGGAGCCACCAACCACTGCAAACCAAAACTGTGAAGCTCTTTCAGCGAAGAACCAGGCTCCAGAATGGTTCCGTTTGGGAACTGAAGGTCGTCATCTGGATTTCCGTTGAGGTTTCCAAGAAGTCCTTGAACTTGATCCTGGAACTTGGTGTCCAGTTGAGCGATGAAAGACATCACCTCGGTATCGATGTACACGGTGACAGCGATGCCAGCACTGAATGCTATGTTGACTTTGGTCATGTCAGAGTTGAAGCTGATTCGAACACCTCTGAGGTGATGAACTTTTACTGGGATGGACTCAAGACGCAACGGCTCACCATCCACAAGAATCAGTGTCTCGTTCATGTTAGACAACTGTACCTGGACTTTGGAGGAATCGTTGGTTTGAAGAACGAATGCTGTGTACACAGAGGCTTTGGTGTTGCGGTACCTCTCCATACGGGCTTGAAAGGTCAAGTTATGTACTGCAGATGACGCCATCAGAAATTCTCCGGCTCCGTTGAAGGTGAACTTGTAGCCATCCAGACTTGTAAGATGGGGATCCCCGGTGCCCCCAGCCGGTCGAGGTGGGTCGTAGTCAGAACAGTCATCTGATGGCCTGTACTTGTAGTATTCCTTGCAGTTGTTGGACAGTTTGCATAAGCAAAGCCAAGGAAGGACGTCGTACCACTGGTGCCGGATTGTATTCCAGAACCCACCAGGACCATACCTGTCGGCTGTTCCTCCCCCGGGTGGACCTACCAGGATGTTACCGTCATTACCGTAGCAACACTGTTGCCCTGCTCCATTTGGCAATGAATTAACAGACCGATAACAGCTCTCGGCACCCGGATGGAAGAAGGAGTTCTCAAAATCTGCCTTCTGGACGTTCTGGTCTCGGTCAGCTTGTCCTGTGTTGCAAGGACATGGAGGCAGTCCTGTCGGCACAGTCTTCTTTAACTGGTACTTTGAAACTTCACAGGTGATTGCAGTAACTGCAATTGCAGCAGGACCATAATATCGTAAGCGCCACAACAAACCTCCAATACTTCTTCGTCTCCTCAATCCAGACGGAGTAAGATAAAATGCTTTGAGTGACAAACCATCACTGGTGAGGGATTGGAGGTCGCTTGGATGTATCGTCATACTACCGTTGTTAAAGACATTGCTCTTCACTGCAACACCTTCCATCAAGACTGGATTCCCATCGCTGTCGTAATCTGTGTCTTGCATCATAACAGTCACATGTGTCACTCCTTCAGCCTCTCCTTCACCAAGACTTCTAGGATCCCAGGAGAAGATGATCGGATCATCTGAGGTTAGGTCAATGATGCCGTCCCCATATGCAGAATTCACCTGTTTGATTTGAACTAGTGGCGGCAGATCCTCTTCAGATGCAACGTAGACAATGCCAGAGTATGGAAATGATTCACCGTCGTCAAGGGACACATAGACAGATGTAAGTCCGTTCTTGTAAAAGGTGGGAGTGATACAAGTAACAGTATAAGGGTCAGTGCGTTCACCAGAAACAATGACGTCTCCAAAGCCAGTGGAAAATTTGCACTTTGCATCTGAAAAAAATAAAGCATTTGTTTGCAAACAGGGAACAGTCATCGTAAAAAGCTCGCCACCAAATTCTCGCAAATAGTACGGTTTCAAACTTAGCAATTGTTCATTGCTTGAAAGAGACAAACCAGCGGCATATCCATATGATTCGGCCCTTTCATACCCATAGACAATGACAGAAAGAGGATTTTGAGAATCAGTTTGCTCGACGAAGTAGATCCCTTCTCCTTTCGGCAACTGTAAAGTCAGCGATGTATATTCAGTGTTAGGTACATTACTTTCAGTGACATAGGTGCCGTTTATGGGAGATCCATTTATAAATACAGTCTGGCGTGCATTGGTTTTCACAATGATACCGATGAAGTTGAAAAAACCTTCCGAACTCGCTCCAGAATAAGGCGGTGTAGTAAACCCAAAGATAAACCCAAAATGTTCCACAGCAGGTACCTGTATGAGTGACGGGTCAAGTCGTTCACCATTAATATAGAAGAGCTGCTGCATCATGAGTGTTGGTTCAGTGGAGGACACGAACCCTGAACCATACAAATCGCCTTCCCAAAACTCACCCGTATCCAAGGACTGATTCCCAAATCCCGGAATAGTGACAATTGTCTCGGTGAAATAGGCAACGATTCGGTAGTTGTTTCTGTCGGTGCTTCGGGCTGAGGTGTAGATGTGTTTCTTCCCCCAACTCTTGATGGGTACCAACTGCTCAGTTAATGTGTCACAAGTCGAGTGCGGATTCATCGCACATTCATTGCCGCTGAAAACGGCAACCGGTTTGTTAGTCTGGACGATGCTTCCTGTTAGGTCTTGTCCAGGCGCTCCTTGGATTTGGACAGCTTCCAGCTGGTCTACCATAAAACTGAACACATCACCAGCATCGTAATCCTCTCCTTCAAATGTAACCCGACCTCGTAAAGTAACTTGCACTAAGGTGGAATCCTCCGCGCCTATGACAGAAAATTGGGAGCGCCACGGAGATAGGGGGGGTCCCGTTACCAGAACGTATTGTGTACCAAGATTATTTGTTGGTATACCTAGAAAACCATCAGTGGTGAAACCCTGATACATCAAACCGTACGCAGACACCTCGGAAGATGCTAAAATCTCGATGCCCTTCAAGCTTCTCTCGGTTCCTTCCATCACCAGCTCGGCAGGAAGTACGGTTCTTCTAAACCCACCTGCCTCAACCACAAAGCTCTCCAGGAATGGCCTGCCAGCTACTTCATACTTGCTGCTGATCGTGACTGATGTTTGTCGATTACTGAAAGCTACCACTAAAATAGTGAGCTCCCTAGTTTCGGAATTCCAATCAAAGTTGTCAGAAAAGCCAAGGAAAAAATGCTGACCTCTTGATATCCCGAAGCATTGCGGCCGAGCAGGTGTGCCTATCTGCAGATCCACAGCTGAAACCGGCATTTCAGGAAATGCAATTACCATGCAGACTACCAGCCAGAAAAGATGAATCTTCTTCAGATTAGTCATACTGGGAAAAAAACAAAGATTGTAATTATCAAAAGACGTAATACATGTACTTAGTCCTGCTAAAACAAAAATGAATATGAAAATGTGCACTGAAATTAGATCGATAGATAAACTTTATGCAATGTCAAAGACTGGCTAAAAACACATTTTTTCCTCACTCTTTCTTTATCACTTGGTTCAGAAAAACTAACTTCAAAAAAAACACTTATGCTTTTATTTATAAGTTGTTATTGGTGGCATTAGCAGGCTTTAATACTGTGTTAAAAAATCGAAGGATTATATTAAAGGATGTCGTCATAAATTTGGGTAATTTACAAACAACTCATTTTGTAGGGTCTGGCTTTGTTTGAAAGGTAGCGCTGAAGTTTACAGTCTCGCTTGAAGTTGCAGTCAAGCGTTGAACTTCAGGCTGTCACTTTTTCTGTGAACTACTTCGATTAATTTGGGCTGCATGCCTGCACAAGTCATTATATATTCCACAATCTTAAAATCCCCAGACTTCAAAAACAAACATTTACTGCTTTTGTACGTACTTTAATTAATATTTGAGCACATTTAACTTCGTATTGTTTGAAGGAAAAATGGGACCCGTTTATGCCGTTTTTTTTGTGTTACTCTTCAGTGCAGATATTTAAGCAGGAATTGAACTTATCAGCTCAAATACTCAACCTTTTGCACATACAGACCACGCCCACACAATAAAAAAACAAAAGTATAAACTGTTTTTGTAATGAATACTATATAGGCCTAGGTGCAAGTAAAGCATGAACAATATTCTATGAACCGTTTTGCTGAGTTTGGCTGCTGTGCTCCCCTTATGCAAGGCTGTAGCTCCGCCCCCCCCCCCCCGCCCTCACATAAGCACTGCAAGACCAAAAGATGGTCCAACTCTACATTTATCCAACTTAATTTGACCTTTTCTTGTATTAGCCAGTCAGTCAATCGTTTAAATCATCAAATTCATTAACAGTTTCATTACAGGACCACCACTGTAAGGAAGTTTACATTAGGGCGTCCGTTTTAATTCTTTGGTTGTCAAAATGATTTAAAAGTCCAAAAGAAAAAAAACAACGTGTAGATGGCTGAAATAAATGATACAAAGTGGGTATTGTCCCTTTTTAATTGCAAAGAGTTGATCATAAGTTGATATTGCTGGACAAAATCGCAGGCCTCAAAGACAAACCTTTAACACATAAAAGCTATTACAACTTGGGAGCCCATTTGCCTTTTAAAGTAACCTTAAAACCTATAAGTATTTTCATTCTGGCCTACATTTCAACACTTTTTTCGGCAAAAATTTGAGGAATCAATTATTTGACGCACAATAATTTATTTATCGTCATTCCAAAAATAACCTCAACAACAATAATATGCCTACTTCTGTAAGATTTTTACAAAAGTTTCAGAATTTGGCACATTCCTGATAGTGTCTCACATTTACATTCATGAAACGGAGAGTATATGCTTTCGATTTTAGTCGCTCAAGAAAATCCCAGTCAGTCTGTTCACAACATGTACATGTATATCTGGGTATAGACTTTGACTACCAATCACCTTATAACGAGAATAGTACACGTAGACCTACGTATAGTCAGGTGATTGTGCAGTATGACTTGCACAAAATTCTTTTCAAATCCATGTTTTTGTCATTCAAATAGGTAACCTGGGGAAATTGCGAAATCGAGCAGGAATTTTGCGGGTAAATCCCTTGTTTTGTAGTATTTAGGTAGAGCATAAAGTCTCGTTCGTCCATGTATGGAATTGTTATGAACTAGGTTTCCCTGGGAAAAATGCAAAATCAAACACAAACAAAATCGGGCAGGTTCTGTCTGATCTTTTGAAATATATTATATTATAACATGTATATATTCTGTTAACGCAATATGTAGGCCTACCTCTGTAAGACTTTTAACAAGTGTTTCAGGAATCGGCAGGTTGCACGGAATTGATAGCTTGTTCTAGATTTCTGCTACCCCATGCTGAAAAACTGCACTTTTTTGCATCCACAAAACCTTAAATGCCTATTTTGGTGTTTGGAAAAGCTTTAAAAACATAAATTTTGATTTTCAAAAGCCATAAAAAATACTATATTGAAGGGGAGGGGACACTGTCAGGCCTGAATAAGTAAGCCATCGTTGGGAAGATGTCGTTGACTTACACTATATCTGTACCGTACAGCGACCCTCAGAGCAGCGAGGCGGTGATAAAATTCTCCACATTTTCCAAATATGGTCATAATTTTTGTCAATGGTCCAATTACGCCAAGCTTCCATGTAATCCTCACCCCTACTATACACCACAAGCGTGTAGACTCCGATTGGCCAGACCCTAGCCACTCCGGAGTAAGGTGTGTTGAAAGACAGAAGCCAAGATGGTACCTAATGCCTTTGTGCAGTAATTGGAGATCTTAATGGCCAACCCCTAAGTGCCGCTAATCTGTTCGTGTCAACCCCTCGTGCTGCCAAGAGCTCAGACAGGTTGTAAACAATCCCTGACCATGTGAATGACCTATATCTTGTGCATGTACAGGCATGCCAGGGTTATTGACCTAAAAACACATGTGTGATAAAATTCTCCACGTGGTGATCCACCGTGTGATTTTTTTTAGTCTGCTCCGAGGTTTTTGCTGACAGGTTGAGAGGCAACACCCTCCTCCATCATCTTGGACTGAACTGGTTGCTTAACGCGATGCTTCTCATACCAATCATTCTCCATACCTTTCCATGACAGAATCCGATTGCCTGGAATTATTATAATTTTTTTTATTTATGTATTTAAGGTTTTTTCTTGGGTTGGTCGAAAATGGGAACCAAAGAATTAACAGACATGTCCTTATAAAAACACTTTTGCGAAGGAGGTTCGGACGGGACTGTATAATTATTTTGATCTTACCTGGTTAACTGGTGGCAAGCCTCACAACGTCCTGTCCAGAAAAATACACGACTATGCTGTCAGGGATTGCTGTATTAACGTCACCCTACAGAAAGAATAGATACTGTATTGGCAGTTCTCTTTACTACGTAAAGACTTTGGATACAGTAAGGGGCGTCGCTAGAACATTTTCAGTGGGGGTGTCGGACCACATTTGCCAACAACTTTGCGTACAAAACATCCGACAAATCCCCCCCCCAAAAAAAAAGGTCCTTAAATTTACAAATTTGCCGACAGAACAATTTATGGGAGGTATGAAAAGTACAATTTGCTGAAAAACTTGCAATGAAATATTTGACCAGCAGAAACAAAACAAAGTGCCTCAGATTTCAAAATTTTCCGACAACAGTAAAATAATATAAAGGTCCTTAATTGTACTTATTTGCCGACAACAATTATGGCTTTGCCGACAGAACTTTTGAACCCCCCCCTCCCCTCCCCGGCGACGGCTCGTGGACAAAATAGTTTCTTGTAACTAAAAGCGCATTGACATTTTAACTTTTGAGAAAGTTTATTACATGTAACTTTTACATTACACCCCAATGTCAACAGGGAAGGATGTCCCCTTTTCTGCTTATTCATTATTTCTAATCGAAGCACAATTTCCTTCAAACAGAAAAAGATCGAACTAAGAAATCAATGATGTTGATACATTAGACAAAACAAAATGCATTGAATGCGGATTTCTGTGAAGATACAACTCTTTCTATCAGATTCCAAATACATTACAAAAGTTTTTAATTGATCCATATTGTAATTCCTTGGACGACCAGCCTGACCAAGAATTAAAATAAAACAATACATTTATAACAAATTAATGGAGTACAAAGTGGCGCAGAAGAGAATCATTAACTTTAAGTTCCTGTACAGATCATAACGCAGACTAAATATGTATTGCACAAAGGGAAAATTGAAAAGCTTAAACAATATATCTCAAACCAATGGAGTAAAAAGAGGCGAAGCTGGGAGTTTTTAATTATAAATTCCTTCATTTTAAATGCCTAAATTCCTAAATATTTATTGCATAAAATGGAAAATGTGAAACTATTCTGACGTGCTATTTATGTTACACGATCGAAAATTACGAGCATGGCTTTCTAGCTTCTACTATAGAAATTTAGGATTCAATTGATTAAATGTTATCAATGAATAAAACAACACACTGTTGTAATTAACTTACAATGTGCAGTTCAGTAACCAGCCCCTATTTCGACTTTGCAACAAGTTTGTTTATTACAACAGCAAAGTATTGCATGCACAGGAGAAGATTTTTTTTCAACAACCAATGTGAAATAGAAACTGATTCGTTGTTCGTGCTTTCTGAAAATCAGAAAGCAGGTACCAGGATAAAAAGTGCAACAACACTGTCTTTTCACAGTTTTCTTCGAGAACTTTCTCTCTGGGCAAAACTATAAATGCCAACAAAACGTTTTAGTAATCAGATGAACAATGGACACATTCCTGATAGTGTCTTACATTTAAATTTATGAAATGGACAGTTGCAAGTTACCTTCCGATTTTCTGCTCAGTCGCTCGAGAAAATCCCAGTACGTCTGTCCGCAACAACTGCGTAGAATGTCCACTGCCAATTGCTTTATCACGCAAACTAAATTAGTACATGTAGAAGCGGCCTGCGTACAGTCCTATGTGATTGTGCAGTGTGAGCAGTGCACAGAATTCTTTTCAAATACAAATTTTTGTCATTCATGTTCAAAGAATACATGTTTGTATAACCCCTAAGGAATTGCGAAATTGAGCAGGAATTTTGCGGGTAAGTCCCTTGTTTTGTAGTATTTAGGTGAAGATAAAGTCACGTCCATGTATGGAATTGTTATGACCTAGGTTTGCCTGGGGAAAAATACAAAATCAAGCGCAAACAAATTCGTAAAAATTCGGGTGAGCATTGGGTGTTCTATTTTTATCGGTTGCCGAGTTGTTAAATCTGCCTCAGATAAGAATAATATATTTGGTTTTACAATTTGTATATCACTGTAAACACAGTCTTGTCTACAGCTACTCCAATTCCTATGAAAATCTGTTAATAAAATCCAGAGATAAGGCCAAAAAAAAATAAGTCGGTCTCTGGTGAGCGCGCGTCGATTTTAAGCATGCGCGTCGATCTTTTTTTTTCCAAAATGTTCCGCGGTAGCTCCAACAGCGCCCTCTATTTCTGCACCTCCTCAATTTTTTTTACCAAAGAGCACCAAGGAATGGGAAATTGCACCAAGGCAAATGATCGAAAGCACCAAGGCAAATTATGGAGGACACCAATGTACATGAGGACACCAAAAAAACAAAATAGTACCCACCTTCTCTGTACAATCCAAGCTTGAAGAAAAAAGAAAAAAAATCCGCGTGGCCGCGTCAATTCCGGAACTTTGGTCTGACCAGAGACCGAATATTTTTTTTTTTGGCCTAACATGGGTCCTAAAATGCTATCTAATTTCACCCCATTCCAATGGAAATCCCACAGTAGAGGGTTTTTGTATTTTGTGCAGGGAAAAAAGAAAAGATTGTGACTATCAAAAGAATGTAATACATGTACCAAGTCCTAATAAAAAAAATAATATGAAATTGTGCAGGCAAAGAACGATAGATAAACTTTATGAAACGTTTGGAGTTTAGACACATTTCTAAACACTCAGTCTGTACCCACTTTTTCACTTTTGAATCTACGACATATATGGATTGTGGATGTTTGTGACCTGTTTAGGTGCAGGGCGAAAGCCTATTAGGCCAAAAAAAAAATTACTCGGTCTCTGGTCAGACCAAAGTTCCGGAATTGATGCGGCGACACGGCCTTTTTTACATTTTAGTTTTTTTCAAGCTTGGATTGTACAGACAAGGTGGGGTGCTATTTTGCTTTTTTGGTGTCCTCGTGTACATTGGTGTCCTCCATAATTTGCCTTGGTGCAATTTACCATTTCTTGGTGCTCTTTGGTAAATAAAAATTGAGGAGGTGCGGCAGAAGAGGGCGCTGTTTGGAGCTACCGCGGAACAGTTTGGGAAAAAAAGATTGACGCGCATGATCAAAATCGACGCACGCGTTGACGTGACCAGAGACCGACTATTTTTTTAATTTATTAAAAAAAAATTGGCCTTAATGAAGAATAAATTGTAAAAATAAATACAAATGACTAACGGGCTTCGGGACGAAGACAGGCTAAATACACATTTTTTTGTTTTCCTCCCTCTGTTTTTGTCACCTGTTTCAGAAAAAAAGCTAACTTTAAATTAAACAGAACGTTTATTAACATGTAATTGGATTAGAACAATTTTCACATTACACAACGATTTCAACAGCCTGAGGGAAGGATGTACCGTTTTCTGCTTATTTATTATTTCTAATCGTGGCACAATTTCCTGCAAACAAAATAAGAACGAACAAAGAAATTAATTATGTTGAAACATCGGACAAAACAAAATACATTTCTGTATACGTAGATTATGCAAACCTTTCTATCAGATTCCCAATCCATTACAAAAGCTGTAATTTAACCATATTTTGTAATCCCTTGGACGACAAGCGGGACCAAAGCTTGAAATTAAACAATACATCTATAACAAATTAATGGAGTTCGAAGTGGCGTAGAAGTGAATCATCAAGTTTTTTACTGCATAAAAGAGAAAATTGTAAAGCGTAAACATTGTATCTAAAAATAAATAACAGAGTAAAAAAGAGGCGTAGTTGAGACTATTTGTTTTAAATCCCGAATTCCTCAATATTTATTGCATAAAATAGAAAATTTGAAAGTATTCCGACGTGTTGTTTATGTTATACGATCGAAAGTTATGAGCATAGATTTCTGGCTTCTGAGCACGTGTAGATATTTAGGTGCAGTTCAGTGAGCAGCCCTTATTTCGACTCCACAACACTTGTTTGTTACAAAAGCAGAGTATTGTGACGACCTGCGGTCGTCACTTGTTTATGATGTCATTGTTTATAAATAGTATTGGCATTAAGCGCAGTGGAGAGCTCCCACTGCGCTTGTATTTTGTGCGAGTCACGCCCATTTTCCACAGGTGGAAAATGAGTGCACCCTCTTGTGACTCGACCGTGCAGCGACCACGCTCCACGAACTGGCGGCCAATCAGGGATAAGGGAAGGGTAGAACAATCCAATCACAATTAAGGGGCGGGGTTTAGGACAACTAATTGTGAGCGTCTTCGATTGTTGAGTGAGATATAAAGTATGTGTTGAGTTATGAATAAAAGGACAACTGGTTTAGAGCGGAAACCATGCGGACGTGTCTGTTTGCTCTCTTTCTTGCTGTTGTAGGCTATTCAAATACATGCAGTGTAATGGCTAGTCTGCACTATTAAAAAGAAGGGAAATTGGAATCAGCACCGTCGCCACGCTATCTAATGACAGACCGGTGCTGATTCCAAGCTGATGACTACAGTGAAATGCCCATGATAAACCGCTCGGAAGACAGCAAAGGTCTGTTACAGTATTGCATGCATAACATAACAAGATGTATTCAACCATGAAGTGTGAAATGATACCAACGTACAACGTTGGAAACTGACTCGTTTTTCGTGCTTTCTGACAATTCACGATAAAAAGTGGAATTACAGTGTCTTTTCAAAGTCTCCTTCGAGAACTTCTTCTCGGCGCAAAACTATAAATGCAAACAAAACCTAATTGGAATCAGTTGAACATTGCACATTCCTGATTAGTGTTTTACATTAAAATTTATGAAATGGACAGTTGCAAGTTACCTATCGAGTTTTCTGCTCAATCGCTCGAGAAAATCCCAGTAAGTCTGCCCTCAACACAAGATGTGTAACAGTTACTACGGATACAGTATGCACCAACAATCACCTTATAACGAGAGAAGTAATAGCATACTTATAAGCCATCTGTCTGGGGGTTTGGTCGTAATCAAAGAGGGGAAAATGCTCATTGTGATTTTTGGCAAGGTGTGCACCCCTGTATTTGGAAAATATGTGATAGCATTGCAGCGGTGGCAGCTTTGTGGGTGCTGTCACTTTTTTTAACAAAATGGCAGCCAAAACATGCTTGTTACCACATATAATTAATCCGATTCAAGCATATTGGCGGCCATTTTGAAAAAAAAATTAAGTGATAAAGCCCAACAAACCACCACCGCTCACACTAAAAAGCTTTCACACATTTTCCAATTCTAGATGTGTATACCTTGCCAAAAATTGCTATGAGCATTGCTCTTTTTTAAAACAATATCACTTGATACCGGTGGCCCAATTTTTGGACCGAAGCTGATAGCCTATTACAGACACGTGATTGTTCACTGCAGTATGAGCATTAACAAAATTATTTTCAAATCCATGTCATGCAAGTATATATAGGCCTAGCCCTGGAGGAATTGGGAAATTGAGCAGGAATTTGGCAGGTACGTCCCATTATTGCATTGTGGTATTCAGGTAGAGCGTAAAGTCACGTCCTGCACATAATAGTTATGACTTAGTTTATGGGAACATTGTGAAATCAAGGACAAACAAATTCGGGATAAGTCCTCACTTTTGTGCGTAACTATGTTGGGTGAGCTTGGGTCAACCTTGTTGGTGATTTCGTTCTATTTTTATCGGTTTGCGAGTTATCTAACCTGCCTCAAATATGAATAGATTTAGTTATGCAACTTTTATTGCACTGTAAATACAGTCTTGCCTACATCTTTACCAATTCCTATGAATATCTGTAATAACATACAGAGATATCACAGGTCCTAAAATACTATCTAATTTCATCCCATTCCAATGGAAATCCTAAAGTACAGGGTGAGTAAAAAGAAAAAGCGGAACTCAAACCCCAACAAATATATTTCACATTAAAAAATAAAAATGTAGCACCAAAAATAATGACTGGAAAGCAAATTTCATAAGCTACTTTAAGATTGGGAATTTTATGGAAACTAAAAAATCGCATGACGTGAAAGAGAAATATCGTGAAAAAAATTGACCTCTCACTTCCGTGTGAACTCGTGGGACACGATCACTCGTTCAATTATGAACATTTATGAAACAATTTTGTGGCGGTCATTGGGTGAACTAAAACAGGATATCAAATGTCTTTTGGGACGGACAATTTTTTGAATAAACTTGAAGGATTTATTTTCATTTACAAACAAATCTAAAATGACCGTTGATAAGAACTGTATTAAAACGTCAGTGATCCAAACGAGCCTGAATAAATCTAGAATCCATCAGATGTACGTATAGTTAAATTTTCGTGTCGTTATCATTTTCGTTCTCACGCAAGTACGCTATTTGAAAATAGATGTGATCCAACACAGAACAAAACTAGTGGAATTTGTATAAAAAGATAAAAATATGAACAAGACAAATCCAAATTAAGTTGGCCAGGATTAACAAAGTGTGCTCAAACACTGTGACTCGGAAGCCTACTAATCCAATTTTAAATGGGACACTGATAATAAAAATATAAATATATATATAAAATCTCTGAATAGAACCAAAATTAAAACAACTGCACAAAATCAAAATTAACCTAAACAGAACAAAAAACCAGAACAGAATAGGACTTTAGGAGACACAACAAACAAACATGCATATAGACAGCTATATAGGCAGGCAGACAGACAAACAAACAACAAACAAACAGACAAACACCCCCAACAACACAATACACAAGTAAACAAACACCCCCAACACCCCAACAAACAAACAAACAAACAAACAAAACAAAACAAAAACAACAGAACAAAGAAACAAAACAACAACTACGACGACAACAACAAAATATAAAATAAATGTCTGAAAAATTGAATAAAAACTGGAGAAATTTAAACTGGCATGAGTTAGAGCAAACAAATATCAGTAACAGTGGAACCAAAATTAATCGAATAAAAACGGATTTTATGGCAACAGAAAAAAAACCAAATAGGCAATGGGACCCATAGACCGCAAGCTGACAATAAAAATATTAAATCACAATAAAGGCAATGGAATAAATAATGGGGGAAAAAACTTGCAAAAACAAGTACTGGAAGTCCTTCAGACATCTAGGAAGTGGTTGCACAACACGTTAAAACATTTAAATGAGTCACAAATCAGAGAGTTCTTCAGGCTGAGAGTTCTTGCATAGAGGGGATTAAAAAAAAGTGTTTCCATGTGACGGGTATAAACAGAAGTGTTTGAGTTGATTGTGCTACAGTCAATTAAACAGTGGTGAATTGAATAACTAGTCTCTGTCGTACGGTGGCTCATATTCGCCAATTTGTTGCCTAAGTCCCTTTTCCTTATGGCGTTATATCGCCGTACTATTGCGTTATAACGCCGTACTATTACGTTATAACGCCGTACTATTGCGTTATAACGCCGTTCTATTGCGTTATAACGCCGTACTATTGCGATATAACGCCGTATTTTATTGCGTTATAACGCCGTATTTTATTGCGTTATATCGCCGTATTTAATTGCGTTATAACGCCGTATTTTTTTGTGTTATAATTCGTTATTACGGATTATTAATTCGTTATTACGGATTATTTAATTCGTTATTACGAAATAAATCTGGTACTCACGCGCGGAGAGCACGTGATCAAAATGCACTGAGAGCTGGATAGGGTTTAACCAAAATGCAACATTTCGGGAACAAATCCCCAGATTGTCTCAAAGCATAGTATCACCGACCCTGATCACAGAATGGCCGGTCTTAAATCTCGCTCAATCAGACGAAGGCCCATTGGCGGCATGCGGCAAATTTTAACAAGATCAAACCAACTAGCATTAGCTTGGAACTTGTAGATTGTGGAAAAAAATTAAGATGGATTAGATCAGACTAATTAACTTAAAAGATGCGCAAAAAGCACAGGGGGCATGGCCTTTACCCTCAACTTTTCTTTTTCGCTCATACCCTTGCGACACAACGGCAGAGAAAAAAAAACAGCTTGTAATGGTGCATTGGCACTTGTGAAATATGAAAATATGAATAAAGAGTGATTTTAGGTCCGAATAATTAACTTAAGAGCGGCGTAAAATACGGAGGGGGAGGAAGCGCATCCCCCTCCATGTACATTTCTTCCTTATATCGTCGCAATGCACTTTTTAAATCCTGCCAAGTTTCTCTAACAGAGTCTGTTGTTCGGATGTCCTGTGGTTATTTTGACACCACGTTATGTAAATAGGGCATACTCTCGTCGCAAAATGTCCATTTACGTTTACCAAAACAGGTCGTGAGGTCGGCTTAAATGTTATCTTTTCCCATCACATTGACCATGTTTAATTTACATGATAGTGCGCATGAGATCGAGAGTGCCGACTTTTTAATGACAATGACAACAAATCATTTTAACAGGTTGAATTGAAACTTCACACATGTACTACAGATATTTGGGTTTCTATTCAAATAATTTCAGATGTGGGAGGAGCATATCAGACCTCTGGCACCCTGGGATGGGCCAATCAACTTTGTATACAAACTTATCACTATTTATCATTTATGTTCTTCAAAACGCCAGCTTTTCGTGAAGTGCAAAGGATGGATATTGCAACTATTATTATTCTACTCTCATGATTATAAATTCAGACAAGAAAGGAAAACAAAGAGAGAAAAAAGGAAAGAAAAAGAGACGCGATGTAATTTTGCATTAAATTTAATGGGTTTGGGGGGATGACCCTGTCCCCTCTAAAAAATAAATAGAGAATAAACGGTTGAGAAATATGCCTTGCCCCCCTCTTAAGAAAATCAATCCGTATTAACGAATTAAATAATCCGTAATAACGAATTAAATAATCTGTAACATATATACTTGCAGTGGCGCTAATGGGCTTTCGTAGTGTAGCATTTCAAAATGGCGACGGCATTGTTGATTTTCGGCGTTAAGAGTACGGCGATATTATACAAATATTGAATGCTTCGAGTGGTGTAGTAAAACTAGCCTCCCGAGGTGATCCATGGACCATTCTATTTTCCCGAGGCGAAGCCGAGGGAAAATAGAATGGTCCATGGATCACCGAGGGAAGCTAGTTTTACTTCACCACGAGATAAAGCATTCAATATTTGTTTTATAACACTTCACCCACAGATTCTGCTTGATTTTAATATTTTAAATTATTTAAATCTTAACACAGTTGAAATAAACTTCAATTTCAATACAAAATTGGTGGAAAATGTATTTCTCTCTTAAAAAGTACCCCTTCACGAAATGTTTGAACCCAAGTCTGCGGCGCGCTCTCTTTGGAATAATACGCGCTACGCACAACGCGCAACGCGCACACCAGCATGCATTTGCACACAAATACCGCGCCGTGGAAATAGTACTTTGGTTGCTAATGGTATAGTACTTTGGTTGCTATGCGCATAGTACTTTTGACCGTGCACAGAAAGATAGCAAAATTAGAAAGTAACATGTGACTCGCTCTCAGCCAATCAAGACACAGAATCTGTGGGTGAGGTGTTATAAAACGCCATAGTACGCTGATATAACACCATAGTACGGCGATATAACGCCATAGTACGGCGATACTAACGCCATCGTACGGCGATATAACGCAATAAAATACGGCGATATAACGCAATAAAATACGGCGTTATAACGCAATAAAATACGGCGTTATATCGCCATAGTACGGCGATATAACGCCATAGTACGGCGATATAACGCCATAGTACGGCGATATAACGCCATAAGAAAAAAGGACATGCGCAACAAATTGGCGAATACGAGCCACCGTACATATTCGCCAATTTGCTGCGCAAGTCCCTTTTCCTTATGGCGTTATATCGCCGTACTATTGCGTTATATCGCCGTACTATTGCGTTATAACGCCGTACTATTGCGTTATAACGCCGTACTATTGCGTTATAACGCCGTATTTTATTGCGTTATAACGCCGTATTTTATTGCGTTATATCGCCATATTTTATTGCGTTATATCGCCGTACTATGGCGATATATCGCTATACTACTGCGTTATATCGCCGTACTATGGCGTTATATCGCCGTAGTTTTGCGTTATATCGCCGTATTTAATTGCGTTATAACGCCGTATTTGTTTGCGTTATACCATTTGGTTACTACGAAAGCTTACGAAAGCCCATTAGCGCCACTGGAAGTATATATGTTACAGACTATTTAGTTCGTTATTACGGATTATTAATTCGTTATTACGGATTATTTAGTTCGTTATTACGGATTATTAATTCGTTATTACGGATTATTTAATTCGTTATTACGGATTATTAATTCGTTATTACGGATTATTTAATTCGTTATTACGAAATAAATCTGGTACTCACGCGCGGAGAGCACGTGATCAAAATGCACTGAGAGCTGGATAGGGTTTAACCAAAATGCAACATTTCGGGAACAAATCCCCAGATTGTCTCAAAGCATAGTATCACCGACCCTGATCACAGAATGGCCGGTCTTAAATTTCGCTAAATCAGACGAAGGCCCATTGGCGGCATGCGGCAAATTTTAACAAGATCAAACCAACTAGCATTAGCTTGGAACTTGTAGATTGTGGGAAAAAAATAAGAGTGATAAGATCAGACTAATTAACTTCAAAGATGCGCAAAAAGCACAGGGGGCATGGCCTTTACCCTCACCTTTTCTTTTTCGCTCTTACCCTTGCGACACAACGGTAGAGGAAAACATTTTTTAAAAACAGCTTGTATTGGTGCCTTGGCACTTGTGAAATATGAAATTATGAATAAAGAGTGATTTTAGGTCCGAATAATTAACTTAAGAGCGGCGCTAAATACGGAGGGGGAGGAAGCGCAACCCCCTCTATGTTCATTTTTTCCTTATATCGACGCAAAGCACTTTTTAAATCCTGCCAAGTTTCTCTGACAGTTGTTTGGATGTCCTGTGATTATTTTGACACCACGTTATGTAAATAGGGCATACTCTCGTCGCAAATTGTCCATTTACCAAAACAGGTCGACTTAAATGTTAACTTTTCCCATCACATTGACCATGTTTAATTTACATGAGAGTGCGCATGAGATCGAGAGTGCTGACTTTTTAATGACCATGACAACAAATCATTTTAACAGGTTGAATTGAAACTTCACACATGTACTACAGATATTTGGGTTTCCATTCAAATAATTTCAGATGTGGGAGGAGCATATCAGGCATCTAATACCCTGGGATGGGTCAATTAACTTTGTATACAAACTTATCACTATCTATCATTTATATTCTTCAAAACGCCAGCTTTTCGTGAAGTGCAAAGGATGGCTATTGCAACTTTTATTATTCTACTCTCATGATTATTGATTCAGACCCGAAAGGAAAACAAAGAGAAAAAAAGGAAAGAAAAAGAGGCACGATGTAATATTGCTTTAAATTTAATGGGTTTGGGGGGATGACCCTGTCCCCTCTAAAAAATAAATAGAGAATAAACGGTTGAGAAATATGCTTTGCCCCCCCTTAAAAAAATCAATCCGTAATAACAATTAATAATCCGTAATACCGAATTAAATAATCTGTAATAACGAATTAAGAACCCGTAATAACGACTTAATAATCCGTAATAACGAATTAAATAATCCGTAATAACGAATTAATAATCCGTAATAACGAATTAATATTCCTTAATAACGAATTAATAATCCGTAATAACGAATTAAATAATCCGTAATAACGAATTAATAATCCGTAATAACGAATTAAATAATCTGTAACATATATACATAGTGGCGCTAATGGGCTTTCGTAGTGTTGCATTACAAAATGGCGACGTCACTGTTGATTTTCGGCGTTAAGAGTACGGCGATATAACGCCATCGTACAGCGATATAACGCAATAACATACGGCGATATAACGCAATAAAATACGGCGATATAACGCAATAAAATACGGCGTTATAACGCAATAAAATACGGCGTTATATCGCCATAGTACGGCGATATAACGCCATAGTACGGCGATATAACGCCATAGTACGGCCATATAACGCCATAGTACGGCGATATAACGCCATAAGAAAAAAGGACATGCGCAACAAATTGGCGAATACGAGCCACCGTAAATATGAGCCACCGTACAGTTCAGTTTCTGTAGTCTATCCTCGTACAGCAATGCTCCTTTCGGCTGTTTGAGAAACATCCTTGCTGCTCCCCTTTGGACCCGTTCAAGCTTAGATGAAAAGGCTGCTGCATGTTGACGGACACTAGGCGGGCAACCTGTTCTCGAGAACCAAGTTACATTTTTTTCTTCAATCGCCGCATCTTTTATAGCGGCGTGTGTAGGCCCACCTGTTAATTTAGTTACAAAGTGAACTAGATGCGACGGATTTGTAGATTTGACTGTCAGTAATTATTATGTGACTAAGATGTGCAGAGGAAACAAAGCCTGGGTACCGGTAATAAAAATACATCTAGTGATGCATTTATCAATATCATTCATTGTTTTATACAAAGTCAGTACCATGCTAGTACTTTGTTTGCAAGTTCATTAGCAAAAGTGCCCCCCCCCCAACTTTTTGTTGTTGAAAAAGGAGACCGATTTGGCTTTACGAAAGGTGGGATTGTGTAAATATAGCCAAGGATCAACTCCCTGGTTTTTGGGCTTCCATCTGAGGGCAGACTTGATAAAATTACGGTTGAAAAAAAATGGGTCCTATTTGCCTGAGAAAGCGGATGCCAAAATGGCTGTGTGCATGGGGCCGGGAACTGTCACTTTGAGTCGGGAGGTGAGTTTGTTTTGGTATGAATATTTAAAAATGTAATTGGCTAACCCACCAAAAATTGAAAAGAAATGGAAAGATGAAGGACCAGACAATAATTTAATTGTTGTTTGAGAAACCCCAGTGATGTCGGCTTGCATGTAAATTTGGCCCTGAACTTTGTTGATTTTTACTGTTTTCAATGGGGCTTGAATGGTTCAGAGCGCGCGCGCCAGCGAGCGGTCTACTTGTATAGCGCCCTCAAGAGTTAACAGTAATTTTCCATGGTGACAGCAAACTACCTGTGATTTGTAACTTGTTTCGCAGCTTTTAGCATGGAATTTGTCTTCTAATTACCTTTTTTTCAGCAGAAAAGAACTTTGAATGGAAAGGGAATCCACCATGCCCGGAGTTGTGCCAAAAATACCTCAGGTAAGCCTCCAATACTTGGTTTTGGTAAAGCCTGACGACTGAAGTTCTAAAGTGAAGCTTGCGCCTCCGCCGCTGCGCGCACAGCTCAGCAAGCACTCTCTAATCTTGTGGACTGTAGGGATGTTGTGCCCATTCTTGAAAATCACGCATTCTCGAAAATGGGCGCGCATTCTTAAGAATGAGCGCCCATTCTTGAAAATGAGCGCTCATTCTTGAAAATGAGCGCTCATTCTTAAGATTGGGTGGGAATACCACGTGCACAATTTATGAATTTTGCCCAATCTTAACAAACATTGCACGACATAATTATGTTAAATGAATTGTATGGCGGTTAAAAGGGAAACAATTTATATAAAGAGGAAAGAAAATGTTCCATGCTTCTGTACTCGTATAACTACGATAATTTGAATCAAATTAAACCTGTTATTATTGCTTTTTTTCTGCCCAGTATGGGAAGTTTTGAAATAACGGAGGACTGGGAACTAGTCTGGGAAGAACTTTGTTTAGGCTAGACAAGTTACAAGTCCCTGCATGTATCATATGCGTGCCACGAAAAAAAACGATGTCCAGAAGCTGCCAAAATTGCTCTTTTGACTAGATAGAATCCAGCTCTGCGACGTTATGGTGGGGTGTGAACAATAAATTGGTGGCAATTTAAATGGGAAATAGCATTAGCACTATGGGATGTCGCAGTATTCATTCTCATTCTTCACATTCTTCATTCTTACGTTCCCCCCCCCCGCTTTTATTATCCCAAAAATCAGAATTCTTTGCACTAGTATTATTATGTCTCTTATTCCCCCCCCCCATATCAATACGCCTTTACTTTTCATATCCACTCCAACCTCGTCCCCAGGGTGTCGAGCAGTACGCGCCCACCACTACCTGCTCTCTCACCCTGGTATTGGATCATTTGCATGTGCAAGATTTTTGCAGACGTATGCAAATGAGGAACAGTCTGGTGCCTGGATATGCGTTACACATTAGCGTTTGTTTTTGTATGCGGTGTCTGGGGTAAAAACAGAGTCAATTCGTAGCAGCGCGAGCACGGCGTGAGTTACGAATACACGATTTTTGAAATCAAACTGTTACGATCTTATCAAGACAACATGCAGTATCATATTTCATATTAATATGAGCAAATTGGAAAGGAAATTAGTATTTTCGAGAAGGCGTGGACGAATGATCGCGAAAACACGTACTGCACGTTGTGAATATATAGCACCAAGTACACGATAAAAATCCATTACTAGCCAATTGCGGTATCCAATCAGGATACAGGAAGAAAGTTTCCTATCCAGGGTTTACTATTGGAAACGCGGTTGGAAATAAAGTAAGCACTGGGGACGAGGTTGTATCCACTCTACTTTTCAGGGCCTTGCGTTGCAACAGTATAATTATTAAGAATCAGTGAACGAGGATTCAGCTAGACTTGCCAAGCGCAGCCGGTGCTCGGCATCGACAAGACCGTTATCTTGTCGTGCATTCTCAAGAATGTGCGCTCAATCTGGAAGAGTTATTTTTTGCCAAGATTGAGCAAGGATCCAGTTGCACATTCTCGAGAATGTGCCTGCCCATTTTCGAGAATGCGTGATTTTCAAGAATGGGCACAACAGGCCTAGGCGAATTTGCTGCGTGGCAACTGTGCTACGTCTACAGTACAACTACAAGTACAGAAACATTGTTTCAGCCTTACTTCGCCAGAATGCATTACCATTGAGCATTTTATAGCTCCATGAATGTAAACATTGTACTGATCATGCAAAACCTTTCATTATTGGGGGAGGGGGGGGGGGGCTAAACCTTAACTTATGACTATATAGCTAATTCCAGCGATCGTGTAGTGAAGGGCTCCTTTAGTTTATATGAAATTAGAGTCGAGGGTGTTTTTTATCGCTCAAAAAATGAACTTTTCAACCTTAAGCAAACTTCTCTTAATTGACCTTTTTTGTTAGCTGGAGTTACCCAGCCCTGAGTTTTATCATTGGGTTGTCTATAAGGGCTGGAGCTAGTTTTTCTCGTAAACGATAGTATAAGCAAAAAAATTTGGAAAATGTTGAATTTTGTCCCCGTTACACACTAATTGCAACTGCAACTCACCCCAAACTTGCCTGGAACAACCATTACACAGGTCCTTGAAGTAAAAAACGATCCACGATGAAGATTCAGCCTACAATTGCAGTGAAAACAGGAGGAATAACCGCTAACCTGACAACCTTACGGGCATGGCCAGGATCGTAATTGGTTTGTGCACAAAAAAAAATTGTGTACAATGAATGGCGGTCGGTTACCGGTACCAGGCTGTCAACTAGTCGTTTTTGCCGGCTGGCGATTGGCTGTTGGCGCATGACGTCGCGCGGAGTCATTGACATTGACTGCTTCATGCACTATCGGTTGCGGTTCCAGTACCGCAGCTGTGATGCGAATGGTAAACTTAATATGAGTGCATGAAACAGTCATCGGGTATTACGCTTCCGCGCGACGTCATGCGCCAACAGCCAATCGCCAGCCGGCAAAAACGACTAGTTGACAGCCTGGTACCGGTAACCGACCGCCATTCATTGTACACAATTTTTTTGTGTGCACAAACCAATTACGATCCTGGCCATGCCCGTAAAGTTGTCAGGTTAGCGGTTATTCCTCCTGTTTTCACTGCAATTGTAGGCTGAATCTTCATCGTGGATTGTTTTTTACTTCAAGGACCTGTGTAATGGTTATTCCAGGCAAGTTTGGGGTGAGTTGCAGTTGCAATTAGTGTGTAACGGGGACAAAATTCAACATTTTCCAAATTTTTTTGCTTATACTATCGTTTACGAGAAAAACTAGCTCCAGCCCTTATAGACAACCCAATGATAAAACTCAGGGCTGGGTAACTCCAGCTACTTTTTTGTAATTTTGAAATGTTTTTTGGGATAGAAATTAAGATTTTCTTACATGGTTTACGGTTTGTGCCTTGCGAATTGGCGTGGTATTTCACGTTCACGGTACACTGGTGAAACATCGCTGTGATCACCATCTTTAACTCTTTCAGTGCCAAACTCGTACATGTACGAGGTATTTTTGTTAGTCCAAAAGCGCCAACCTCGTACATGTACGAGGTAATGTTCGTGCTTAAAATCGCCAAACCTCGTACATGTACGAGGTAGAGTAACATGTTATCAAAAGGGGGCGCTCTCGCTCTTTCTAATGGTACCAATTATATGCATGTACGACCTGTATTTATTTTTATATTCGAGTTCTTGTGAGAGAGTCACACTGAGTTTCGATTTGTTGACAAAATGGCGGCGCCCATAAACTGAGCTCGCGTGTTATCTCCAGAGAAAATCAGTGTATTTTTTCGCCGATTTGGACAGGGTAAGGGATTACTTTTCTGATTCAGAATAATCCATGGATATTTCTGAACTGGATGGTGAGTCAGAAGACGAACATTGGGATACTGATACAAATGATAATGATGGTGCTAAAAGTGACAATCATGGCAATATTTATGATAATGAACAGAGTTTGTATGAGGAGGGGTATCAGACGCGACACACATATGTTCTGCAAAAGTGCAGAATTCCCCTGTGTTCAGGAGAGTGTTTCAGGGTTTATTACTAGGTGCATGACTAATATTGACTTTTGAAGGTAACAAGAATATACCAGAGAGCAAGATACAACAAGTTTGGTGGTTACAACGTATTTACTTTTTTTTTATAGAATTTTGAATAATTAACAAAAAAGCTCGAAGTTGGGCGCTTTAGGGTTAAACTTTTGAAATGTCACGGGCACTGAAAGAGTTATTTGCGTTTTGTCGTCATTTTACCCCCAAATTTCCCTTAAAAATTGAAAAGCCTGCCCTCTGTGACATAGCTGCATGCTCTTAATGTCGCTAACTAGTTTAGGAATTGGGCCTGTAACTACACGATCGCCTCAATTCCATAACTGTAACTCATTGAGTGTCAGCAGTGTATTCTGCAAGTAAAGTAATGCGCCTATCAAATGTCCCCCCCCCCCCACCCGACTTATCAATGGCGTCCTTGCATGCATAAAGGAAGTGTCGGCACAAGAACTGAACAAAGGCGGGACTGGTTCACAGTAATTAACACTTTGTGTCTTTGTTTTCACAGCCAAAGGACCACAAAGCTCAAGTTGCTATCTGGTAAGTGCAGTTGGGCAGATTTTTTGTGTGAATTGTATCCAAAATATTTACTCAGAAAAATTTTTAATCTTTAATTTGCACCCTATCGGTTAGTCAGAATAAATATTTTGAAATTGTTCAGATAAAATATAAGCTAACACACAGATGAAGGTACTTCAGAGGGATGAAGTTTCCCTATTTTTTCTTTTTTTTCACGGTTATATGCACCATCTTGTTCATGGGGAAAAGGAGCATTCGTTGCTAAAATGCAAGCGTGTATTGTTATGAACACATGATGATTTGGAAATGCGTGGGTTTTCGATTGACGGTGCGTTCTCAGCAAGATGTGCAATTTTGCCCGGTAAGCAAGATGGCGCATATTACGATGAAAGTGCTTATCGATTAAACTTGGTGATGTGAAATATGTCATCTACTTGTTAGATGAGATTTGAAGGTTTTCATGATTAAAGGTAACAAGGTAGCAATAAGATAAGATAAAGGTTTATGGTGTGGCAAAGCTCTTCTGTGAGTTTGTGTGGTTCTGAAAAGAACTGGGGGGAACTCAGCATTTCAGATAGAATGCTCTGCCCATCTTCAGGTGATGCTTGTTAGTTGCACATCAAACTTGAGTCAAATTTCAATGATGTACATTGTGCACTTGGCTATTAAATTGTGATTGTTGCAATCATGAAATAACAGTGTACTTGTGGAGTCTTCCAGTGCATATATTTAAAAGAGTAAATGCAGGGAAAAAATGTGGTTGATAATAATAGTTTGGTGCTAGTAGCAAAGCTTAATTTGGTGCTTAATAACAAAGGTTTCAAACTGTTTCACAGTTATTACCCCTGTTATCAGGCTGGCAACAGCTTGAGATCAGACCAATCTGGCCTCTACTGGTACCTCATTTGTACTCCTGGGTGGAGAGAGGCAATTGTAGTAAAGTGTCTTGCCCAAGAACACAAGCACCATGTTCCTGTGAGGGTTCAAACCCAATTACCACGCCAACCCATCTTCACTTCATTCTGTATATTTAAATGCTAACAAATTACAGACATTAAACATGCAGTGAACATTACCACCTATTTCAGATGGTGTCCAGCCCTATCTCTATGCAGAATTACTTGTTTGTTCATTCATCTGATCTTGTCCATTCCATCCTCGTTTATACAGGGCTGATCTTGATGCTACTCAGTCTGAGGCAATCATTAATGCAGCTTCCTTGGAGGAAGTCCGCAGGTGAGTACACCTGCCAACTAATGGACCAATCCATTAAGCCCCGCCCCCTGATGCTTTGACCAATCACAGCCCTGATTCATGTCTGACAAAGTGCACTGTGGGCGGGGCTTGGGGGCGGGGCTTGGGGCAGGGCTTGTGGCCGAGTCCAGAATGTCAATCCCCTCAGCTGCTGACACCAAGAACGTCCATTCCCTCTGCTGCTGACACCAAATGAAAATCATGAAAATCATGTTTTCGCTTGAGAAGGCTGGTCAGTTATTGTGTATACTTTCTCAAGGAAAACACTAGGAAGACATTTCCCAATCAGTAGCACAGTGTGTTCATAAACATTGCTCCCAAATGTAATGTTTCCACATGGCCATGTCGACCTTTTCTAATAAGAGACCCAGTTTACCTGTACACATATATTGAATGAGGTTAAATGTAGTCAATAAAAGTTGTTTCAAACATTGATTCAGATCACACTGATTTTGCTATCAACATATTTCTTTTCTTTCTTGTCTTGTCTTGTTGTAATACTGTCAAACACCCCTAAACATAGGGGCCAACCGGGCAGGGTTCTGTGCGCTTGATGAAATTGCAGAGAGAGTGATGAATCATTTGTTTTGCTGGCTTAGGTAGTTGTGTACTGCTTCTTTGAAGCTCTTCTTTTCTTGGATTGTAGTGATGGGTTTTGGTCAAGCGTTCCAATCGACGATCATGCGGGGGATGAAGGCAAAGTTATAACAGTTTTTTGTTGGTAGCGATGGGTATGAAGCTGTTGGAAGCTGGTGATGTGTGTCTTAGATTCCTTTCAACCGGACACAGGATGATTTGCACTGGTACACTGAGGCAACCTGCAACCGCTTGTTGGAAGTTTGTGCCTACTTTTCTTCTCTGTTTTAAATCTTCCCGGTTTTCAAAGGTTGTCGTTTTATGAAGAATGAACAAGACTGCCTCAAACTGCTTACTGACTGGATTGACCAGAAACAGACATTTATATACATAAATCATTGAAGTAAAGAAGGCCCAATGTTTTGCTCCCAGTAGGATCAAAACGTCAGATCCTCCAAGTTTCTTTGTTTTTTTGTTATTGTTACAATAAGACATGAGATATTAAGTTATTGTCATAGTGTGGTGGGAAATGAGTAATTTTTTTCTCCATTAAAACTTTTTTTTTATGATATGATTTTCAGCCTCTTAGCAGACCAGTTTAAGCTGACTGATCTTAACGACAATTCTGCGTCCTCCGTCCTGCTGGATCTGTACTACTACACAGTGCAGTTTGCCTTAAACAAAGGCTTCAATAAGGAACAGCTTAGTGCGTTCTTCTCCATTGTCAAGAAGACGCATGAAGTTTGTAGTGGTAAGTTCCGCTGTTTGTCACAATCCTTTTTGTTAAGATTGGCAGTGACTAGAATTCCAGTGAAATTTATTTCTAAATTTGTCATCAGTTATCAATCAACAAATGGGTAGTTGTGTGAGGTGATTTTAAAAAGAAAACTGAATGCCGTGTTACTAATTTTCTAGGGAAAAATAATATCAATTGTTCATATCTGAGAACGTCTTTAATTGACTGTAGTGATTGATCAAATTTAAAACTTTCTTGACAAGCGTATAAGAACATGCACTGTCATTGATTCAGTTTTGAAAGCTCAGTCATGTATGTGCAGTCAACTCTTGTTAATTCGAGGTCCTTTTACATGTATATGAATATAGTTTAGTAACTGTTCATTGTTCTTGGTCTGTTTTTGTTGTGTGTATTTTGTTATAGAAACACCATTTGGGAACTTGGAGCAGACTTATAACTACTTCAAGGAACTCGTCCTATGTCATGCCGTCAAGGTAAGTGCATGTCCGAATTACAGGGCTAAGGTTAGCAGTTACATGTGTCTGTGGGAAGTGGATTCAGCTGAGTCCATACAGGCATGTGTAAACGTAGTCTATACCCTTGCAAAGCGAAGCAAGGGTCTATTTTCGAGCAGATTCGGCGATTAATTGTGCAAAAACGACTGCGTCTGGACCTTGACATTCTGACCATTCAGCGGGCACTTTCTATATCGGGTCTCATCATGGATATCTATAAATAAAACCTAGGCAGGACTTCTACTATTCTTTTTTGCTCTGTGAATTCAGGCGATTCACAATGCAGTGCGCCACCAAGAGTTTGCAATAGAGAGTCAACTTTTCAAGTTTACGGTCAACAAAATATGACCCATTTGAATGAGTGTCAGTAGACAACTTGAGCTAATTTGTTATAGATTGGGGCATAGCATTCTGCCGCTTTACCAAAAATCACCATATTGATACAAACAAAAGAAAAGGGCAAACATATACTCGAATCATACGCTTACGAAACTACTGACTGGAAAAAGCGATCAATTTCAAATGTCCTGCGCCGCGAATTTGTCGACCAGTCCCACAATGCACTGAGAGAAATGAACTCTCTGTGGCAAACTATTGGTGGCGCTCTGCATTGTGAATCACCCGAATTGAGCAAAAAAGTCTGCAGTCACACGCTCTGTAACGATATGTTACGCGATACGCCAAGCAATACTAGAGCTAGCTGGCCAATCATGGTCAACATTGAACTGAATATTTTCTGTACTTTGGAGCTTTTCGAAATCCCGGGTTTGCCAACAGCTTTGGCTCAGTCCCCTTGCGTCAGAGTCAGGCCACAATGTCCCAACCACATGGAGATACTGTTTTTTTTATAGTGGACCGAAATCTCTAAAAACCAAGCTGTTTTAACCCCTCCGCTTTTTATTTACAGCGCCCACCATGGAGCATCAACCTGTTCAGCCCAGACCAAGTCCATCAGATCACAGAATACGTCCTCAACACCTACTTCAGACATTACAAACTCTACAAATATGTCTTCACTCCAATGGTCCGACTAGACTTGTCCATTTCCTATGCGGGGATGCCCGAGACTCCTGTACCCTCCGAGGGTGAGTTTTCTGTCAATAATTTCATAACAACAAAAAAACGGTTCAATATGTTACTTATTTTTATCCTCATTTTTAAAATTGGGTGAAATATTCGTAAGTTGAAATTCTTACAATTCCTTTTCAGTCCTTTCCCTTCCCACAATGCATAGCATGACACCAAGATGGCGCTATCCATGGTTGGTATTATGATGAAAGTTGTAAACTTTTGCATTTCTTTTCTGCAGCTGGTGATGTGGAAGCCGATCAACCAGTGGAAGAACAGAAAGAGGAACAGCCAGCCGGGGAGGAAGAAAAGCTCATGGAAGAGCCTCCTGCAGGTAAAACTAGCAGTTCCCATTCCAAGGGGATAACAATTTTAGCAGAATGTTACTGTAAGAAGCTTGCTGACTAAATTGATGTTGCTTGCCCTAGTTAAAGAAAAAAAAGGGTTTTTTAAGCTCTGGCAGGAGCTTCTACATTTCACTAGGTGGTCGGTCTGTCTGTCTGTCCGCGAAAATTGACCAAAAATATTTGACCAAAAATTGAGCAAAAGCCATGCCGTCGTCAGTAAATGCACTCTTATAACAAAAGTTATCGGGAAAACGCGCTTTGTCTCGATCGATGCGCATGCGTGTTTATTTTGTGGAATTTTAGAAAATTGCCCAAAAATATTCGACAAACAAATTGAGCAAATAATAATAATAATAACAGGTTCTTATATAGCGCTTTTAACTAAGATCAAAGCGCTTTACATTATTATTACCCCTAATCATTGGGCCAATTAAACATTCCATATACCATCTCAGCTCCCTGGGGAGTATACAGCTCGATGCTGCCTGTTAGGCGCAAGGAAGCTAATTCAATCACAATAACCATCTCTGCCCTCACAGGTACCCATTTACTCCTTGGTGGAGAGAAGCAATGAGTGACAAAGTGCCTTGCTCAAGGGCGCACGCACCATGACCCTGCCAGGACTCGAACCAAATGCCATGTCCTCGCCAGTAAATGCAGTCTAAAAATTGTTTGTAACAAGTTGTTGATGAAAATTTTGTAAACCGAGGCAAAATATGTGCAGTAATTTTATAGTCACGTGTTTTGTGTAGTGGTTGGTCGGTATCCAGGAGGAAATACAAATTGACCAAAAGTATGGTGTTCCATGTGTCATCGGCGTCGCATTTGCACTGGCACTTTCTTTTATTTCTTTTGCAGAAGAAACACCAGCTCAGAAGGAACTGAGGAAGTTGATCACCACCCAACTGAATGGGGAAATATCAAGATTGCGATTGTCGCTGGACGAGCAGATACAACTGAATGATGAAGCTCTGCAGAAGAAACTAGCAAGCGTTGATGGGGGAGGCGGGGCTAAAAATGGGAGGGGGTCAAGTAAAGGAAAGAAAAAGTGAGGTCTGGAGCCTGTCGCTCACCAGCGATTAACGAATGAAAAAAAAAAACACTCTCACTGGTACCAGTGTGTTTTGGTTGACGAACTCTTGATTCTTGTGCTTGCACACCCTGTGAGAGCTTGATCTAACTAGCATGTGTACAAATCTTTATTTTGTATATAACTTCCCTAACACTGTACAATTTTTGTACATACCCGTATTTCCCTTGGGAATCACATCACATGATTGTATGAAGTGGATTACATAACAATGTATAGAGTTGGAAGTTCAGGTCAATTTAAGTTACTGTACTTTGGAATTTTGTGCCTCTGCCATTTTAAAAGTAAATATGAATAAAACAATGAATAAGATGTCAATTTTTTTTAAGAATATAATTGGTGAGCAAGTGAAAGCTAGAAAAGAATAAGTAATATTCAAGACATACTTATTCCATATTTTTTTAACGTATTTCAACAATAGCAATAGTTTGCATGAGGCTTCTCGCCCACTACGCGTCCAACATAAAAGCAATTTGTTGCGTTTCCCTGAGAAAAATCTCCTCTTCAGTTTTCAGTCAGTTTTAGTACAAACAGTCTTGAAGCAAATAGGAAAATGTGACCAAGTTTGACATCCAATGACTAGCACCATATTTCTTTTTTATTAGTTTGGCATTTTCAAGGATTTACAAACTGCAGTAAAGTAATTGAGTTCCTTATTCCAACTGGGCATATGCACATCAAGATTTGCCCTTTTTTCCTCCAGGATAAAAATTCCATCGTATGTGTGCAAAAGCATAGCGGGGTAGACAGCGTTGTGTTCTGAAGTATAACATTTTGCAAAATATCTTTGGACAGTGTTTTTAGGTGTTTTTAAGTTCCATCTCTTTTCGATTGCACGAAAAATTGCACAGAATGCAGATTTGGTTACCATGTCCCCCATAGCCTTGTGTGCATTTATTGGCCGCGGTTATCCCGAAAAAAAAAATTGTTGAATCTTGCTGTGCAGCAGACTATTTAGGAATACCGAACTGGCTTATTGATAACATAAATGTGTACATAAACACTTGTAAATAGAACACGTTTAATAAATATTTACAGTTTGTACATGATCTTCCACAACCATTTAAAGACTAATTGTGTTCTTCTGTGGCTTTTGCGAGTAGGTGTAACAGCGCCCTCTATAGTTTAGGAACAAGATGTCTGCATCAGTAAGTACATGTAGCTGGTGATGGGTTCGAACCCTGCAGGAGGCAACAGCAGATTTTCTTTAAGAAAATCAAAGTGACTTGTGAACAAATATTAATAAAGTCTCGATTGTATGGAGCTGCTTTGCAAAACAATTACTTCTGAGCAAAAAATCATGCTAAGCACTCTTTCAGCCGAAATTATTACATGGCAAAGAACATACAGAATGTATAATGTGGTAAGCAACAGTAAGCTGAGCACCAGCCAAAGGCAATTCACACTGCATGACCTATTGGCTGGTAACCTGTATCTTCTGAGCAAATCATTTCAATAATAGGTAACCTTTGAATGCTCTGTCATAAGTGCTGTCATCATGAAAACTTAATTCCCTAGTGGCATGCACTTTTGTAAAATTTTACTGCAGTGTGAATATATATCATTCAAGTCCGAGAAAGTTACACGAATTGCTACAGTAGCAACCAGGTCAGTCATCTTTGATTCTCACTGGGTCTGAGTCGCTTGCAAGGATTCAAGTGGTCGTCTTCATTTCCATCTTGAGGCTCATCATGTCTGAATGACATTGATGTTGATGCTTGCTCATTCTCCAATCCTGGAACACTCCTTAGACCATCCATCTGTGGTCAATCAAAACAAATAATGCCTCCATCAGAGCTAAGTAATTTAAATTGATTTTACATTGCTCATTCTCTACATGTATAGTAGTAATAGTTGGGTTGGGTGTTGTGGTGGTTTACTATTACATTTAATCTCTGATGGCCCTAGTTAGATTCCTAGTTAGATTCCACAAAGCCATACAGCAGTCAAAAACAATCACGTGACCCTTTTATTAAACATATGAGCTTTTGCCTACATAAAACAGGATTAACTGGCTGTGATGTACAACTCGATACTGCTTGGCTTTGACTAGGTGATAGCAGGGGTGTGGGTGACCACTGAAAAAAATAGCTGAAAACAGCTGAAAAAGGTGGAAAAAGCTGAACTTTGGAAATCTCCTATACTTTGTATAAGCCAGCCGTGCCCACCAGTTACTAGCTTTTGTCTGTTGATGGAATTTGACTGTCACAATGCTTACAGGCAATATGATCTGACTGTTGGTGACTAGCCTGTGTATAAAGGCATGGCAGGGGAACTGGATTTTTGACTGTCTGTGACATCAGACAGAAGGAGGGTTTTAAGGTGGACTTATTGCTAGGATAGTGAGTAAATCCTGTTTACATTCATCGTTACTGATTTAAAAGAGCAAGGAACTCTCCCTGAGATACCCGCAATTCTTGGACGTGAGGAGACGGTTATTGCACTGGTCAGTCTACCAGGGATAAATCAGCAATGCATTAATAACTCTAACCCCCTGGAGTGATTTACTAGGAACCTTCCATCAAATTCCAACACCATATGGTAAACTCAACACCCAAACTGTTGGACTCTGATCATGGTGGTATGCCTAATCCCATGTAAAGCATAATCAAAATACTATTGCAGTACTCACTCCAACAGATTCCAACAAACCCTGGTGTTGGGTTTTGACTGGATGGGGATTGCTAGGGTTAATTAGTGGGAAAAAAAGATTGCAATATTTCCGTGGAGACTTGGCATTTGATGGAGACTTACTGTAATCTGATATGGCACAGTCATCTCTTGCTTGCTGGGGGACTTGTAAAGGTTGGCGTACCTAGGACAAAAGAAAGAATGCACCACAGATGGTGAGTCTGAAACATTACTTAAATTATAGTTTAATTAATCAGATATTGATTTGCGATCAAGGAATGGCAGGCACAAACCCAAATGGTTATAATTTCAATTCCTTGTGTTCCATTTCCTCCAACTTTTCAGTAAAACCCTAGGAATTACCTCTGAAATGCAGCACAGGTGAATAAGAAGATTTTCATGCCAAACGTGACTGTTATTGTCAGCGGAAAACAATTTTGAATTTTAGTGTGACTAGATTGTTTACCTTTGATTGTCTTTCCAGAACAGGATGATTCTAATGGTACATGCATGCCCCCAGCTTTCCCCTAACGCTGGGATGAGATGGGAAGGTCCGTTACCAATGTGAGTTGTCATCTGGTTTGTTAACACAACCTGTTCAGTAAACACATTTAAAACAAAATGCCATATCAATGTTTTTCCCCACAAGATGTTCCAACTTTGGTTGAAGAGTTTAATTAATATTGAGGCTTCATTCTCTTACAATTTCTTTTTTAGTTGAACAAAAAATATAGACTGAAGTTGGTTTCGAATAGAATCCTGCTTACCCACGTTGCGCCGGGATTATTTTTGCTGAAAATTTAGATTTTGGCAAAAGGCAAAATTTTCCAGCTAATTTTTGATATACAGCCAAACACCAAAAATATTGATTCGCAAGAGTCACTTTAACAGTATTTGTATGATATTTCTTGCCGAAAACTTGTATGTTTCAATACTCCGGGGTGTGCACTGGAGCATAAATTGTACAACAATAGGCCGTGCACAACGGCCAATTCAAGATCAACACACGGTCCGCCTCCACAGACTTCACGGACTTTGTGTGTGTGTACAAAAGGCACGAGGGATTAGCGTGTTTAGACGTCACCCGGAGGCGAGTCGAGGCAATCTTGACATCTTAACCCGTCAGCCGTGCATGTGTATAAAAAAAGCCAGTGCATGTTATCGTGTCCTCTGACGCGAACTGGTTAACTAAAACAATTGTAAATCTTTGCTTTCCCCTTGTTTTGAAAAAAGACATTTTCAACACAAAATCTATTAACATTTTCAAAATAAATCCACCCCACTGTGAAATATTCAGAAAGGGGTTTCGAGACAGGAAACATAATAAGCACTCATAGCCAAGATTGAACTTGAACATTTTTTTTTTACAATACTCACAGCCAGTTTGTAATCTGAGGCGATTTTAATAAGACTCTGTGCCAAGCCGTTTAGGAGTCGCGTCCGCAAAGAAAGATCATCAAAATCGTGTCGGAAGTGGAACGCAATGCTGTCAATCACGATCAATTTCACCTGTGAAAAATTGAAATATCTGAGAGATTACCTTTTTGTCACGAGTTGATATTCCTGCTTAACGTTTTAAATGATGGGGATAATTAGCAGAAATCTCAACAACATACAATACACGTTTCTTGTCCATATACCTTTTTATGTTTGTCAAGAATTTCTGGGAGTAGGTTGACCAATGCGAGGAGCTCAGTGTAGTCATGGCAACGGAAGCAATGAATACCAGACAACAGCTTCTCCATTGAGAACTCAGCCAGGGCTGTCTGTTGCTCTGTAAAAATAAGAAAGAAATAAAAAAAAGACAGTGCTCATTTGAATGCATCTCATGAGGCAGTGGGTTAGATGGAGTAGAGGAAGTTTTCAGAGCTGGGAAAGTTTCCCAAAAGACAATTAACAACTTCTTTGATGAAACAAAACATGAAATGAATTACCTTCATCGTTTGTGTCGGCAATACGTCTGCAGTGGCCGACCATCGCAACTGCCATATCTGCTGCCCTCTGTGGTAGGAAACTCCCTTCGGTATCGATGTATATAGTTTCACCTTCCACTCCCCCAAAGCATTGTGGGATTTGGACATCTACAGCGAGTTGGATACTGGAGAAACAGAAGGAGAGTGGTTAATATAATTGTCAATGAGGCATGCACACAAATACCGCGTCATGATCCTACCTGTTCAATAGTATTTCCCATTCCCCATGGGCGGATAGTACTTTTTGAGCCGCGGCGTGAATGGGAGCAATAACCAATGTCACGTGATGTGAGTTCCACCAATCAAATGACAAGGATCTGTATGTCGGTTATATAATTTGGAATAGATGGCTGGCACTTGATACATGTATCTCCCAAAAAGCTTTGACTGTCTCCTGCACACAGGTTCCCAGCACTTTATGAAAACAAAATTTCCTGAGTTTTCTCTGTTTCCCTGAGAAATTTCCAAAGTGTTGTGAGAAATATTTCCACTTTAACGAGGTTGCTGGGAAGTCAAGAGGCGGTGTAGCACAACCAATTGTTATTGTCTGGAGAGGTGTAAAATATTCATACTGCGTTAACACTATAAAGCCACCATAGCCAGTCAGTCAATGGACGCAACTTGGAAACAGGCACAAGATGCACCTACGCCAAACTGGCACAAACCTTCCCCTTTCGGTTCACAGTCCAATTCCCCGAGTTTTCCTTGATTTTGGGTGTTTTTTCCCAATTCCCTGAGTTTTCCCTGACTGTAACATAGAAACTCATTTAGGTTTCCTTGATTTCCAAAGTGGCTTAAAACCTAGCCCAGGTTGGACGAAGTCTCCATTGCATCCCTCCGTAACGTAGGGAGGAAAGGGAGTCCACCTGGGCTAGCTGAGAACCCTGCCTCGGGAGTCAGCAACTGGAGGGCATACCAGGTCTGTGTCTTGCCAACCCCCGGCGCTCCGCACAGCTCCGTTATCTTGCAGAGAGGAACCCCGCCTCCCAGCATCTCGTCCAGATCCTCACAGAATGTGACGATAGCAGGGGATGATTTCTCATAGCGGAGCATTTCCAAGGCCGTAACCGTCCTCTTGTTGCTTTCTGGATGTTGCTGCTGCCGCTGCGACGATGAGGATGCACTGTTGCTAGGGGTCTTGGGTTGGCATGGCAACGATGAAGATGTTGACTCTCTGACCATCTTTAAAATCTCTAGGGATTCCTCTTTAGAGATGCCAATCTCTGATAAATAAATAGTCAATTGAAAACTTTATTAATTTAAAAATAAGTCAGGAACAAAATTAAAATGGTAATCCTTAAGTACCTTTAGGACCCCGTTCCTAGACATGTATAAGATTAAAAGATTCACCAAAACAACTGACTAAAATGACACTCAAAAGTAAAATTCTGATATTTCTTGACACATTTGAACAGTTGGCAATGACATTTTCTTGAATATCAGCACTCAGAGCAGGTTTAATTTTGTGGAAAGAGGGCAGGGCTTTGATTTATGAGGGGTAAAAGACGACGATGGCGAACAGAAAAAAACCCTTAAAAAGCACAATGGCAAACTGCAAAAAAAGTAGGAAATTCACATTTTCTTCGAAAGTGCTTTCAAAATTACAACTAACATGAATTTATCTGAAGAAAAAAGACTGCTTTAGCCTGCAAAAGTCACTTTGGTAGTGGTACTGTACAGTCATCAGCAAATGTCATTTTTTTTAATAGAACTCGTAAAAATAGAGGTGTCCTAAAGTAAAGATGAGGATTACCAATAAAATATTTTTAAATTAATAATAATATGCCTATATATTATAAAGAATTAAGGATAAATTAGGCCCAAGTTTAAGTTATGATTTGGGTCTGCTTTGGAATATTCTTATTCATACCTTCCCCGTATGCATAGGTTAAATGACTGCCATAAAATACTGAATACAAATAATGCATGGACGTTTGAACTGCAAGTGCAAGGGAATGAATCGATTAATATCTTAACCGGTCAATGAAAATAACTACAGTGTTTTCTCCTGTTACGCTAAAATCTACCTCTACTGAGTTCTGTAGGCTTCATTTCAATGACATCTTCCACAACACTGAAGCCACTATCCTTCAATTTGACTCTGATCCCAGGCGGTAATGGAAAACTTCCTAAATCTCGCTGCATTTTTGTTTTAGATTGAGCGTAAATTCGGAAGAGTTTTGAAGTTCGTGGTAAAACTCGATGACCTTTGACATAATGAATAAACATAAATCGACATTAGCGCTGCGTACAGGAACTAGACCGATTACACTGGTTCCTCAGTAGTTTCACAACGACGACGATAGGATCCGGGTGACAGGGAAAGTCAGGTGTCTAGACATGAGCGGCAAATTCAAATCCACGTCTTTTCGCCACGGACACAGACCGATCACATCACGGCCGATGTCGCATCAGAAAAACAGCTAAAACTGGAAGATTGAACACAATTTAGGTAAATCAAAGTAGTAATAACGTATGTTTATTGCAACATGCTTTTATATTTTTTGATGTATAGTTATTTTAGACTGTATTCTTTGGTTTTCAATGTGATAATTGTGACTTTTTGTTCAAATTTAGTGCAAATTGTTTACGGCAGTCGACCGTCTGGTTCCCTGACCTGATCTGACAATATTCAAGGTCAGGATCTTTGGCGCTTGGAACCAGACTATGCTGGGACTTTATTTCCCTTTTTTTACCGCATTGCCAGTGGCTATCGTTATGGCAGCCGTAACGCATTTCCCATTTTCTATCGTTACGGTACTTGTACTGCAACTTTTATAAAAACATGAGAAGAAAATATAAAATTAGAAGGAAAAAAAGTGAATTTGAACGTTATGAAATTCGGATTTTAAGGGAATATACAACATTTGCAAACATCGAAAAATAAAACTACTAAGTTTTTATGAAATACTTTACTAGGATGTTGGTAAACGACAGTATAAAGCATACTGTAAAATTATGGCACCTGGTGTGATGTCATTTTCAAAACAATAGTAATTTTGTATACATTTCCAACGGTGGTCGGCTGACCACCGTTAGAAACACCTAACTATTTTTCAACTACTGATCCAAATTTACCATTTTTTCTGTCCAAATTTTGTTTGCTATTGGTTACATGTTCATGAACAGGTGCGGGCAGGCTAGACTGGTTCCCTCACCTTACAATTTTCCGGCATCTATAAATATTGATCTATTTCATCTTTAGTGGAGTCAGGGAACCAGACTGCTTGAACATTTTGTTTTTCTTGGTTTTCCAGCATTTTCGAACACAAAACTTCAAACATGTTAATGTAACAATATTTGATCTATTTTACTGACCCCTCAAATACATGTAGTTCATTTCTGAAAATAGCAGCAAAAGCAAATGATGTACATTCCCTTTAATAAATTATTTCCCTTTTAAAAAAAAATCCTCCAAAGCCTCAGGTTAGAAAAGGAAAAAAATTCGAGTGCAAAACTCGAAACAAATAATTATATACCTGCGTGCGTATCAAAAAAGTATCGTAGAGGGCGCTAAACAACAGCTGCCGTAACGATAGCCACTATGTAGGTTTTTTTGGTTAACAAAAATCTTCCAAAGGCACGGATCATGAAGAAGAAAATGAAACTACTTAGGGAACATTAAAAAAAACCTAAAAGTAGACTTAACAAAATTTAGACCCGCAAACAACGCCACGCTCAGTCCTCGCGTAAATACACTCGAAATTGTCATGCAGAACTTATAATATAAGTATATTATAAGTATATTTTGCAAGACAGTATAATATACTTGCATACAAAGCTTTCTGTAAATTCACACGAGTGTAGGATCTTGCAAAATTGCCAAGAAATTTGAGGGGGAAAAATGACCTCGATACGACAACAAACATGACAAACGTATGAGCTGAACTTTTGATTTTCTGAGATCACGCACGGTACGCTGGCACTCCGAGTCATGCATGCGAAAATGGTAGGAGCCGTCCGGGTCTGGGTTCCCGTACAATCTCTTGCGTCGAGTGTTTTTTATGCAACTGGCATGACTGGAACGTGTCTATAGCCATGTTCACGGGTCTAACAAAAATGAAAAGATAAAAAAAAAATAAAAAAAATATGAGGTTTTCCATAAAGCCATGAGCAAAATGATGAGAATGAAGGTTTTAGAGTTGCGTCCACCGTCTGCACCTCCCCACAGCAGCCTTTTGCAAAACTTTTCCTATTTCAAAAAATACTATTTTCAATTGCAAATGACACCCAAATGAAATACTAAGGCATATTTCCACATACTATGGTATTGGTGTCACTGTGTATACTTGATGCCATGCTAGAGACCTAGGCCAGACGGCAACTTTGTGATCATCAATCCCGTCTGCAATGATTCCATTTAAAACAATAAAGGAAGGCAACTCTTCACCCTCATGCTCGTGTACATGTATATAACTAGGTGTACATTACAAGATATTAAATTGCCACCATACATCGAGTTAACCCCTGGCCTAGAGACTTAGTTCATTTTCCTTTAGAGACGTGTTTCATTTGTATCATGCTTCAAACATGTCAAATAGTAAATTTTATGACCCCAAAACATTTATTTTAATGATTGCATCTTTTCATTTGCCAATGACATGACTACATGTATCAATTTCAGGAAAAGTCGGCAGCATTTTTCATCTTGCCACAGTGAAAGCATCCAGCAAAATGAGTGACACAGACAGACGGCTCACTCCCCTCCGAGGTGAGTAAAACAAAACTTGTCTCAGCCAAAGTGTGAGATTAAGACATGACTCAAACCCTAACCACCCTGAATCCTTAAAAATCCTCTTTACCAAAGTGGAGGAATTTGGAGGATTGAGGTTACATGGCAAAAGTGCATTACTGATTTCGTAGGATGTAGTTTGTCTAGGTCTTGGGCCGGAACTTGTGTTGTTTTTGCTCAGCCATGCATAAATATAGGCCTGGATTATGCTTGACATCCTCCATACTGCTCCAGGATGTCACTGGCCAAGCCTCAACATATTTGCAGTCACTGTCGCAGGATTTTGCAGGATTCAGGCAGTGGTCACCCCTCCACGGACCATATTAAAGAAAAAATGGAGGAATTGGCAGGATTGAGGCTATATGCTATTTTACCATGAGGCCAATTGGAGGGTTTTGCAGGATTGAGGCTACATCCTAGCAAAAAAATTTAGGATTTTAATTGGGCATCCTCCCCCCCCCCCCCTCCATAACAGACATGTGATGCCTATTGCATGGATATCCTTTTGTCATGTCTTTTCTTGGAAATATTTTGTTTTCTGCAATATCAAAATAAGGTTGAAAAGTTAAAAAACCCCAAAAATAACCTGCAATAACTGCTTAAAATGATCAACATTAAAATGAGAACAATAGAACTGTGGTAGATTTTGTGAAGAACATTGAAAGTTTGTAAACAAAACTTAAACAGGAGAAACCATTTGGGGTTTTTTTTTAGAATAAAAGGGAGTAAGGGACTAAGGATGTTCTTTTGAAATAAATGCAGAAAACAGTGCCAAAGATTACAATAATCCCCTAATCTGGCATTTTGTAAGCAAAATATTCCCGACCAGACCAAAAATCTAACTCGGTGCAATATTTTTGGATTCTTAATTAAATTGGCAAATTAAGCACCATATTAACTACAGCCCTTCATCCACCAAAACTAAGCACTACCAGATTTTGACAGATTTTAGTTACAAAAAAATCCAAGGCCTTATTTAATTTTGAAGTATGAAGAAGTTTTTCTCATTTTTCAAAAAATAAAATAAATGTATAGAAATCAGCAACACCCCTGATAAGGGGAGCCACATGAAGCCAAGTATGGAGGACCAGCAGCAATATACGCTACTGATGAAGCAAGCCCGCAAAGCTGCAGAGGAGGGGCACCCCCGTGATTCACTGAAGCTACTCAACAAAGCAGCTAAGATTGTCAGGACGGAGAAAGTCCTGAAGAGGATTGCAAGGATTGAGGTAAAAGTCACCAACTCTTTGGGAATTTGCACAGAATACTGGAAATACTTTACACTGAAAGAACCCAAATGCCACATTCAAGTGAAATAAAATCCTCCGAAATCTATTAACTTCTTCATGAATAAAAGTCTGTGTCTGATTATTTTTCTGAATAATTGTGTGTAACCCGAAATATTATTTATATCAAGCTTTCAAGAAGTAAAAAGAAATCAGCGTATTGTACACTTTCGGGGAAAAAACCCTGGATGACTGTACAATATAATTTGTGATGTTGTATAGTCATCCGGACTTTTTGTGGTATCGACACACATTTCACTGCTTCCCGCTCAACCGAGAGCTTAGAAACTCACAGTTGTCAACCAGTCAATAGAGCGGAATTGTAATAGTGCTCTAACAGCTTGATTTTTGAGGACCAAAATGTTGTACCCTGAAAATCCTATACTCAGTAATTACACGAAAACAGCACATGAATGTAAGAACGTTCATATTCTACTATGATCATTTCATGGTAAGCACATTTGTTCAGCCTAAAAGAGTGCGTTGTCTTGAAAGTGCTGCTTTGATCATCCAATACTGCCTAATGTTGTGCATTGGAAGGTTGACCAGGCAAAACCGACCCAAAACATTATAGATATAAACCACATCCATGCCAACACTGATCTGAACTCCCCCAAATCCGACTTGACCCGACAAAACTTCAAGCAAAAACCGAACTAACCCGAAAAACCCTGTATATCTGGCTTGGGCAACTGTGTGCGCTTTTTGTGCCTGAACGCGTGAAAATCGTCATCTCAATAAAGAATCATATCGTACGGTACGGTGAAGGCCCATAACGTTACCTACTGGTGGGCCTACGCGTTATGTGCGTGTTAGACCGAAAACCACATTCACATTCGCGCGGTGGGTTGGCGTTGGTCGTACCTGTAATAATATAATATTGCACTGCATGAACTTTCGAACTGCTTCGGTATATTTTGGGTTTTTCACAAGATAACCCGACCCGACACGAAGTCGGTTTATGTTTTGGGTCGGGTTTGAACAACATTAATGCAGACTAGAGGCTTTGTTTATAATTTATTGGACTGAGTTTGAAGTGATATGAATGAGCGATGTCGGTTATCTTTGCTGTCCTTATTGTTCAGGAATTTTTGAAAGAGAACGGATCCGAGTCGGAATCTGAAGAAGACAGCGGAGTGCATCATGTTGGTAAAGGGTTCTACCTTCACACAGAGCTGTATAACAAGCTGTACTCCTACCAGAGAGAAGCACTGATGTGGTTCTGGAGGTTGCATCGGAAGGTCAAGGGTGGAATACTGGGAGATGATATGGGGTAAGGCATTGGAGAAGAATGCAAAATTCAACTAGTGGTACTGGTAATTTGAGGTTGAACCCATAGGTACCCTGTAAAACCTCATAAAACAAGTGAACCTCGGGTAAACCTTGGGTAAACCTTGGGTAAACTTCAGGTAAACCTCGGGTAAACTTTGGGTGAACCTTGGGTAAACCTCGGCTAACTGCTTGTTAAATTTCGTATTCAACCTTATTAGATTGCCATAGAATCAACAAAAAACAGGATGATTGGATTTTTAATCTCTGTCTTCGATGAAATTTTGAATCCAAGTTTGAATCCAAGAATTTGTCATACTGTTTTCTGGTAGTATGACATTTGCCATTTATTTTGTCATCTATTTTCCGGTGCTGTTTTTTAGGACAAAGGGAGGTATGTATGGTGGCCCTGAAGGGACATCACACATCAAGATTTCTGCGCAGAAATCTGCGATGTCGCACATTTTATCGCAGAAATCTGCGCAGATTTCTGCGATGTCGCACATTTTATCGCAGAAATCTGCGCAGATTTCTGCGATGTCGCACATTTTATCGCAGAAATCTGCGCAGATTTCTGCGATGTCGTACATTTTGTTGCACATTTTATCGCAGATTTCTGCGATGTCGCACATTTTATCGCACATTTCTGCGCAGATTTCTGCGATGTCGCACATTTTATCGCACATTTCTGCGCAGATTTCTGCGATGTCGCACATTTTATCGCAGATTTCTGCGCAGATTTCTGCAATGTCGCACATTTTATCGCAGAAATCTGCGCAGAAATGTGCGATGTCGCACATTTTATCGCACATTTCTGTGCAGATTTCTGCGATGTTGCACATTTTATCACACATGTCTGCGCAGATTTCTGCGGATGTCGCACACTTTTATCGTACATTTCTGCATCTTTTTAACACACTGGCGCCTGGCTATTTTTCTGCTGAAGCTAAGGGTCTAAGAATGTCGGGGTTCTGGCCTCCATGATATTAATTTTGCATATAGGATAGTAGTCGGGTGCCGAAAGTATGAGGCGCCATGTGTAAATAAATTATTTTACAAAATTATTAATATATTGTTCATTATTTATTATATAATTAAGTTTTCCGGACAATTATATGTAAATAATTGTTTGGCAGTTTGCATGATATGTAAATAAATTTATTTGCCACTGCATTATCTATATATATTTTTTTTGCAACCTAATTATTTACAGATAATTTTGGGCAACCTAAATTCGTTCGCACGAATTACTAATTCGTTCGCACGAATTGCTAATTCATTCGCACGAATTGCTTATTAGTTCCCACGAATTACCAAGTTGTTCCCACGAATTACTGGCACGTTCCCGGATGCACGAGTTAGCAATTCGTTCCCACGAATTAGGAAATCGTGCGAACGAAATAGCAATTCGTGCGAACGAAATAGTAATTTGTGGGAACGAAATAGTAATTCGTGCGAACGAATTAGTAATTCGTGCGAACGAAATAGTAATTCGTGCGAACGAATTAGTAATTCGTGCGAACGAAATAGTAATTCGTGCGAACGAATTAGTAATTCGTGCGAACGAAATAGTAATTCGTGCGAACGAATTAGCTATTCGTGGGAACGAAATAGTAATTCGTGCGCACAAATTAGTAATTCGTGGGACCGAAATAGTAATTCGTGCGAACGAATTAGCAAATGCCAAAAAAAAAGTCCACCCTGTCCCTTCCCGGGCTTCATAAATTAGCAATTCGTGGGAACGAATTAGTAATTCGTGCGAACGAATTAGTAATTCGTGCGAACGAATTAGGAATTCGTGCGAACAAATTAGGAATTCGTGCAAACGAAATAGGAATTCGTGCGAACGAATTACTAATTCGTTCCCGCAATTAGTAATTCGTGCGAACAAATTAGGAATTCCTGCGAACGAAATAACAATTCGTGCAAACGAATTAGGAATTCGTGCGAACGAAATAGGAATTCGTGCGAACGAATTAGCAATTCGTGCGAACGAATTAGTAATTCATGCGAACGAAATAGGAAATTCCAAAAAAAATTCCACCCTTTCCCTACCCGGGCTTCATACAAACCTATTATTTATATATAATTTTTGCACACTTTTTTATTTATATATAATTTATTTGAAAACTTATTATTTATATATCATTTTTTGCCTACTTCATTTATTTATATATAATTTATTTGCAACAGTACGTTTTTATTTATATGTAATTTTTTGCCTACTTTATTTATTTATATATAATTTATTTCATACCTAATTATTTATATATAATTTTTTGCACACTTTATTTATATTTAATTTATTTGGTACCTCATTATTTTTATCTAATTTTTAGCAGTGGCAAATAAATTTATTTACATATAATGCAAACTGCCAAACAGTTATTTACATATAATTGTCCGGAAAACTGAATTATATAATAAATAATGAATTATATATAAATAATTTTGTTAAATAATTCATTTACACATGGCGCCTCATAGAAAACGTGTTCGCGCGCCCACGCGCTCGCAGAAATCTGCGATAAAATGTGCGACATCGCAGAAATCTGTGCAGAAATCTGCGATAAAATGTGCGACATCGCAGAAATCTGCGCAGAAATGTGCGATAAAATGTGCGACATCGCAGAAATCTGCGCAGAAATCTGCGATAAAATGTGCGACATCGCAGAAATCTGCGCAGATTTCTGCGATAAAATGTGCAACATCGCAGAAATCTACGCAGAAATCTGCGATAAAATGTGCGACATCGCAGAAATCTGCGCAGATTTCTGCGATAAAATGTGCAACATCGCAGAAATCTGCGCAGAAATGTGCGATAAAATGTGCGACATCGCAGAAATCTGCGCAGATTTCTGCGATAAAATGTGCGACATCGCAGAAATCTGCACAGAAATGTGCGATAAAATGTGCGACATCGCAGAAATCTGCGCAGATTTCTGCGATAAAATGTGCGACATCGCAGAAATCTGCGCAGATTTCTGCGATAAAATGTGCGACATCGCAGAAATCTGCGCAGAAATCTTGATGTGTGATGTCCCTTCAGGGCCACCATAGGTATGTGATGTGATTGTTTTTATTTACATTTTTTTTTTCAGGCTGGTGATCCAGCGTGATGCACCTATCAGTTGTTTATGCACTTCCCCAAAAAACCCTGAGAAATTAGTCCGCCTGAAATGGTGCGATTCGGAAGAAAACCATCAATGAAGGTGGTTTAAGAAAGTGTGCCCGCTGACACAGTTTTTTACACTGCAAACGTTTACTGTGGATACGGTTACTCTGTTTTCTCAAGGAGTAAAGCACCAGGGTCCAGTGAGGTGAAACTTTGTTAGTTGTGCATCTTTCTCAAGATTTTGAGCAATTTAGTTTGCTTCAAACAGGGAAAAAATTGCAATAAAAAAGCAAATGATCCTAAGGAATGATTTAATTCCTTTAGTATTTGTTTATCTGATTGATGTTTCAGTCTTGGTAAGACCATCCAAGTCATCTCCTTCCTGAGTGGCCTGTTCTACCTGGATCAAGTCAAGACAGTCATGGTGGTCCTTCCAGTAGCTCTCATCATCAACTGGGAGAAAGAATTTGAGAAGTGGTAAGAACAAATACCTAATTAACCTTTTAGCATATGTAGTAATTTGTATTTCTTGATTAATAGAGGGTATGCAAGGCCGTTTTCCCACAGTAAACTTATATGGAGATTTGACCTCAGTGAGGTCACTTTGTGCATCTCTGTATAGCCTCTGATGACGTCATATGCATGGACCTTATCTACAAAATTGTACTGTGCTTAGGCTGTTACTTTTCGACATTTTGAACAGCGTGACGATAATGCACGCATATCTTTTGTGCGTTATGAGCTCAAATGCAACCCCAAATAAAAGTTACTTTGAACATATGAAAACGTCCAAAGTAAAAAAAAGTAGGTTTATTTTTCTGTTTTAATTAAACATACAAATTGAAAATTTTGTTAGGAGAAAGAAATTGAATATGCTTTAGAGCACAGATAGAGAAACTTTCAGAAAAAAATTTAGTACTCTTAAATTACAACTTTTGAGCCTAAACCATCACAAGTCAAGTCACAAGTGCTTTCACAAGTCCTTTCACAAATCCTTTCACAAGTCCAGACACAAGTAACTGGATGAACAATGACAAAGGAATGCTTCTGTCACAGTTCATTTGCATAGCTAGTGACTTGACTTGAGACTGGAGGACTTGTGATGGACTTGTGATGGACTTGTGATGGACTTGTGATGGACTTGTGATGGACTTGTGATGGACTTGTGATGGACTTGTGATGGACTTGTGATGGACTCGTGATGGACTCGTGATGGACTTGTGATGGACTTGTGATGGACTTGTGATGGACTTGTGATGGACTTGTGATGGACTTGTGATGGACTTGTGTTGGACTTGTGATGGACTTGGAATGGACTAGTGGTGGACTAGTGGTGGACTTGTGACGGACTTGCGATGGACTTGGGATTGACTTGCAAGTACTTGTGATGGACTCGACCACAACACCAGCCTAATCTGCCAGTCGTTTTTAGGGTCCATATTGTAATATACATGTACCCATCCCTATATACCAGTCCAAAATACAGATAGACAGGTTACTAAATTTAACAGTATTTTCTCTCTCCTGCTTTGTGCCACCAGGTCTCCAGGAGTCTTTGTGGAGTCCTATCACAGCAGCAGCAAACGTGAACGTGAGCGGGCGTTAGCTAAGGTCCAGCGTAGAGGCGGTGTCATGCTAACCAGCTATGGATTGGTACTCACCAATGCCGACCTGCTGTCACATCATCATGGTAACCCCTTCACTTGGGTAATGACGTTTAGAAAATATGTGGCATTGCCACTTGTGACCTAGCCCTACAAACAGGGCTGTAAATGGCTCCCTTTTAAAATTGGTCTCATTACTGTCGCCATAACAGCCCTGCTCCAGGGCCGGCTAAATATGCAAAGGGTCGCTTCACGAGTCATGTCAAACGGATTTGACTATTTCTGACATCAGAAATAATCAGATTCTTTTGGTCTGGGAACCAGACTGGCCTCGCTATATATACATATGCTCATGTGTAAATCAAGCTGAGCGACGTCATCGTGTATATTAATGAACCTAGCCTATTAATACAGCTGGGAGCCCTGACTTCTCACGATTAATACGCGGCAGTGAAAAGAAAATGGTGGCGAGCGCGTCACAACATGCTTGAATATTCTTCATTTTTCAAGACACCATACATGGAAAAATTTATGATTGTGGTAAGCTTTATTATATATTTTATTAATTTCCTAACTCCTTGGAATATGATGGTGTATATGAAAGTGTTCAGCGATATGTATTTCGAGAGATATTTGGGGTCAAATTCGTTAGACACGACCCGTGAAGCGACCCTTCGCGTATTTAGCTGACCCTGGAGTAATAGTAATAATAGTAATAAGACCAATTTTAAAAGGGAGGCATTTATAAAATCAGTCATAAGTTGTCAGAATTACCTTTGAGTTGTAGGCCTTAAAGAAATCTAGCACAATGGAATGTGTTCAGAACTCAATGTGACATCCTGATGAATATGCAAATTATGGGGAAAATTATTATCCCCATAATTTGCATATTCATCAGGATGTCATATTGAGTATGCTTACTTTAATTCATATGAAAAATTTAAGATTATAAAGTTGAACAAAAAAAGGAAGCTTCACTACTTTTTCTCTTTGATAGGTATATGTTTCTGGAATCTATATTTTTTTCAGGACTACGTGATTCTGGATGAAGGCCATAAGATCAAGAACCCAAGTAAAACTACCAAGGCAATTCACCGAGTTCCTGCCACACACAGACTCATTCTGACGGGTACACCAATTCAGAATAACCTCAAGGTACGGTTTATATGTGAAACCACAAAATTCGGGAATTTCAGAATTAATGGCAGAGAGTTTACATTTTCCTGAATTCCAGATCGCTTGACTCTAAATAGCCATTACCCGCTTGGGTATGTTGGCACGAAACCCTGCCAATTGCAACAACATGCAATAGTTGTTGAAATGACAAACCTGCTCAGTGTAGCAAGATAAAACATATCAGCGTCAAAATGCCTCAGAGTCTGTGGTCACCGACTACAGCAGGATACAGCTCTGGAATTGTTCAATGACTCAGAATCGGCCGTTTATGCACTGGTGTTGATAGCTCAATGCAGCAAGGTCCCACAGACTTTTACAACTGATGCACTGTGTTGCGTCTGGCAGGGTTAGGTTTAATGGATGTTAAGGCTGGGTATTAATTCATATTCATAAATACCTCAGACAGTTTAGCTATTCCTATTGGTCGAGAGCCCGTCACGTGGCCGGTCTTAAACGGATGATAAAGACATGGCTAGCTGGTCTTAAACACTTTTCCAGTGTCACAATAAAATGTGGACTCCTGAAAATCCAGTGCCTCTTACCGTTTCATTGGTTGAACGTTCACAATCGTAGGCATGCGCAACACTACCAGGGAGTCAGAATTTTATAGTTCTAAATTCAAAATGCAACGCTCCAGGTGCGACATCGCGCAGAATATGCTACGCGCGCGTCAATGTCCATAAAAGGGTTGTTTACATCTTACTCGCCAGCTAAACACTCCATTATTTTGCTAGAGGGATGTTTCAAAAAGCATGAAGTGAACTTGTTGAACAAAATCGGGATTTTTTGATCGAATTATTTGATTTTTTTTACCGAAAAGGTATTTATGAATGGGAATAAATATGGGCTCGGTCGGTATTTATCACTCGGTTTAAGACCGCTTAGAGTCTGGGTGCTGATAATTAACCTCGCCTCCGGCTCGGGTAATTATCAGCACCCAGACTCTAAGTGGTCTTAAACAGAGTGATAAAAACCTCTGGAGCACACATTTATTCCCATAGGAAAACCAGTTGACGCTGTTACCACTGCAGTAATCGTCTTTCATAAACACCTAAGACGGTTTACTTATCCTAGTGGTTGAGAGCCTGTCAAGTGGGTGGTTTCAAACAAAAACACCGACTGGCTGGTCTTAACACTTTTTATGAAATCTGGTCCCTTTACCCTTTTATTGGTTGAACGTTCACAATCTTCACTTAGGCATGTGCAATGCTACCAATGAGTCCATGCTTCGAGAGTCCTAAATTCACACTACACTGGCACCGCTGCGTTCTGCGCCACATCACTCAGTACGAGCCACGCGTGTGCCAATGTCCATATCAGGAGATGTTTATGACTTGTTGCGAGCAGTACATACCATATAATGGCTCGAGGGGTGTTTCAAAAACACAGTAAAGTAAAATTGTTGAACAAAATCGTTGCAATTATATAAATTTTGACTTGTTTTGACTTTTTTGACTCAAATGCGTTTATGAATGGAAATGAATATATAAGTACATAAACGTTTAAAACTGGCTCCAGGGCCTGGTCGCCGAAAATATCCCACGCCTTTGGCTCGGGCCATTATCCGCATCCAGTACCCTGAGCCAGTCTAAAACGTACTTGTTTGCAACCGGAGAAGCACATATTTATTCCCTTAGTATAACACCAGAAAAACAGACTCTGTCTCCTGATTGGTAGAGAGCTTGTCACATGATATTCCCTTAGTTTAAGTGTAAAAAACTATACCACAGTAGCCTCACTCTGAAAAGTATTATACACAAGGTATTCACCAAAGGTCTGTAGCACGCATGTCTTCATTGTAGCAACTACAAAATTGGCTGCAAGCATTTTTTTAATTTTCAACTAATTGAAAATTTCAAATTGTTGTACAGGAGCTGTGGGCTCTGTTTGATTTTGTCACCCAAGGCACGTTGCTGGGAACCGTGCAGACATTCAACTCGGAATATGCCAACCCCATCACAAGGGTGAGTTGCTTGTTTCCTTTTATTCAATCAGATTTCTCATTTAAACTTTCTGTCATTGATATCAGAAATTAACTAAGCGTATTTAAAGGTCCGTCTCATTTCATATCTGGGACGAGTTCCCGTCAAGTTGCAGACATTGTATTGGGTATAAGTTGCAGGAACTGAACAACTTCCCGCAATCTTCCCGGAATAAAATTATCAATATTGGTGAATCAAGCAGTTGCCAATGAAAATTCCCCGGAACATGTCTGGGACAAATGCAGAGCTTCTTCTGGAACAGGGAATGATTCTACTCGCAACTTGTCCGGAAGTCGTCCCAGATATGAATCGAGACGTGGGTCCTAAGTCACTAAATTGCCCTGTGAGCAAGGTTATGCCACAGTCCATCTGTTTTTGCTCCAGTTTTGTTGAAATGCTTGAATGTAGAATTGTAACATTTTGATCTTTTGTTTGGTTGTCAAGGCGAGAGAGAAGGACGCGACAGGGGGTGAGCGTTGCCTAGGCAACCAGATGGCAGAGAGTCTGCGTGAGTTGATAGCCCCGTATTTCCTGAGACGTACGAAGGCCGACGTCGTCAAACGGAGAGAAGAAAGTTCCAAGAATCCTCAGGAGGAAGATGAAGCAGACAAGGAGAATGAGAGGTGAGCTAGTGGCTCTGTGTTTGAACTGTAGAGGGCGGTATGTAGGTGTACTATGACAGCCTAGTGAGGGCGTCAAGTTAGCGTAATCCCTGAACTGGGAACAGGGTATCTGGTGGATTGCCATAGGCTCCAAAGTATACAATGATTGTTTTGAATGATCAGACTTTCCTTTCCAATTACTGTTTCAATCACTCGCTCCGATTTAGCTTTATTTCTGTTGGTAAAAACAAAACATGCTACTATTGGAAGTTTCAATAGCCGATTTCTTACTAATTTCTTTTCAAAACATAGGTCTTGACTTTTTTCATGAAGAGCATCCATCTTTGTGCTCATTCCACTTCCCTGTGAAAGAAATTTGTTCTCAGAATTTTCTAGGGCTTTGGCAAAAGTAGTGTTTCTATTGCTCCTTACGTGAGGATGCCTTCCTTTTTTATTGATTTTCAGTTAGTCGAACTGAATAAAGTTACTGAATAACTGACCTGCATTTTGATTGTATTTAAAACACCTTTGGCAAGTTGTTTTTTTTGTTTTTTTTAAGATTTGTACTTTTATAATTATAACACACAGGCAATTTCATCGTTATGTAATGTCCTTAACGGAGCTTTGAAGAGCTCGGTGAATAAACTAGAAAATGCATTTTACAAATCTTCTACATCCATCATCTAGTGATGGTCAAGGAGATTACAGACTAGGAGTTTTGGATCATTTCTCTGAATCATTAATTAGACATCATGGTTAATTGGCTCTGTCACGGACATTACACTTCCTGTCATAATGCTGACATTACCCATATCATAAACAAGGACTATTAACCATTAATTTTGGTCAATTTCCTATTTTAATTCCACAGGGTGCCAGAGTTCCCGACGCTGACCAGGAAGAATGATTTTGTGATTTGGCTTTCCCTGACAGAAGCCCAGATCAAAATCTATCAGGATTTCATCTCACTGGACCAAGTCAAGGAGGTCAGAAAATCTATTATGTCATTCCGATCAAACTCATGTAATTGAAGATACTTCAGCGTATATTTAAAAATAATTAAGGTGCTTTATTGTTGAGTCAGTTTACAAATGTATTGCTTACTGATTTTTTTCTCCAAAGTTTTCTATTATTTTCTATTTCGATTACTTTCAAAATATAAAATTTTGCCTGCTAACTGTTTATGCAGGCATGCAACTTTTCCTCGGATCAGCTGATTTCCTCTTTTTTTACTTCCCATGTGTGCCATTGAAAATAGAAAAAACACTGTACAAAGTCTGGGAAAAATTTGAATTTCCTCCTTTTTTTGTGATTTCCCAGTTGCATGCCTGTTTATGCTAAGCAGATATTTTTGTGCTAAGGCAAATTTTGTACTAGACCATTTTAAAGGACAGTGGCCCCCTCTGGATTTTTTTATTTTCAGGAAAATGATTTTCTTTTATTAATTGCAAGTTTCTATTCTTGTTGTCCTTAGCTTCTTATGACAAGCCGCTCACCGTTAGTGGAATTGACGATATTGAAGAAGCTTTGTGATCATCCGCGGCTTTTGCCTGCCAGAGCCTGCATCCAGCTAGGCTTAGAAAGACCTGACACTACATGGTAAGATCATAGTGTTGTGATCTCATTCAGCTTTTGCCTGCCAGAGCCTGCATCCAGCTAGGCTTAGAAAGACCTGATACTGCATGGTAAGATCATAGTGTTGTGATCTCATTCAGCTTTTGCCTGCCAGAGCCTGCATCCAGCTAGGCTTAGAAAGACCTGATACTACATGGTAAGATCATAGTGTTGTGATGTCATTCAGTTTTTGCCTGCCAGAGGATGCATCCAGCTAGGCTTAGAAAGACCTGATACTGCATGGTAAGATCATAGTGTTGTGATCTCATTCAGTTTTTGCCTGCCAAACATTGCATCCAGCTAGGCTTAGAAAGACCTGATAATGTGGTGTGACCAACAAAATCTGTGTCGCATCTCTCCTTGCAGGGCAGACGAAGATGAAGATCAAGAGACGCCAAGATCCAAGAACCAGACGAGCAACGCAGCCATTCAGGCCATCTCAGACGACGTCTTGATGATGGAGTCTTGTAAGCTACAATTCCTCATCCGTCTTCTCACCAACCTCCGGCAGGAAGGACACAGGACGCTGGTCTTCAGCCAGTCACGCAAGATGCTGGACATCATTGAGAAGGTCTTGAACAATCAGGTGTGTGCCTTGTAAAGGACTCCGTAAAAAAAAAAAGTGCATGGCTCTATAGACTAATTCTGTGAACAAAATTAGAAGCCAAGTTTGAGGTGAAACCAGGCTCGCGCTCAGGTAGCATTTACACACTTTGCGCTCCTGTGACCAACAGGGTTAACATAATGCGCGCACGCCTCGTCCTTTAGAACTCGTGCGGCGTGCGCACAACCTCAATTTTGGGGCTTATGGGCAGTTTTTGGTACTTGCATAGGCTGTTTCACAGAAACCGCCATCTCAGTATCCCTCATGTACATTGTACCCTCTTACAAGAACACTCAGGCGTTGTCGGCAGTGCGTACCAGTGGTCTCCCCCAACTCTCCATTTGTAACCGTTGAAGGGGGGGGGGGGTACTTGTGCACGGAGTTTATCAGATCTGCTCATGAACTACTGAAGATGGTAGTAGGGAAATGCCTTTATATGTATTTTTGGAACGAGCTGACCAGGTACCCAGGGCCATATCCCAAACTTTTGTTCCAAAACTGGGATTCCATGAAAAAAAGAAAATGAAATTCTAGGATATTGCTTGACCAACTTGATCCCCGATTTCAGAACTTCCAAGTGATGCGCCTGGATGGCACCATCACCAAGCTGGAAGATCGGGAGAAACGAATCACCTCATTCCAACGGAACAATGACTTGTCTGTCTTTCTACTCACCACCCAAGTGGGTGGAGTTGGCCTGACACTGACGGGAGCAGATCGGGTCGTCATATGTAAGTTCCTTGCTGATGTCTCCGACTGGTATAGTGATTCCAACAAGTGATTGAAGCTTATGAATTTCTCAAAGTTGAAAGCCACTCTTTGTGTCACACTAATAAGTGTGATCTGATCAATTTTATAAGTTGACCACAAAGACCAGATCACACTCAATCCTAAAGCCAAAGTGAACAACATGATGATGAAAATGAATTCGTGATTTTACATCACATATTCCCATTTCAAATTCACAACAGTTAAAGACATTTCAACTGCTTTTAAACACATTTCAAACTTTGTTGCAAAAGTGTTTGAAGTCCATTTTTTTTAATGTTTGCATTGATTAAAGGTAATATGCAACTTTTGCTTTTGTTGTAATTTTCAGAAATTGATGGTTTTGGGGGTTCGTGTTTAAAAGCAAATATTGGTTACACTGACCTGTTAAAGTTTTGTGTTCATCTACGCTGGAAAAACCAAGAAAAAAATGCCGTTATTGTAGGCTTGTTCCCTGACCCTGCCTCAGACGAAGCAGAGTAATTTAGTCGTCAGTGAATGTCAGGTCAGGGAACCAGACTAGCCGGTTCGCACCCGTTCACAGATGTGTCAACCGTTTGCAAGCAAAATGTGGACTAATTAAATTTGGTAAATTGGGGTTTGTATTTCAAAAAAATCAGGTGGACGGCTGACCATCGTTGATTTGATACAAAACTTCCACTTTTCCACTTTTCTTGCAAATGACGGCTCACCAGGTGCCATGATTTCACATGATGCTTGAGACTTTCATAGTAATGTATTTCATACTAATTTGGTGGTTTTGTTTTTTGATGTTTGCAAATTTTGTATATTACCTTTAAAGAGTAGTCTTTGATGTGGCAGCACCGTGGTTCTCTTCAAGATTGAAACATACCTACTTTTTTATCAACTTCTTCATTTGAGCATTAATTCCACTTTCATATTACCACTATGGTGACTTTAAAAGGTGACAGAAATCTAAGCAGCTTCCATATTAAATCTGTTTATTTTGGAATGTCCTTGTTCTAAAATATTATTGGCGATGTCAGTATACATCAGTTTGCCTTGAAAACAAATCTGTATAATTTAATTTTGATTTGTTTCAAAAGTTGATCCGAGTTGGAACCCTGCTACTGACAGCCAGGCCGTGGATCGAGTCTATCGAATCGGTCAGACACGGTCTGTGGTCATCTATCGACTCATCACTTGCAGCACAGTGGAAGAGAAGATTTATAGACGACAGATCTTCAAGGATTCACTGACTAAACAGACCACTGGAACATCCAAAAATCCATATCGGTAAATCAAAACTCCAAAAACATTCAATATTCTTTTGGTTGTTGGAAGGAAAATTTGTAAACATCAGTTCTGTTGTAAATTAATTGTCTCTTTAAAATTATTGAGAATTCTCTCAAAGCACCTACCTATATAATGCTGGACTTTCTTCGTGATTTCTATAGTGAATGGATCTGAGGATAAAAGTCCAATATCACATAATTGCATTTAAAGTGACCCAGGATCATTTGCTTTCTGTGCATTTTTGTTTGTTTGGAAAAACAAAATTGCTCAAAATCATAAGAAGGATGCATAACAAACAACCTGTGGATGTTTCAACTCAGTGGATACTATACATTTTGAAAAAAAAAGAGAGAACGTATTCATGATTTTGGGGTCTCACAACTGGATTCCGTTGCTAAAGCACACACACAAAAAAGCGCCTTCAATTATTGTTTTCTTCCGAATGATACAGTTTCAGGCTGAATAATTTCACAGGGTATTTGGTACCATCTATCTTCAATTTGAGCGGGGATTTTCTCATGAAATTGGTAGGTCCGTTTTCAAGTAATCACCAATGTTCCCAAATGCCTTTAACACTGGCTATTTATAAAAGTAGCAATTGTCATTATTATACCAGATCCGAGTTTATAATTTTTCTGTCTAGCCATATTTTATTTTTATTCTGATTGTGATTTGAATTCTGTTTCTGTTGTCTTTTGATATTAAATCATTACTGTTTTACTTGTGTATTATTGAATTTGTTTCCCTTCCTTCTTTCCTTCAGTTACTTCTCTCGTCAAGAGCTGAGAGACCTGTTCATCCTGGACAACCCTCAGACATCGACCACCCAGCAGGCTCTGGAAGAGATGCACGCAGCGCAACGAAAGACAGACACAGCCCTAGATGAACACATAGCATTCCTGTACTCACTAGGTAAACACTTAACCCTAACCCACCTCACTCCTCCAAAATCCTCCTGGCGGTTTTGGAGGATTCTAGAGGATTCAGGATGAATGGTGATTGAATCAAATGAGGATTCTGGAGGATTGAGGATGAATGGTGATTGAAGCACATGAGGATTTTGGAGGATTGAGGATGAATGGTGAATGAAGCACAAGAGGATTTTGGAGGATTGAGGATGAATGCATTTTGAGGCAGGACTGTCTGATGATTTTGAAGGATTTGGCGTTGGTTATCCTTCATTTAAACACGAGTGCAAAGTTTTGGGATGAGGAGGATTTTGGAGGATTGAGGATGAATGCATTTTGAGGCAGGACTGTCTGACAATTTTGAAAAATTTAGGCGGAGTTGCAAAATTTTGGAGGATTTTGGAGGATTGAGGATGGTTGTAAGCAACAAGGGCCTAGGGGGTTTTAATCTATGTTTCATGACCGACAACTATCCGCTCCGTTCACAAGTACCCCCTCACCGGCAAAGAGAGTACAGTTGGGAGTGACCGACCGACGCCATCTTGCCTGACTGCAATTCATTTGCCGCGAAGCGCGGCCACTGCGTGTGCATCATTGATCTCCATTAGTTAGACTAATGGAGATCAATGGTGTACATAGTACAAATCCCCTGGTGTACGTGCATCACACACAAGGAACGGTGCGCGTCAACCAGCGAAATGTCCCGCCCATGGGACGTCGTCGTTAAGGTAAAAGGGCGCACTCTTTTATCGGCGCACAGAGCCCATACGTAGAGAAACTAACTATTGCCAGATGGATGAATTCCGTGAATAAACAAGAGATGGTGTTTTATGACAACTTTCGAGAACCCCAGTGGAAGGGACCCACCACATGCGTGTGTTTGTTGGTGCCAAGTACATATGGCTTATTTTGTTCTCCATGTGCATCTTGTGCCTGACACCAGGCTGGAGGGAGTGCCTTCGCGTCCAGTGGCTCCCCCAACTCTCTCTATAGTGAGAGGCTTGTGCACGGAGCTAATAATGAACTCATATGTGACCTGCCATAGCATAATGAGGAATAACCCCCACCTTTGACTTTTCACGTTGTGTACATCATGTTAAAGCGCAAATCATTGGCTTTCCAATGATACCAAATTTATTTCTGTAGCTTAATTTATTCGAAAGATATGACGCAGGAACTTCAACGGTGTCCTGCCAAGTTTCGCTAACCTCATTTCGAAAAAAAACGGTTTTGAAAAAAAGGACGCACATTGCACCGCCAACGGCAGAGATAAACGTTCTTCAATTTGTCCACTTTTGTGGGTATTTTTTTTTCCAACAAAAATGCATAGTGTGAATCTTAGATACCTTGGCTACTCAAAAATACGAAACAATCAATATCGATTTTGACACGATTTTTCTAGCATATCCAACTGCAGGCGTTGATTACTCAAAAAAAGGTTTTGGGGGACATTTCTCATTTTGCCTCAGTAGGTCACAAATGATACAATTTCATCCAGACATAACACATGACATTCTTGCTTTCTTTGTTTCTCAGACATGTTCGGTCTCAGCGATCACGACTTGATGTTTTCCCAAGAGGCTGACACAGAAAATAAAGAAGATCAGGAACAGGCAGCCGAATACGTACAACACAGGGTGAGTCTTAACACAGAGGGCGCTTGTCATGAAACGTCTCATATTAGGCTGCGTCAGACTTACTTGGCTATGGCTTAAAACTTTCAGACGATGCCTTATATTCTGCATCAACACTTTAACAAGTGGTCTGAAGTAAACCTCAGCGTCTCACTTAGGGTGCATTCGAGTACATTTTGTAGCTCATCCTGATCGACTTGGGGTAAAGGCAGACCGGTCAGCCACGACAGCCGTGCTTATCGAATGCTCAACGCGACAGCTGCGGCCGTAGCCACTGACAAAATGTCCATTTCGGACTGGGTCTTAGTTTGAGATTTACTGCTTTTCAGTCAATTGCAAAACTCAAAGAAGTTGGGCTGGAATTATATAGCCTCTAAAGTTGCAGTAAACTCAATAAATAATTACCTTCAGACTTCGAACAGGGTCTGTGGTGGCTGACCCGGGTGAGCCCCGAGAATGATATTAGAGCTACCCAAGTCGATCCGGGTGAGCTACTCAAATGCACCCTGTGTTATAGAGTCAGAGGACGGCCAATGCGTTATTGGCCTGATGACCGCTCATGTGGAATCAATGTAATTAAGATTTTGAAATTACGGTGGCGGTTCTGCTAGCCATTACTGGAACGCTTCCTTGCCTGAACGTCCATCACATGTGTGTTTTGTATAGATCTGAACTAATGATGTGCAAACCGAAACCGACCCGACCCGAAACCGACTTCGGGTCAGGTCCGGTCGGTTTGTCCATCTTTTAAGTCGGGTCGGGTCGGTTTCAGTTTTGCATTTTCATTTTCTAGTCGGGTCAGGTCGGTTTAGCCATCTTTTGAAAAAAACGAAATAAACCGAAATAAACCGAAACAGTTGAGAAATTTAGGTGATGCAACATTATTGACAGTCACTGTGACCGCAGCCCTAGTGTGGTGTGGCCACCGATCGCACTATCAAGTTCCCACGGTATTAATTTCTCTAGTCGGATGTGACTGACAGTGAAATAGATACATTGTAACAGTTTTCATGATACCGCGTGATGATACCATGCGTTTGTTCAATAAGCGGAGTTACTCTCGATGAACCCACTGAGTATGACAGAGAGAGAGATACGATGGTTTAGCAAAAGAATTCATGCCACCCGGGTAAGGGCAGGCACAAAAAAGTGATCACTTTGTCCAAGCAAGGTAATCGGGGGTTTTTTCGGGGTTTTTTCGGGTCGGGTCGGTTCAGGTCGGTTTTACCTTATTTTTTGTCAGGTCGGGTTGGGATGGTTTGAGGGAGTTAAAGGGACACTAGGTCCTGGAACAGCCCAATTGGGCTACAAAACGCGCTTTGAACGAGATGGTGATAATCAGAAATAACTTTTAAAAGTAGGATATAAACATTCACACAACTATCCTTTCAAAACTGGGCGTTTTTGTGTTATTCCTGTATTATGCGTGCGAGAACGAATTTTGGGGTCCACTTTTGCGACCCCATAAATTCGAGCTGTTTGGATGCTAGTTGTGATTTCATTCGTACGCGTAAAGTGTTCGCCTTTTGCGGACGTTGAAGAAACCACAATTTTTTGCATTGGTGATTGGTCATTGCGTGCTGTTCCCGAGACACACGTGTATAGTGTACATGAGAACGACACGAAAAATGTATTCGTACTCCGTCATGTCCGATGTAAACAAGCGGCGTTTTTTCATCTTTTCTCGGGAACGGTAAGACATTAGGTTGGTTTCCTTTCAACCAGATGTTTGAAATAGGCTTAGTAAACAATCCAAAACATAACATTTTCGGGGATTTCAGGACCTAGAGCCTCTTTAAGATCGGTTTCGGTTCGGATTCGGTTTATATCTCTCATGTTTCGGGTCGGTTTGGCCTGGTCAACCCGACCCAATGCACATCATTACTCTGAACATGTCACGAAAGGGGAGGGCATTGTGTGATATACCAAAGCCAGCTTTGGAGCGTCCCAGTAATAGAGGAAAGCTAGCCCAGTAATCATATAATATCCAACACAATATCAGAATCTTTTATTTGGGGTATTGCGGGTCCTCACATACATGCAAGAGATAAGGCAACAAATCTACTTGCCAATCAGCTTCTGTTTGTCGTAATCGTCCAACAAACTTGGCTTGTTTTTTCAAACCAGGTAACCCGAGCTAAAGAACTCGTCTCGGCAGAATCCGACTTGTCCCAGAAACTCCGCGAGCAAACACTCCAGGACACGCAGGAACCAGGCAGCATGCTACGCCACCATCGACAGTACGACAACAGGCAAACGCTGCTAGATCATGCAGCTAAGCTGGGTCAGGAAGTTGATGTTCCAGCATTCAATAAGAGACGGGACGACTACGAACGCAAGAATAGATCACCAAGTAAATAATGTTTCTATTCATTTATGACCAGTTTATATCTAGTTGAATCAGGTTTGGCAGATTGCTAGACGGACAGAGTGAAAATATGGCTACATCTTTTGTCATTATGTGCCAATTTAGTTGTATTTCTTGAAGACCTAGATAATAAAAAGTCCTACACAAGAGATTTGGGTCGGTCAAAGAACTGATCATCAAGTAGTGATCATTACTGCTCAACTAGTTAAATCAGGTTATCACCACTAGTTTATTAGGGTTCAGCAAGCAAATTGCCTAAAAGAAAATATGGAAGAAAGAAAGAATAGATCACTAACGAACCTTGTGCTTCTCACACAATTATGTGAAACAAAAGTTTGCTTACTCCTCAAACAGTGTTACAAAAACTAGATCTTTTCAGAACCACACACAGTCACAAAAGAGACTTGACTACATGTACATGGTGCTACTGCAAATTACCCTACAATCTCAAACAGGCTTCCAAAATTTCGTACTTTTTTTTTTCAAATTAAAAAAAAAGAAGTTTTCTTTAGCTTATGTTGTAGTCCGTATCACCCACTGTCTTTAGCTTTATTGATAATTCAAAGCACATTAATTCCATTTTGCTTTGAAGCCGTTCAGATTTTGCGTAAAGTGTCTGTAGATTTTCCTTAAACAAGCTTAATCCAACAATATCCCATCTTTTTTTCCAATATTGGAAACAATTCTGATTGGTTTTTTTTTTCTTCAAAGAAATAACCTCAGCTATTTCGTTTTCTGTAGATGTTGGATTCTATTGGATTAATGCTAGCTTACAATTGGATTCATTGGATTTTGGAAGGTGCAAGAAGACACAATGCAGGGAATTAGGATAATTTTTTGACAGAAATGTTCTTGTTGCTTTTCTGCATTTTAGGTGAATCAGAGGAGGAACTATCAGAGGACGAAGAACAAGAAGAAGAGCAAGAAGACTTGAACATGTCTATGGCCAATATGACCTTACAGGAGCAAGACATTGATGCACAGTCTAAGGTTACCAAGGTAACCACATCTTTGTTATTTTAGTTAATTCTTCTTGTGGTCCTCTACTGGTTAATTTACAGAGTGTATCGCACCAGTGTTCATTATGTGCTTTTGTCATGGAACTCCTTGACTTTCTTAAAACTAGAAGCTTCAAACCATTTTTGCCATGGAAACCAGCGACATTTTTGGACTTGAGGTTAAGAAAATTGATCAATGATCGTTGTGCTTTGTCATGCCTGACCATTTTGCCGAACCTTTTCTTTCACACCAGGGTCAACGCAATGTCAACCAGTCGGACAGACCCCCATCATCCCAAAGTGCACAGGGTATCAGTGTCATCTGTATTGAAGACTCGGATGACGAGGATGGGAACCGGTCTTCAGCAGCTGCCGTTCGAAGAAACGAGTCTGATCTGGGCACCATTGAGGATTCTGATTCCGAGGTCACGACCTCACCCCAGTTGAGGTCAGAGGTCGATTCTACTGAGACATCCGAGTACTTCATGGAGAACCCAGAGGCACGTGAGTTGTCTTTTGGTCCTCGGTTTGAGAACAAGAGAGTCAATGTCAAAGATGAGCTGAAGATGTTGGAAGATAATGACAGATCTGCTCAAGACTTAGGCCAGCCTACAGAAGAGGAAGGAGATAATCTGGATCAGTCAACAGAGTCTGAAAAAGCTCGACTTAAACGGCTCGCTACAACTCCAAAAGAATCCCTCGACAAAAGGAGTCGCATCTCTCAAACTCCTCAGAGTGAGGGACGATCTCCGGGCTGCCGTGACAACTCGGCTGATGACAGCATCGTAGAGATCCCTCCCACGCCAATCTCTGTCATCGATCTGACGGATTCTGATGCTGACACGTCTCAAAGCTTTGAGGAGATTGAGCAAAGGACCATCGCTACGTCCCCACTGGCTACCAGCCGGCAATCACTGCTGCCTGACAGTCCACCCAGACCCATCTCCACGGCAACAGATGTTGGTGAACTGGAGAAAAACGTGGATTCGGATTATTACATGGAATCCGCGGAAGAGGAAGATTTCCAACAGGACTACACGGGCTTAAATCCTAGCGACAAGAAGGCATCGGCGAGTCCTGAATCACCTGACCGTAGACCAGGCTCAAAATTGCAAGGCACCTGTGATATGTCTCCGGAAATTGAGCAGAGGAGTGTGGCCTTATCACCAATGATTCACGATGAATCATCAGCAAGCTCCCCTGAAAATACATCAGTTTTGAAAGCAAACCCTCAGCCAACTGCCGAGGAAGAAAAAGATGATGCTTGGGAGCCAGGCAGAGTGAAGGTCAGTGGGACACAAAGCAGCAGTGCTAGATCCTTCCGTTATAACTCAGATTCTGCAAACTATGGCGGTTTCAGAGGGTATGAAGAAAATGAGCAGGCTGTCGATGTAACTTGCCAGCTCTCCTTTAATGACACCAAAACCTCCAAAGGAACGAGTGATGCTAATGAGATTCAAAAACTTGAAGGTAGCATGGAGCAATCAAATGAGGAAAATTATTCAAACGAAAAGAAGGGGATGTCAGAACTCGAACAAAGCATGACCAGCACGAGTGCGGCATCTGGAGATGAACATCCAGGAGGTGGTAACCATGGCAACGAGGATGCAGGGGATGAGGAATCTGATGATGATGATGCCGTGGCGTCAACCAGGAGGAGACAAGTGATTGAGGCGAGTGAGGAAGAGGAAATGTATGAGTCAGTCAAAGCTAAAAAAGATGCCTCACTCCTGGAAAATTCCAACAACTCCGATGATGAAAGCGAGAAGCAACAGGTTTTGGATGATGATGAGCATGTTGCCGTGGCGTCAACCAGGAGGAGACGGGTCATTGAGGAGAGTGAGGAAGAAGAGATGGATGATTCCATCCAAGACAAGGAAGATGCCTCACTCCTGGAAGATTCTGACGTTTTAGATGACGGAGGCAAGAAGCAACCAGTGTTGGAAGATGATGAGGATATTGCCGTGGCGTCGACCAGGAGGAGACGAGTCATCGAGGAGAGTGAGGATGAGGAAATGGATGATTCCATTCAAGATAAGGAAGACGCCTCGCTCCTGGAATATTCTAGCAATTTAGATGATGGAAGCAAGAAGCAGCGAGATTTGGAAGATGATGAGAATATTGCCGAGAGTGATGTCGATGATGATGATGATGTTCATAGTGATGTTACGGAGGAAGAGCAAGAAGATGCGACAGCGGTTGATGTCAATCAAGATGAGCTGCATGAAAATGATGACGACAGTGAAGATGACAAATATGAAGACAGCTTCATCAACGATGATGGTGACGAAGACTACACTGACGGTAAGCTGTTACAAATATCTAGTGTGTGTACTGTGTCTATGTAGTTATCTGTTCATCAATCAAATGGTTCTACATTTCCTCATCATATAATTAAATATTACCTGACTGTTTGTGCAGAAAACTTGGCTTGAAATATTTTTTTTTTATTCAGTTCCCCTAAGGTCAAAAAAAAAAAATTTGGTCTCTGGTCAGACCGAAGTTCCGGAATTGACGCGGGGTCGCGGCTTTTTTTCTTTTCTTCAAGCTTGCATTGTACAGACAAGGTGGGGTACTATTTTGCTTTTTTGGTGTCCTCATGTACATTGGTGTCCTCCATAATTTGCCTTGGTGCTCTCGATCATTTGCATTTGTGCAATTTCCCATTCCTTGGTGCTCTTTGATAAAAAAAAATTGAGGAGGTGCGGCAATAGAGGGCGCTGTTGGAGCTACAGCGGAACATTTTGGGGGAAAAAAAGATTGACGCGCATGATTAAATTCGACACGCGCGCTGACCAGAGACCGACTTATTTTTTTTTTTTTTTGGCCTAATGCATCCACTACGGTAGAGGGCTCTGAGAATGAGATGAATCAATTCCAGTAATAGGAATTTAGGCACTCGACCCGAGAAATTCCTAGTGTACCGCACGTGTGTACATTACAGAGTATAGCGCATGGGAGGAATGCCAAGAAGTCTAGGGTCCCAGTGCCTAAATTCCTAAGATCAGATTGTTGATACAAAACTCAAAGCTATACAAAGTGGTCAAAAAAACCGCAACCTCCAATCTCCAGGAAAATGACATCAAGAACTCCCAATTCGGTTCAGTAGTTTGGATTCCAGTGCCATTTTTGTAAACTAAAAGTCAGGGTTATTTGGTCTTGCATGAATAACACAAACATGACCAGGATTGTCACCATTAGTGCATGACAGGGATAATCCTTATTAGGGCCCCTGACTTTGGTTCACAAAAATGGCACTGGAATCATACCTACTGGACCGAATCGGGAGTTCTTGGTATTATTTGTCTTCCAACAACATTTCCTATCCATATCAATAGTGTAGGTCTATGAACTGTGGAAGTATGACCACCCTGTATACAAACCAAATTAAAGCTAATTTCTTATCCTATTCAAAAGATGGAATTTGCGTCGGGTGATGTACATCAATATTAGGTTTTACCCTTCACCGACGTATAAACACTGTTTACTCAGTGTGTCCCACCCGAGTGATTTGTTAAACTTTCACTCGGGAGGTAACACGCTGAGTATACAGTGTTTATACGTCGGTGAAGGGCAAAACCTAACATTGATTTACACCAACCCGACGTAAAACATTCCATCTTAAGAATAGTTAATGCGGTACCCGCTGCTATGTACATCAGATTCGAACCAGCCAACCGATCCCGTTAGCTCGGTGGTCGAGTGGTAAGACGTCTGCACTAGAAAGCAGGAGGTTGTGGGTTCGAGTCCCACCTGAGTGATTTTTTCCAACTTTCACTCGGGACGTAACACACTGAGTATACAGTGTTTATACGTCGGTGAAGGGCAAAACCTTATATTGATTCTTATCCTGTGTTATCTCATAATTTTGCTTTAAATGAATGATCTTTGCTGCCTTTCTCATTTGATTTTCCATTCTTGTTGTCAGAGGTGAGCAGCGGTAGTGATGAGGAATATGAAGAGAGTGAGGAGGATGAAGAAGGGGCGGAGCCTGAGGGAGAAGAGGAGGGGGAGGAGGGAAATACACTGAGTCAGGAGGAATGTCAGAGATACACGGATCTAGTTAGCAGGGGAAGGTAACTCCATCTGTCTGTACTGAGAGCCAGCATGGCTATCTTTCAATCCAGCTGCATGGGCTGTTCCACAGTGCTGGACGGTAGATTTTTTGTGTGTACCCATTTATTAATTTTTCATTTATTAATTAGACCATTTTGAAACGTTGGCATTTAGGATTTTTAATTGTGTGGAATTTGCTAATATTTCAAAATGATTGATGTCATGTCCCCTGCTTTCTTTTGTCAGACTTCACCAAGAAAGCGGAAACATCAAGAAAGCCTTGTCTTGTTTCTTGACTGCGCTGGATATTGACGATGGGGACAGGAGCCTACAGCGACGCGCTTACAGGCTGGCGCAGCAGTACAAACAACAGAGCGGCAAATCCTGAAGGAAGGAATTGAAGGGAGGATTGTCAGCAAATCAGAATGTAAAATCAAACAGTGCACATTGACCAATCAGATCACGTCATCTGGTTAGGTGACAAAGATAGCTCAATCAAATTCAGTCACAAGCACACTGACAAAGTTTGGGGGGGCGGGGTATTTAACAACAAACCCCAAATATTTGTAACGACTGCCCTTTTTTTCACAAGTGCCCTTTTTTATAGAGCGCCTTTTTTTGGAACATCGCACGAACCTCGGCAATATTGCCGCCGTGGAAGGTGCCACCCATTGTTCAATTGTGCCCATGATCGTCCGCAATGAACAATGCCCCGAAGATGGTGCCAGAACCCCCCCCCCCCCCCTAATCATCCGTTCCCCTCCCTGCTTTTATATTTTACAGAGGCTGGGTGACTGATTAAAAACCCCGTCTACCTTTCAGCATGGATGGGCAAGTGCGTTTTAACATTTACCCCCTCAATAAAAATTACCTTGCTACGCCACTTAAGTGGATCTATAGTACCTCACTGTGTACAGGTATAAAAAAATACATATATTCTTGTCAATCTTTTCGAAAAGTCAGATTTATATGGAAGTTACATAGACTGATGAGTGGCCAGGGTCAAACATGTATTAAAGTTGTACTTTAACACACAAAAAATCAATATTTTGTTAGAGATTGTGGCTCCCGTCTGCTTTGATATCAGACTTGAGGTTGAGCCAAGCAGCCCGCAAAACTGGCAAGCACAGTGTTCAAGTGGCAAGATAGTTGCACCAGTAGCCACAAGGTTGTGGGTTCGATTCCCATCCAAGGTAACTTGGAATCTTTTTCTGACAGGGTCTCTGGAAGCACTGAATGAATAGTGCGCGTAACATAAAGTTGAAGGGTTCTACTACTATTTATGTATTGAGACACATGTTTATATTCATGCAGTATTCATTTTTTGTATTCGAGATAATTTACAAGATGATTTTCTGGAATTCTGATGGTAACCAGTAACCTTTCCCTCGGTTGTTTCCGGATATGATTAAAAAAGTAAGCTTATCGCTGATTAACAATTAATCTATGCATCTACAGTTAATTACAATCAGTGTCACTTTCCACCAAAGAAGTTTATCCAAGAATTTTTGTAACACAGAAAATAAGTTAAAAATATTAAATTGATGAAGAAGTACACATTTAATTACGCAGTGTGAGTGAAAGACTGAGAAATCATTGCAAATAATATTGCAATTGAGTAATTATAGTACTTGATTAAAAATAAATGCCATGAGCAATATTAAAGTTTGAATATTCTTGGAAATATCCCATTCATAACTGGTGCTAAAGTTACAATAATATCTCTGTGCAGTATCAAATATTGACTTTTATACAACGTCTGAATAAATCCCAGTCATCTGATTGGTGGGTCATCGATCACATGTCATTGAATTAATAGTCCCATTGCACGGCGTAGCCACTCCGCAAAAATTTGAAGTTCAATTCCATGTAAATAAAACTGTCATTGCACGTCACACTATTGATTGTGCTGTAACACAGCTGTGATGGCTCTGATGCTGTATATTCATAGCACCAGTTAACAAATTACATGTACCACTCAGATGACGAGGATTTATTCAGGTGTTGTATAACATGAATAAAGATGAATGTTTCTCATTTGTGCAATGGAAATAATAATTTCATGAGCTGACAGATGGAATGTTCCACTCCACTCGGCTTCACCTCGTGAAATGGAACATTCCATCTGTCACCTCATGAAATTATTCTTACCATTGCACTCATAAACATTCATTATTTGTATACTATAGGTCTACTACTCAACATCCACAGGGACGTAAGGCCAAGTAAAACAAACACCAGTTGATCGGGGTTTTTTTCTCAAAAAGAGGAGGTTGAGGGCCTTTCAATTTTTTTTCATTGAAAATAGGCTAAAATAGCCATATTTAGCTTACACGATATGTGCCTTAAAAGGGAGGAGGCCCGGTTTACTTGGTAGTTCTGGGTAGTTCAGTTGTCTACTAGTTAATGACCACAAAACCTTAAACTCATTGAACATTAGTAAAGCTATTAGAAGCATCTGAACTTCTGAAACAGCTTTTAAAAAGGTTATGCCTGGAATTAAAAAAAAATAAAAAAAATTGATGCAGCCTCACAAAAAGGAAGCAGGCGGGGACGATCAACTGGGTTTTTTTTTTGTACTTGGCCTAAGTTCAATTCCACGTAGCCTAATAGTTCAATGCCACTCTCTCCTGAAGACGGTCAGAGCATACTGACCGGAACGTCGAGTTATACCTCTGGTTCTTTTCAGAACCATTCTCTTAGTTGAGAAATTATTCGCACATGGTGTTTCTGCAAACCTCTCAGTATTTACTTGGCCTAAGCCATCAATAGCAGGATTTCTTGCATTTGAATTGCAGATCACATTATTTGTATATGAACATCAAGTTATATTTATTTACTTCGACATTTCTGTCGCGGGTTGTGGGAAAGGTTACATAACCCATATAAAATCCACAATCCACAAAGTTTCTTGCAAAAATAGCAGTATATTACTACCATTAAACATTACTGTTAATACTTCAAACATTTTACATTGTTATGTTTAGTGTTGCTTAGTTAAGACAATTTAAAGTATCAGAATACAATTTAAAGTATCAGAATTATAGAGGTATAATGGTTTATATGGGAATCAAAAAGATAAAGTGGTACAAATTAAGTTTTTGTATGTTTTCCACATTTTGTAGAGTTTTGCAATAAAGTTGCTGGAGCGGAAGATAAAGTTGTCATTGCTTCTGCTTCTGCTTCAAACGCCAACAGATGGTGGTTATAACGCATAGGTCAGTGTGGCGGAGGTGATTAGATTTTGTACTGAGTTTTTTGGACCAGCTCATCCATGTTTATTTGATCCAGTTTCTCTTTGAATGATTTGATGTCAGGTTGAGCTCTAACGTCTGGTGGGAGGATGTTCCATTCACTAGTTGTCGGGGGGTAGAATGAATACTGGTAGCAGTTCTTGTTGAATGGTGGCGTTTCTAAGATGTGAGGCCCGGTTTGCAGTCTGGTGGATATTATGATGTTCTGACGACAGTTAATGTTTGATGGAGTAATATTATGAACTTCCTTAAAGATGGAAATTAAGATTGATTTAAATATGAAAGCTATTTACTTTCAGGGGGGGGGGGAGAATCTAAAACCCCTCTTGGGAGGCAAAGGAAAATAATGCAGAACAAAGCAAATGCATGCTACCTCCCCCCCCCCCCTCCCCCCATTGGCAGCTGGACCCCCCCCCCCTCTTGGCAGGCAGACCCCTCCCCCTTTCTTGGCAGCTAACCCCTCCCCTCTTGGAAGCTAAACCCCACCCCACTCCCCTTCTTGGCAGCTAGAACCCCCTTCTTGGCAGCTTACCCGGCCCCTTTGCAGCTAAACACCCCCTATTTGCAGCTAACCCCCCCTCTTGGCAGCTAGACGCCCCCCCTCCCCCGCAGCTAAATTAACCATCCTCTAATTGATCCAAACTTGATCCGCCCCTGCGTGTCCTTTGCTTGCGTTTGGACTTACAACACTATCCCAGATTTCATTATTGTTTTTGTGATGTGGTGGATACAATTAGAGGGCGCTATTTGGTGAGTTGGTAACTCTTTAATATTTATCCAAACGTGCTACCCTCCCATTGCATCTGTAATATCTCAAAAAGATTACTGAAGTTCTTGGTATTTTTTTCGGTTTGGGGTTAAGAATGACGTCAACAATTTCATAGAAATTTACTTTTAAAATGACCTTTCCTGTTATCAGAAATATTTTGGAAGTTCCTTTTTCAACTCTTTTGATTTATTGATCATTAATTGTTTGTATTGTGAGGTAATTCTGGGACTTACAAATCCCCCCCCCCAAAAAAAAATGTACTGGCCTGAAATGTTTGCATTGTTGCATTTTCCAAAGATTTTGTTCTAATCTTGTGAAATTTTCCCCAAATTGTCTGAGACTCCCCCAAATTGTTTGAGAGTTCCTTCAATTTTCTTAAAACCAAGTTCTCATTCATTTTCAGCGCCTTCAAAATTTGTGCCAAGAAACTGTTCTTTTTTTTAGTCAGAATTACAAAGCCCAAATAAAGACGTAATATCCTGTGTAACCTTCCGTGTCATTTTGACAGTACATGCCTATGCCGTAGCATGGAGGAAGGAACTTTCCGCCATGGCCGAAGGCAACCAGCTAACGCATCATGTTGATAATTAATCTCCCATCAAAAGATCCATAAAAGTATGATTAATGTTGATCATATTACTGTTCAGTCTAGTGTAAAATGGAAATAGCGCCCTCTTTTTATAGATTATATTACCTCAACAGGATAACTGATAGAACATTTTCTTGCAAAAATAAATTAAGAAACAATTCTCGCAAAAATTGAGATAAATTAAACATTTGAAATTGTATTAATAAATACCTTGGAGAGTTGATGGTTTCTGATTGGTCGAGACTCGATCACGTGGCCGGTCATTAACGGTGATAATGGACCGGCTTCAAAGATCAAGCGAATACATGGCCCCTGAACCAGCATTGATCAAGCCCCGTTCAGCCCCATGCAAGCCAATGATTGGTCAAAATATAGTAACAGTCCTACGGTAGCTTTTAACAATTGAGCACTGCACATGCGCTCAACCCCCATCGCGTGAGACTGACGCGCGCGTACGCCCTACAGTTGCTAAGGATGCGTGCGTGCGCGCGCGTAAGGAAGTTTTGAAACGACATCGTACAGCAGTGCAGTATATACTGAGGATGTTTACGACGAAAGCGTATAGATCCGATTTATTTTCTTTGAAACACTTCACCCACCGACATATTTACCTTTCCTAAACCGAGCATCTTTGTAATTCCGGACACAAGGAATGTGTAAACGAGATTTCAGCTTCCTCCATCAGGTAAAGATATGAAAACATTGTTGTAATTTGTTTCGCTACGGCAGCAGTTTCTGTTGAGTTTACGTCGTTATAGCTGTTAAGCTAAAATATGGCCCATGAACATGAACACAAAAAAGTCTGGAAATATCGCCGGAAAAAAAGTCACAAAATTGGAGCATTTTAACTGTTTATTTCGTCATAAAGGTATTTATTAATGGGAATAACAGTGTGAGGATCCGGTCTTCACTGTGTGATAATGATGACCGCTGTTAATGGACCTCGACTTCGTCTCGGTCCATTAACAGCGGTCACCCCCACACCCGGTCATTATCACGCAGTGAAGACCGGCTCCTCACACTGTTATTCCCTTATTAAACTTCTCATTTTTCACCGCTACCTGAAGTTAGCGCTGGAATTTTCCTTTCGGTCGGGGAATTGGAAGCTCAGATGATCGACCACGGAGCTATATGATACGACATCGGAAGTATTTGATCACACCCTCAAACGGACCCAAAAAATTGCATCCTCTTTTTATTTTTCTTCCTCCGTGTATGTACGTGCGGGCTGGGGGGCTCTTCCTCATGCACCGGGGGCGAAAGTGAGATGTCTTTGAAGTACATCACAAAAGCCGACACAAGTATCATTGAAGCACAACGGGTACAAGGCTTCTGTTAAAAAGATAGGGTGGACGAACCCACGCGGTTACGTACAGGGGAGCATAATTACTACATGCATTTAAATGTCACTGAAATTAAACTAGAGCTCGTTTTATTCATTCCAATGGACATCAAGTATACCTCTGTAACACACATTGTTGGCATCTGTCTATTTGTTTGAGTAAATTTACTGATTCTTAACGCCATCCCATTTTTGGGAGTTCACTCTCCCCTAAACAAATAATTTTGCGATCCACATGTGTTGAGGTCGCCTTGCAGACACGTGACCAATCATCAAAGGATGCCGCTCCGTAATACATAATGCATATGCTGCTGTATTAATCGTGCTGTATTTACGATGGGAACTTGCACGCACAAAACGTGACCACTATCCTTCGAAAAAAAGGAGGAAAAACTGGCCGACAAAACCACTTTTTCCGTGCCACCACAGTCGCGAGAACCGGACTAAGGTATACCCAGAAATGCCTCCAAGATGATCTGGCTGAGTTTCTTGCTTTTGGCCGGGCCAATGGTGTGTCTGGCCGGAGACAGTGCAGCGGATTCTGGTAGCGGCGACGGAGCGGGTAGCGGGGCAGGCAGTAGCCCGAGCAACACGGCCAATCGTGCCGTGGTCGAAGTGGTCCTGTATGATAGCAACATCAATGGCGATTACACTACTCGGACTCTAGAATTGACTGGGACTTTCTCGCCTGCTGGGGTGACCATCAGTGCAGAAGGCGAAATTAAACAGGTAGGTTTATATCCTAAGTTACCATACACAAGCTTCATACCAGATAACAAGGAAAATGATGTATAAATTAAAGTAAGGGGCAGGCTGCATCTAATCCTATTGAGTGCTGATGACTAAGTTTAAAGTCATTTTGAGAGTGACTAGACTTCATAATTCTGTTACAAACAGCATGCAAACCGTGATGGCAAACAGGAAAAAAAAGTACATTTTACAGTGAGTTTTGCAAAATATTATTTCTAAATATTGAATTAATTAAATGAATTTCCTCAACTACAACAAAAAACATGAAAATGAAATCCCCCTATAAAAACTAAAAGTAAAATAAAAGTGTAGTGCCACCACCAGCAGCAAGTAGAGGTATACATGCGTATGTAAGTATGTAATACATTGTATTTAACCAGGATCTTTGAGTAATGTAAATTTCTTTTCTTTTGAATGAATCACACCTGTACACTGAAAAAAAAAATCGCAAAGCAAAAAAACTGTCTCTGTCAAATTTTATTGTTCTGTTTTAAGTGTTTATCATGAGTAAAGTAACTACATATAACCACCCGCACATGTAGGTTCAAATTAAACTCACTGTCAGTCTGTAGATTATCTGGAAATACGTAGATAAACAGAGAAGATAATATAGAGTTAAAAAATGCTGATTTTATTATTAGGCCTATCTGTTTGCATCTATTTTCATACAGCATCAAAACCACATTTAAACAGCAATATTTTTTATAACATTGGCAAACAACTGTTAACTCATTTTTTGTGAATATCTGCTCTGTTAAAAATTGAAATTGCTCACATAATTTTGATTACAGTGTCAAAGATTAAAGTCTTCTGAAAACTGGGTAGCACTGCTGCAGTGAACATTGTTATGTAACTGTAAGCTCAATGTGTTAGAAAAACAAATCTTTTCAAATTGAAATTTGAGAAAATTTGAGCAGATAAATTGGAGACACAAAAACTACCCAGACAATAACGAGAACAATCTCAGAATGAACAGTACAAAATTTCAAACAGGACATCAATATTTTCTTTTTACAAATAATATGATTATTTGGTTGGGAAATGTTGGATATTAGACAGTAATTTTGATACCTGACTTGTATTAACCCTAACTCCCTAGGGGGTGTGCAAAATCGTATTGAAATTGGAGGATTCAGGACTGTTAATAGGGAGATGTACATATGTATACCCCGTTCTTTTAAAAAAAATAAAGGATTTGTTTTTCTCCTATGGTAACGACTTGTCAATTTGTACATCTTCGTTTTAATGAAAAAACTACTTTATTCCAATTTTGGGCGTCTGCAACCCTCTGAAAAGATGTTTTCAATTTTTGTGAAGACATAATTCACCAACTAAAGAGGTGAAACTCGAAAGTAGCATGGGGAAGGATTTTTTTCTGAGTCACTTTATTCTTAATACATAAATGGGTAAAATTATTCCATGCCTACTCATTGTTGAAGTACTCATACTCGTACTCCATGTACTCATTGGAATGTTCCCCAAGTGGAATGTTTTATTTGTTTGAGGTTTTTGCAGGAAAAGATGGCGTCTATTTTCTTCTGTTTGGTAGGCTTTTGTGTACATGCTTTGTCTTCCAGCAAAAGGTTCTTGATTTTTACTTAAGACGTTGTGGGGATGCTGTTTGAATCTCTCTGAATTCGTTATACCCTAATAACATTTTCATACCAATCAAACTTTTTTAGTTTGCATCGTTATAGTGTACAACATGTTCATTATACTGCAATCAACCTCATTAGCTGTACATGCACAAATGTAGATAGTACTTCCTCGCTATCCACACATCTCTATACACACCACCATTATCAGCAATGTTGGTTACACTGGATCCATTTCATGGTATGTATGGCATCAGACCCTAAACTGTGTTCACAGCGGGCACCGCGTATTGACAGAAGTGTAAATGACTCTGTTGCCGTGGTATCGTTGGAGAGTCGACCATGCTGACTGTTTGCTGTGCTCAGCCGGGGAACATGTAACACGAGAGCTCTGCCAGGGATACTGTTGACCCTTCCATAGACCAACATCAAAACCTGGGCCTTCCGGAATTCACCTTCCGAATTGATCATCGCTCAAGTACTTTAGCAAATTCTCCCTGCTTGTCGGGAAATGGGAAAAACATCAAGGACCTAATTTGATTTTCAAGCGCTTACCGCGGAAAATACGTCTTGCTCTTGTTACACGAGTGCGCTTAACCTCCACTTTTAGAATTTTAAATAGAAATTCGTCTGCTCAAGTAGTACAGTTAACTTTACAGAATATCTGGCCAGATGGAATGAATACTTGGCTAAAGGATGAATATTTGGGTCATCGGGAAGGTTTAGTTGCAATTTTGGTGTACGGTGCTTTGTATCAACGTAATGTACGTCAAGCATGCAATGTACGTTCGGAGTGCAAACTATCCTTCACGTACATACATGAACAGATTCACATTACAACTGAGTGTACTCTACTGAGTTACAAAAATGTAGTTGGCACAAAGTTTAATCAAAATATGACTGTGTGACAACTAGAAGCCAAATTTATGCAGCTGCCATGCAGAAACATTTCCCATGCACAAAGAAAGCTTGTTAAAAAAAAGTTGCCACAGGGTGATTAAAAAAGGTACAATGTGATCTAAAAAAAATAATGGGTATGTACAGAAGATGAATTTGAACACTACCAAAGTGTTTCCATCTTAAAGGGTAGTTCATAAGCTTTCCATTGATACCGTACCTTATTTGCATCTCTTCAGTAATGAATGACCCAGCACCATTGGTTTCAACAGAGGGCAAAACAGCCAATGACAGCCCTTTTTTTGTTTGCTGAGTATGTGGTGTGTAAAGCTGTTCAAAGAATCAATGCGCTGTTACATAATTTTGCAGCTCAATGACATTTCCCCCAATGAGTTCTCATCTTTTCTCGTCCTCTCTATCTAGTTCCTCCCCTTTCTAGCCCCTCCCTCATTGCAGCCCCCCCCCACCTGTAGCCCTCCCTCATTGTAGCCCCTCCCACCTGTACTGTAGCCCCTACCTCTTTAAAGCCCTACAGGGTACCTCTTTCAAGCTCCTCCTTTTTTTTAGTCCGACCCCTTTCCTATGTACTGACACAACGAATAACCAAAGAAAAGCAAATTCACGACAGCATAAATCCAAAATTCTGGCAAATTTTGGTGCTAAAATAGCTGTAACATTGAGGTTTCTGTCTGAAATTACATACATCACACCCTTGCTCATGAATATGGAAATTTGCATTTTACCATAAAAACCAAATTTTGCATTTACATGTACCATAAAAACCAAATATACCATTGAAACTGGCAAAACGAGGTTAAATGGGACAGGTTAATTTTCAAGGATTGCATTTCATAAACAAAATTACGTTGCATGGGTCCTTTAAATATTAATCACCGAAAAAAACCTTTCTTTTTGTTATTGTTTAGAATTTACAAACTCTGAATGCATGTTTTACAAAGGCTCTATCTCTGGAGTTCACTGACTGTGTCTTGGTTTAGCTTACAGTGCAGATTTAACAAGTCTAATTTCTTAATGACACCCCTATTCATAGTTCTTGTAAAAATGGCAATAATTGGTCCAGTACAGCATGTGCATACACGTACAAATCCACCCTTCTATCCTCAGTTGCCTTTTCCATAAAGAAAACACCTGTCATAAAAATCCTACATCACAACAGCTTTGGCAGTACGCACCATGTTTTTATTACTTGCCAATACAGTGCCATGTATAACATGGCAGGGATAAGCCAGGCACTTTCCAGTAACAATCCGTTATAAAAAGCCAGCAATGTACATGTACGTAGTCCAGTCCTATAATCCCTCCTGCCTTATTCAAGTTGTCCACTCAGTACGTGTACGTACAAATCTCAAAGTTTGGGGTCACCTAGCCGTGAAATAGCGTGCGGCCGTCCCAGTTTTATCCCACTTTGAAACCTTGTAAAGAACTTTTTTCAAGTGGATATTATTTTTTGGTCCCATTCAGTTGGGGGCTGAGGTCCTTGATTTTAATCCTGTTCTGGCCCGGATGTTTTCGTAATATTGAATGCCAGTTGTGCTGAGTCAAAAAATAGATTTGGACAGTAAGATATCGGTTGAAGTGATAGAGTTTGTATGGCTTAAGCTTTGTGCCGTACACTGCTTTTCAGATTTGAGGGTCATGTTTTTGAGGAAGCAGTTTGTTGCCAAAAACCTGAAACCAATTTTCCCAACTTGAGCAGTATGTTAAAACTGAATAACTTTTGATAGATTTTGGGCTGTACAGGCCAATTAGCAGTACCATCACTCAGCAACTTTGACTTGATTTTAATGAAAGGGCCCATGTATTGGAATTTTCTAAGTTTATGCAATCCTTGAAATATACCTTTGCGTCCCAGGTAACTTATCCTCATATTGGCATTTTTTGGGTGTTGTAGTGACATTTTGGTTTCAATGTCACATCTGCTTCAGCATAAATAGTCACCAGAATTTTGGGGGTTTACTGTGGTTACTTAAATTCTGCTTTCAGCGATTCATTTGTTGGTTCAGTACAATGTACCAGTACTGACATTAAGGCAGTTAGAAAACATGCATAAATGTTGTCAATATTAATTGTGGGTTACAATTTGAAGAGAAAAACCCTAATTTGAAGACTGTGTTCCTAAAGTGACATCACAGTAACAGCGCCCTCAGTCGTCAAGAAAAGCAAGAAATATTTTAAATGTTTAAAAAAAGTGCACTTGGCAAAACATTTTACCAAAAAGAGATGATCCATGTCTCATACAATGTAGTTATTATACACTTCAGAATTGTCAGAGGAAAATATATTTGCTACAAATATGCTCCAGTGAATTCCTTTCATAGACCTGTTAAAGTGTGCCATTAGGATCCTCTACAGCTCTGAATTTTTTATGGATCTTATGAAATGTACGTGTATATTTTCATGTAAGCAGGGAATTAAGAATATCTTATAGAAAAACAAAATCAGTGCTGTCACGTGCTGGTTCATAAAAGCCGAAGATATACCCCACGCCTGGTCATTGCAACAATGCACTGCACCATCGAACGTTTACACATAAAAAACGTACAAATTTACACTAGCTACTTTATAGCTTTGTTTGGCCATTGATTTGGTTCAAACGATTCCAGAGTTACCCCAGCTGAGTTTTATTCCTGTAGTTTTATGCGTTCAAAGGTTACCGGACCCTAATGGGCTCCAGAATCTTAAATTTCCAATAAAAGGAAAAATGTTTAGATAAGAGCACTATTATCCCCCCCTCTAGCATGGCAGTGAAAATATCTCAATAATAAATCAGTTTTGATGTCCCCGGGATAATCTGATGTTTTTGGAATCTTAAATCTTGGCGCTAACTTGGACAGATTTTTGTTTTCAAATTTTTTATACTGTACAAGAGATTGAAGTGTTATTTTTTCGTAATTAGGACCTATTTATAGCTTTCTAGTGTAACAGCGAAATTTGAGCTGCTCTGAATCATGGGAAAGGATTTGACCATTCACTGCTGATAATCTGATGAACATGAATATCATTACATGAATATTATTACATTGTAATTAATTGCATTACACTACAATTACATTGTATTTCTTTCCAAAACAAAATGGTACAAACAACTTTTTATATATTTACATTTTATGATTAACACAGATTTTTTTGAATCTCTTTTCATGCGCACATTTCATACGATATTTTACCTGGTCAGTACTTTTATTTGCCTCTTTCACATTTTGTTTACGTGTGCGCTTTTCTATGGGGCTACGAAACCGTCGTCCCCACCAGGCTCCCTTAAGAAAGCACACATATAAACAAAGTGTGACATCATCAATATATATACAGAGGCTTATTTTGAAAGAAAGCAATTCCTTGTATGGCTAAAATGTTGAATTTGCAGGGCCAAATTGGAAAAAACACTCTTCAAAAACTATCCTTCTCCTCAGAATGCGATTTTTTTTAAAGCATTCATGTAAAATTTCAAAGCTGGTTTTTTTTCCAGTTCAAAGACAGTGTGTCCTTAGAGAAATAGAAAGAACGAAAACAACCAGAGAATTGCATCTGTCTGAACCCTTCAAATCAAAAACTGCGTAACATCAAAGACATCCATTATCAGTGTCTTGTTGTTAGTTCCACTGTTTCTCCTCAGCAACCTAAGACAACAAACGATGATGATACCGCTCCCTGGAGGACAAAGTCCGTGAAAATGACAAACTCCTGGATAATCCCTGCGTCTCAAGTGTCAACGCTGTAATGTGTGTACCAGTAGGCTAGGCGTCAACACTCCAGCAGACCTTATGAATTCTTGCCTGGCGTGTGTACAGTACATGGACACTTGGGTGCATCAGTATAAACAGAAGTGCACGATTTTGATGACGTTTAGTTACGGTGTACAAATAATACTTGGGAAATATATGTGTTCCCATAACATAACATCAATTTCATATTAGTACTGGTATCTTTCATGTGTACATGTACATGTATGTATCGAGATATTAGTATCTTTCATGTACCGGTATGTATCCAGATATTTTACTTGCTAACCTCTCCTGTAGTTAGACCATTCAAAACACCTCAAAATCTGGGTGCTGGCAAATTGGAGGGAAAAAAATGCTGGACCTTTTAAAATCCTCCAGAATTTATTGTTACTGCACTACCACACCTTTCAATTCCTTTCGAAAGGTATTGAAAGGCAACTTACTGAATTTGCCCACAGAGTTGCTTCACCTTCCGAAACCTTTCGAAAAGTCCCAAAGTTCCAGCACTATTTCACTTTTTAAAACCCCTTTGGTCAGGCAAATTTAAAATGTTTTGAAAGGTCTGATAACTCTCTTTGCCAACTGCACTGGGCACAGCAGGGCTCATATAATGTATTTTTTATTCAATCCTTGTTGTAAATGCACCTTTGTGTCCCATTTAACATTAATTTAAATTTTCGTTTAGCCATTTTTAAGGGCATTCTGGTGCTTTTTTGGTTTTAATGCTAATGCAAATTTTCCATATTCATGAGCAGAAGTGTGATGGCTTTTCAGGCAGAGAATTTTGGCTATTTTGCTGTCGTATGTTCTTTTCTTTGGTGATTCGTTGTTGTTTCGATACATGAAAGCCAATGAGCATAGTCCCTCACAAATATTTTAAATGAGCAAATTTTGGGTTCAAAATTTGAACAGAAAACCCCCTAATGTGAACAGTGTCTTCCTGAAATGACATCACAGCAACAGCGCCCTCAGTTGTCCAGAAAAGCATGAACAATATTAAATGTTTGAAAAAGTGCACTTTTTAATAAAATTAACCAAAAAGGGATGTCAAATAATTTTATACTGTACATTTAAGAGGAGTAGAAAGTTGAACAAAATATGTTCCCAAATTACCGTAGATTAAAATAAAAAACCATAAAAGTTCAAAATGCCATGCAGAGGCAAGTTTAAACAGTTTGACGAGTAAAAACAATTTGTTAAACTGTACCAGTGATACTACGCAGACAGTGCATAAACCATTCTCTTGTTTTGCTTAAATGTCACGTACATACATACATGTACAAATGTACAATGTACATATGCACATGTAACTTGTAACTTATGTAAGTACCGGTACTTGTTCATGCATGTGGGTTTTTTCTATTCAGCAATCTATCACATGTATACATGTACACCTTGTTCACACACATTGTACACAATTGTACCATTATCCTGTGTACAAAAAAGTTGATTCAGCAACACTTGTTCAGACCAACAAACGATTTGCTATTTTTGTGTGTAATTCAGCTCCGCTGAAGCGATTAGGAAAAAGTTGAACAAACTGTGTCTTGTTTCTATTGCCATTTAGTCTGGCTCGCAGAGTATGCTCTATAAATGTACATGTTAGTGTTACAGATTCTGATCATATGAAGTAAAAGTATCACCCGACCATCCGGTTTTCCCGTCACGGTGATCAGCCACCATTGCAGTAGGCAAGCGTTTGTTAGCAACCACGTCGTACGTTCACAGTTGTAAAATAGACAATAGGGCTTATTTTCATGCAAAATAGCCACAAATTCTTTGGCCACTAACAACAAAAGGGCAACAATAGTTTATCTTTGGGCTGCAATGTAACGATGTTGGCCTTTGGCAAATTGATAAATCTTTTAGAGGTTTGCATTGGAATCAGCTACCCGAGTTCCGAGTACCCGACTATTGATGTCAGGAACTGGTTCTAGGTTACGGTGTATGTAACCAACTTTACAAATTACACAGTAAAAAAGTAGGGTTTTGAATGTCATTTTTCGGGAAATGTCCAAAATGAAAACCTGGCTACATGTATGTACCGGTACATGAAAAAACAAAACAGATTTCACATTAATTTTCATTTTAACTTGCGATAGATGATGCTCGCGAAAGTTGCAGTTTCCCCGTGAAGCTATAAAGCCCTTCAGACAACTTCTGGGATTTGAATTTTGGGGTTGGGTTTCTTTTACGGGTACCAAGGTATCCGTGTTTTACTTCAAAAGGGTACCCGGTTCTCGTACTACCCGTTATGCACACCACCATTACCCTGACACTGTACATAAGTTGCAAAGAAGATGCTGTATTGGCTGTGAAGTGTCAAATTGAACCAAGAACGATAACTTGACATGCTTTGCCTAAAGGACTTCAAACGTCGCGTTCACTTGATAGAGTTTCCCAAGTAAAAACTGTGATACTCCATGAATGCCGATTGAATGTTAACTTTGATGATCATTTATTGATGGGTGGAATGCGCGGTCTCGTGACTCCCTTGCAGTCATAGGGTGACTGAATCGACTCTGTCCCCCACGGGCACCCGGCATTGGGTAATACGAACCCACATGTACAGGTACCTCAAGTATGATTCCTGGAGGGTGTGTATGGAAATATGCATAAATCCCGTCATTGATTTAGACTGGATGGCGTCTCCGTGTCATGCCGTCCGGCCGTCTTCTATTGATACACTCAAGACAAGTACTGGTACACTGAGACCAGAATACTAATTGCTGTCAAGTATACATGTAGGAGTCGGAATTATTTTGAAATGAACACTTGAATTTATGAGAATATGAGGAAAACATACCGTGTGCGTCAGAGCTTTTAAGTTTAGGGATCGTCAAACATTTAATTGGTTTATAATTTGTGGAAAAGTTTGCACAGTAATGTGTTTTTCCTGAGGAGCCCCTATACATGTACCGGTACATGTATAAGGGATCTTCAAATATTTGGTTTGTATTTATTGAAATTTGCACAGTCGTGTGTTCTTCCTGATGAACTCCTGAGTGTTTTTTGACAAGGGGGAAAGAATTGATTCTGACAAGTGACGCTTCATTTCCGCAATACTTGTCAGGTGTTTTTTTCCCCTTTTATCTTGTTTTTTCTTTCCATTGTCATCCCCCACTCCTGTCCACATCTTACACTCATGGCTAATTTCACCCTAGAGATCCTTCCATTTACAACTTGTCAGAATAACAAAAAGACTGAAACTTGAAGAAGATTTCTTTCAAGCACTCATCCTTGCTTGAAAGTAGCCAATTGTTGGTGCGTCTGAGCGTGGTCGGTCCCGATCAGCCCCGCGGATTGTTTGCTTGAAGTGAGGGGGCAATGTCCTGCGTGGCTAGTCAAGCGAAGCAGCATGTATCCCCCAAGGAAGCCTTGCATCCTACCTCAAACTGATTGCTCCTCACATTCCTACTCATCTGTCTTTTCCTGTAACGTATGAGGTGTGAAAGTACTGAGGAATATCCCAAGATAATTTGGAGGATGGAAATTGCCAATCAAATTCTTCAGGATGTCATCAAAAGACAATTAAGTGCACATACATGTAGTTTCAGACAAATTAAAAAAGAATCTTTTGGAGGGGGTACAGTACTATAGGTGTATTATGTTTCCTTCACTATTTGTACAAGTAGGCCTACGTGTATGTATATCAGGCAACTCAAGATAGAATATAAGAGCTTTTTCCAATGACTCTAGAAGTAACTTTTTTGTTTTCCTTCAATGTCATCCACAGCCCTTTGGAATCCTTAAATTTTAAATTTGTGACTCTTTCAGTGCAAGTTCCTAAAAATCCAACTTCTGGTTTTGCATGATTTTGAAGGATTGAGAAACAGAACAAACTAAATGAAGATCACTATCCTATTTTGTTTTTTAAATGACAGAGGATTGCCATTAGTTTACTGCACATTGCTGAACTTTGTAAATTGTAGGATTCACAAGCGAATATGTATGCAAAATCAGGAATAAACAGGCATGCATTCGATTTTTCTGACTTTGCTCTTAAATCAGACATTTTGAGTTTTAGAAGCATAGAAAAATATGTACAAGTACAGGTATGCATCTTTCAGACTTTCAACCCAATTTTTAGACTTTTTTGTAATTGACAATATAATCCCTGAATAATGTAAGTCCAACATGTGATCTTTTTGTGTCGAGTTGAAGAAAATTGCAATAAAAGTTTCAATTGTTCACTTACACGTAATAGATCTATAAAAACCACCGTGTTCACTAAATGTCTACAATCCTACAAGGCGGTACACAATCACAAAAATCTATGGAACTTTTTGTTATTACGCTTGACAAATCAAGGTTCCTGCCTTAACCATCCTATCCGGCACATAGAATAATGCATGGCCATTAAGTGTGGCAGGATACGTGTACATGTCGCTGCTTCCAAGTATTCAAATTCAGCTAGTGCAACCTGAGTAGGTTAAAAATAAAAATCTGAAAATGAAAATAAATCCGCTACAGGGTGATATACATACATACCTTCCTAGAGCCTTCCAAATCCACTAGGGGGTTCATACATGATTTTATAGTCTATGATATTACATGAACCTGTACTTACTGGCAAGGGGGGGGGGGACTCTTGTGAGGCTCGGCCGCCCCCCATGAGCAACCAAGAAAGGGGAAAACAGTTGATATTAGGCTGATCAGGGCCTCTCCACGTCAAATTACATGTAGGTCCACTCCCCCCCCCCCCTCACACACCCCAAGCTGATTGAAAAAAAGAGGTGCAGCCCCCTTCAATGACAAATCCTTGGTCGTGCTTTTGTGTGCAAGACTTGTCATGAACATACATGTACACAATGTAAGCGGGACGTGATTTCCGTTAAAAAGAACAGTGTAAAACATGTTCCCTTTTTTCCAACACAATGGTGTATTTTGGAGGGTTTGGGAAATTTCTCAACAAATTCTTAAGAGAGTGAGGGTTTTAAATCTTCCACTATAGTTAAGAAATTAATTGCCTGAATTAAGACAGAAAATGTAAAACAGTGAGCTGCATGTACATGTATGCAGTAGACGCCATTTTAGATGCTTATGGGCCCACCATATGCTCGGAGTTAATTTCAGCCATCTGGAAATGAAGTTTTGATCAAGTGAATTAAAAAAAGTCCCAGACAATCCTTATTTTAAGCAAGAAGATGGGTTTCCCTTGGTTATTTTTCATAATCAATCCATGAAACCATCCTCTCTTCGTCTAAGTCTGCCCGGAATATTAACAGATTCCTCACGCATGTAAATCTAATAACGTTCGGCAGCGGCATCTCTCTTTGATCGCGCCAAGGCTACATCTGCTGTTGTGGCCGGACTTGGCATTCTCCGCAAATGTTGTTTTACTTGACAGTAATTTCACGTAATTCCAATTACTGTGCCTCATGTTCAAAGGCTGAACGGGCTAATCCCATTTGTGGAGGGGGAGGGGGGGAGAGGGGTTCGGAACTGGAACGCTTTGGACCTGAATAATAAAGGGATGTGCAGTCTGGCTTGCAATTGGCCGGTTTCACTTTCTCATTGCCATGGCGGCAGACCTATTAACGATAATTGATCCCTTTGAAAAGAAATATGACTGTTGTCTGGATTTTTTTGTTATAAAAACAAAAATTAGTTTGGTTACACTGTATGTTTTGTGTACATGTACCGGTAGGTACGGAATGGTGAAAAAGTTGATTTTATCATTAGAGAAGTCTATGGAGTACTTAGAAAACGTGTAATTTGGAGAAGCATTATTTTATTTTACATAATGACATTACTGTGTAACGGTACATGTAGCTTGTTCATGTACACAATGCACATTTGTACACCTTATCATGCTACCGGTAAGTTGCAAATTTATGGTCTGTTTTGTGTATCGTGTTTCATGTCCTTGTAATGTCATGAATAGTTGGTACTCATCTTTAGTCGGTACTCGAAAGAACTTCTTGTGATCGGTGCTTCACCCCATCCCCTCGCTGTGCAAACTACAAGTTTGCAGATTGAAAAACTGAACAAACACAATGCGGGGGAGAAAGTCAATTGTGAAAGCAGACGGGACCCGTACAAACGAGGCTTCCTAATCAGTCATCCAAACAAAAGGCACTTGGATGACATTTGCAGGGTTCTCTGCTGCGACAAGTTATGAAAGTTGCCTCACAAAGAGCTCTGAGAAACAGAAATACAAATGTAAGGAGCAAAACTTGAGGGAATTAGCAGCATCTTCACCTTGGTTAATGAATACGGAATGAATCAGATTTCTTTTAAACCAGAATTTTACAAACCAGGATTTTATCAGCAAACACAAAAATCCTGTACCGATACCATACATTTAAACACTGACAAATAGACACTGTCGTCGGTTAGTTTGTTTTTATATTGTTTGTTTGTTATTTTTTTTCTTCAACCATATTAAAATATGCAGTATACTTTTGTAATTCCAAGTAGTATGGACTTAATGGACATTAAGATGGCTTCTGTAACCTAACAACGACAGCATGTGAAGGACACTTCACTGGTTCTCATGCACTATTCACCATTCATAGAATAGATGTAAACCAGTGTTAATCAAGCAAGATGGCGCCCAGTGGTCCTTCGATATTAGCACTCTGTGCCTCTTTCACCGTTCATCATTCATTGATTTAAAGAACTGAATAGCGGATGGGTCCCTGAACCTTACCTGAACTGATTTGCTGCATGTGAAATGAAAAAACAGAACAAGTTCTTCTACCGTACTGACAACAAACAGTCTTCTGTGAGCTAGAATACAATAACTGTTTGTACTGCGCAGTAAAGTCCTCTTCACAAACTGAAAAGGTGTGAAGTTATGACCTTGAAAAGGTGATTTGGAGAAAAGGACAAGCTTGGTGCTTGACCACTTCAAATATCTGACCGTGAAAAGCCCTGGTCCGCGTACTACCGTACACTAGTGGTCACTTGGCCAGTGAATATAGCCACTGATCTTTAGTTTAAACAAACTTTATTGTCACAAGAAACTAAATTTAGCAGTTGAGTAGCATCATGTCATTCCCCTGTCTAGACAAGAAACTCAAGATGATTTTGCACTAATTAACCCTTCCATCCCAAAACTTGCCAAAAAATCCTTCAAATATTGTGTAATACCCAGATTTTTCAAAGGGTTTTAATTTGTTACTGTGTAGTAATTTTGGAGCAAAAAAATGATGTGTATTGGGGAAAATTTTACAGAAAAAGAATCAGTGATGATTGTTGCTTTTAAGTGCTGTGGTAAATTTTAGGCTTCGCTTTCTACAGAAGTACAGAACGGCCAAAAGAATTATCGCTTTGTTTCAGAAACTTGAGCTCGTAGACATCTGCTCAGCAAACCTAATAACTGAATGAAATATAGCCAGTAGCCACCAAGATTCACTTGTGTGTGACAATTTCACTTTTATATGTGACTGTTTTGTAAAATATAAAAGCGGATGTTGCCTGCAGTCTACATGGGAGTGCTCTGCAGTACTGTCAAATTTGCCTCGGAGGTAAAGAAATTAACATGTATTTGATAGTACAGAAGTGAATTTAGGACACACAAAAAAGGAAAGAATGTGTGTGATTGCATTTGCCTGCTTAACGACGTACATGGTAACATATTCCCACTGAACATGTAGAAAAGCTTTGACTTGAGAAGAGAAAAGTTACTGGCCATATTTTTGGTTTTAAGGGGGAAATCTGTTCTCTTTTTTTCTTGCTGAGTGTGCAAGTATCAACTGTAAACAACCATACAATTTTTTGACATGAGAAGCAACCAAATAATTTATTCAATGTATCAAATTTTGGATCAAATCCTGGTTGTTTAGGATCTAACCTCCTGAACCATTGTCCAGCTAAACACTTAACCAAAGCCCGCAACGTGGACTGTGGACACAGCAACCTTCTCTCTCTCTCTCTCTAGACTCCACCATTCTTTTCCATCATCTTTCTTCCTCCATTCAGTCCTTATCTCCTCAGGGGCTGTCTGTGCTTCCGATGTTTTATTAGCCGCGAAAGAAACGGCCAATTCGACCTGTTCCCCTTTGTGAAATTAATCCTAAATTAACTTCATTGCTGGGGTCAACTGCTAAAAGTGCAGACGCCCCTTTGCTTGGTTATATCGGGAACCGCATTGGATTGTTCCATTCTGGGCTTCCCCAGGGTAATAATGGGACTTGGATTTAATTTACTGGGGTTTTTTTTGGGACAAAACTTGGCAAGGTTTGAAGGAACTTGTACTCGTGTGACTGTCAAAAAATGTTGATTTCATCCCGACATGTATGCACTCTACAGTGGAGTGTCGTTTTATGTAGGCCTATTTGAAAGTCTTCATGCATTTGGGTAAAGAGTCAGGATTTGTTATCAAAAGACCCAAAGAAATTGAAAAAAAACAAAAACATATACTTTGATGAAAATACTCAAATACATGTAGTTTAAAGGGAAAATACAACATTTGCAAACATCAAAAAATAAAACTACCAAATCATTTTGAAATACCTTGCTGGACTGTTAGGGAATGACAGTGTAAAGCATCCTGTAAAATCATGGCATCTGGTATACTGTCATTTTCAAGAAAAGTGGTATTTTTGTATCAATTTCCAACGCTGATCGGCCGATCAGCGTTGGAAAAAACTGGCTTTTTTTCTAATACTGGCCCCAGTTGACCATCGCACTTGTTTGCAATCGATTACACACCTATGAGCGGGTACAAGCCAGCTAGACTGGTCCCCTTACCTTACAATTCTCCAATATATGTAAACTGCTGTGTTTCTTCCTAAATGGAGTCAGGGAACCAGACTACAGGAAAATGATTGTTTTTCTTGGTTTTTATAGCATTTTCGAACCCAAAACCTCAAAAAAGTCAGTGTAACTATATTTGCTATATATTTCCAACCCCCCAATTCCATCCATTTCTGAAAATTACAGCAAAAGCAAATGATGTATATTCCCTTTAATGGCATTGGACCTATAAAGAAAATCATTTAAAAAAACAGTAAGATACAATTCAAAATTATGTGAGCACTCCTCTGAAGGCCTATCAAAAACTCCCAAGAAAGCATAATTTCTAGGGGGAAAAAAACATATATATATCAGAATAATTGAAAAGTATCAGGAATTATCAAATCAAAATCGGGTTTAATATTTATGGCATAATAGTGAATTGGAGTTAGTTTTAAAAAAAATTAATAAACCGAGGTTCACTGAACACTCGAAGTGCAATTCACTAGTTTGTTAAATGGAGGTGTGAATTTGATAGTTAATCGAATGAATGGCACAATTGAAACTATAATGGGAAAAAGCACCTTTGAAGTGCCGACTCTTTGTTCATAATAATTAAAATCTGCCAACCGTAGATGACCATTGTTGAAATAAATTGAAGCTTTTTGGGGGGTATTTCTGCTAAACTGATTGATCCAAAATCTTTCTTCCTGTCGAAAGGCCGCGTGCACTCTTTTGCTTTTTTAAATTGAGATTTTGGTACCCTACTCAAGTTGGAAATTTTCATTATCATATCTGTTAAATAACGTATAGGAACAGGGTTTTAAAATAAAAAAAATATTCTTATTGGACCTACCGTACATGTACAATGTATGTATGTATACATGTACACTTACACATGTACATATGTGACAGAAGAAGAAAAATGTTTCAAGCAATAAAAGTGTTTTTGCAATATTTTTATTTAATCATTATTTTATTATTTTTTCCAATAAAAGAGCGTTTTTATACATAAGATGGAATTCGTGTCGAAAAGATGTAAATTTGTACCCCCAACAAAATTGTGTGTTGCTTCTTTTAATACAGAAGCGAAACTAAAACCCTCTTTTCTATTTTACTTTCATGTTCATAAAGAATGACAAAAATAAACACAGGCTTAAATGCATAAAAATCATTGATTTTCCAGCATAGAATAAATCCTGGGGTCCGGAACTATTTTGAGGGTAAACATGGCAGTGTTATTGCAGGCCATTCTGTCTTCGGATGTTGACACCAGAAATCCATATCGTACTCATTTCCTATTCACGCAAGCCGACGCCATGCTGTTGTTTCCGGAAAAATCTTAGGTCAACATTCTGAAATATTATTTCTGCTTTTCGAGAGTTTTCACACCGCGTGAACTGTGATTTCTGCGTACCAAGGCTAGCATGACAGGCGTATTGAGTGGAACAAAAGTAAACATAAGACAGACAAATGCATTACGCACAATTCAAGTGTTTTTCTGTCGTTTTCCAATCTTACATTGATTTGTCATCCCTCTCCATTGTTATTCTTTTAAATTATGTCTCTTGTACTGGTTATTCAACCTTTACCTACACTTTCTTTTATTGTTGCATTCCCCTGTCTTTTAAATCTTTTTTTTCTCAAACTTTCAATTTTTCCATCATTTTGGCGTCTAATTTCCTCTGATTTTCCTGTCTTTTTTTTATCATTCCTTCCTCCATCTTCCTTTCTTTTGGTCACCTTTTAATCTTTCTTCCAAAGTTCCCCCTTCAAAATATTTCTCCACCTTGGTTTCTTATTTGTCTGTTTTTCATCTTGTGCAGCTTTCTTCTTTTGAGACTCTTTCACCATCTTTTGTTCATCTTTCCTCCGTTTTACTATCTTTCACCCTTTTATCATTGCTCATCTTCTAGTTTTTCTTTCAATCTGTCAATCTGTATTGCCTTCTGAAGAACCTCATATTTTTCAATCTGTTTTTTTTCTCCTTTTCCTGACTGTCCTTTCAACATTTTGTTGTATCATTCCATCTTTTCCTCTAAAAAAACCCACCTTTTCCCCTCTATTTGTTTCCTATCGCACCGATCTTCCTCTCAGTCATCCTTTCACCATTTTCTTCTCCATCCCGTCTTCCCTTTTCAATTTACACAATACCCCGAGTCCAACGACTCATGACATTTGTCTGAGAATACACCTCAAAACAAGTGAGAAACGGGCAAATGTTTTCTCAGTGTTCCACTAAAACGTCCCTTGGAGTCAGAAACTTTTCAGGACCAAACTCTGACCTTTTCACCGGCACTCTTACTTCAGGGAACCATCACAAACATCGTCTAAGTGAGTGTGCCTGCCCGAAGAGCTGAGTCTTGTGTATTTGAATGATGGTGTAAGAAACTGTCTAGGAGCGGTTTGGATGGCAAGGCGTCGTTTGGATTGCGCGACGTCGTCTATTAGTGATGGCAAGGCAGACAGGAGGACAGCGCGGTTGACTTGTCGACAGTTCGTGTAGCATCTCAACGGGGAAACCTAAGATTGAGAGGTGTCCTTGTTGCCGGGCGAGATCGATATCGATGAGAGTAAGAATAACAGAGAGGAGCGCAGGGAGACAAATGGAGGACTATGATAACACAAACAGCAGTCCTAGGACAAGCTCTTGGCTTGTGTAACACGGTCACCGTGTTAAGCAAGCAAAACAGCTCCCTTGAGTCGAATCTACATGGAATTGAAGACTAATGCTTATTTTCTTGAAAACTGTAGTGTTATTCTACTGAGAAACCACTGCGACATTGTCAATACTTGATTCACGATACAACGAACATGATCCCACTAACCACACATACACAGGCAGTGCAAACAATGAATTTCAAGTGAAGTTCATTTACGCCGGGTACGGCACATGATGTGGGACATCACTTATAAGGTCCTAAAAATGTAGCACTGCCTTGTTACGGTACATGTACATTTACTTTGTTAAATTTGGTCTCTGGTCAGACTAAAGTTCCGGAATTGACGTGGAATTGACGGGGTTTTTTTTTTTCTTTTTTTCTTCAAGCTTGGATTGTACAGACAAGGTGGGGTACTATTTTGCTTTTTTGGTGTCCTCATGTACATTGGTGTCCTCCATAATTTGCCTTGGTGCCTTCAATCATTTGCCTTGGTGCAATTTTCCATTCCTTGGTGCTCTTTGGTAAAAAAAATTGAGGAGGGGCGGAAATAGAGGGCGCTGTTGGAGTTACCGTGGAACATTTTGAAAAAAAAAAAAGATCGACGCGCATGATTAAAATCGACACGCGTGCTGACCAGAGACCGACTTTTTTTTTTTTTTTTTGGCCTAAACTCAATTTTTGTCATCCAGCGGTGTACATTTATACACATGTACATGTACATGTACATGTAAGAATTTGGTTTTGCTACTGTACATGTACATTTTGCTACTTGTAATCTGCAGTGCAGATTTAACTACTAACTACTGGTACTATCCGCACACCAGTTCAATAAAAACGGAGCCTCGATGTGTATTTTCAATTAGGACATGCTTTTGTTTAGAACGTTACAATGTAATAATATGAAAGCCATTTTCACCACTTGGCTGAAACCTTGCCCAGAATCCTCCTGAGCTACATGTAGTGCGTGCACGGAAAGAATTTTACCAAATGCTTCACTCCAGAGGAATGTAAATTCAATGACAATCCCAGAAACTGGGCTGCCGGTATGGCACGGTCACCCGTTGGGTATTGGAAGGCGATAAAAAACCAGGCCTGTCAAAATACCAGGCCAGATTGAAGACATTTTTGTCTCTAAAACAAAACCAGATGTGGGTCATGTTTGAAAAAAAAAGACTTTGAATCTGAATGACAAACATATGGTTGGTAATAATGCAGATTTGGTCATCATCTTTAGACTGTTTTGTACATTGATGATGTTTCTTGGGTGGTCATTGGTCTCTGAATTTCATTTTCTGTTCTCTTTTTTCATCTCTCCGTAACAGATGCATCCGCTTGGGCTGTGTAATTCTAACGAAGATGAGGAGCCTTTTGATTACGGCTGGGTGGGTGTGGTCCAACTGGCCTCACCCCTAGATGACCCTAAACCGTGTCTTACCATTTACCAGAAGGTGAGATGTGACATTTTACTATTAATATTATTACATGTATTCAACCTCCATCGAAATAACATTTAAAAAAAATATATTGAGAAAAAAGCAGCTAAAATTTGTTTATCAGAAACAAAAGAAATGCAGGCAATGAAAATAATGGCCATTTTAAGCACTGAAAATTGCAAAATGATACAGTTCCCTAGTGAGAAATAAAATAGTCAAAACTCGGCTGTAAGAAAATTGTTGAAGCACAGGACTTTTAGATAAAAGTTTGCATGTTTTTTCTTAATGAAGTAAGAATTGCCTCAGGGCTATATTTCATATGTTCTTATCAGTTCCATGATATTGTAATTTTTTTAAGGAATTGACATTTCAATTCAAGCACAGCCTATCTCAAAGGTTAAGTCGGTGCTTATAGAAACCAGAAAAGGCACTTGTTAGTATAAGTGCATTTCCCGGATCCACTTTTGCAGTCGGTCGCTGTTCCGTGTTTTGCATCGTGGGGTATTGAAAGTGAAACATTCATGGTTTTCTGGGTTGAAAGGTTCAAGTACATACCAAAACGTGCACATTGGTCTCTGAATCTAGGGGACTAGATCTGAGCGTGCTCACTAAGTGCAGTGAAACTAGATCAAGGGTTCTCCATCTATAGATCCACGCTAATATTCCCTCTCCTTTTATCGTCGGCCGGCTACTTCAACCCTTTCACGACTCCGTTGATACCTTTAATCCCCATCTCCCTCGGTAACACCGCACAACTCTACAACCCAAACACCAGGAAGCAATTTTTGATGGATTAATTTCACATTTTTTGTCCCAGCAAACGCAGACACACTTTTAAAGGACCTTTCGTTGGACCACCTATTTTTTAATACTGGGAGTTAATAAAGCAATGTTTACTCAGCGATTACACAATGAACATGCGGGCGAGCAGTTGCTATCTCCGGGAATCAGCAAACTTGTCCGGATGAATAAAAACCAGCGCTGACAGCGACCGGTAATCTGGGATGATAGATCTATCGGCATATTTTGTTCCACTTCCCCCTCTAGCACTGTCCCTTGGATTCAAGAAGGCGTCTCAGTTTACCAATACAGGGAAAAGATTGAAGGGATATCGCGGATGTCCACCAGAAAATATGGATCTGGTGGACCAAAGAGAGGTTGTAAAATGCCAGGGCCTGGGAATATTATTTTTTATGGTGCCCCAACGGAGAACCAGGGATCGCTGCCGGGGCGTATGACTTGAACAACCGGTATTACGTTTCTATTTAATGGTTCATAGAGAGGTCTGAATACCGGGAGAGCTCGGCTTTGGATTTGGACACCCATCTGAATTCAATTACAATGTACATCAACCTACACAGTTTTCAAATTCCAGATTCTTCACTTTATAGCAACTGAAGACAATTTGTTTTCTCAAAAAAAGTAATATTTTGTTTTGAATTGGTTACGAAGCATAGAAAGTTGCAAAAAAAGGTTGAAATATTCAAATTTGTTTAGACCTTGAATTGTGACATGGAATTTTTTTCATGAAAATTGAATGTTTCATTTTATGACGATTTAATAACAAAATTAAATTGGCTGACTAATTATAATGTAAGTCTTTAATTTTGATATTACCTGAAAACCAAATGTCTAGATTTTTTTTCAAAATGTTAAAGAATTTTTGTCACAACATTTTAGCATGTACCGGTACATGTACATACACAAATTTTGCATTTTATTTTTTTTTCCCAGTGAAGTTCATGTACATGTACAACGTACACGTTTCATGAAATGAATTTTTCTTGGGAGCATATTTTGTGCAACTCTCTTATTTCAAGTACTTACAAGTATAAAAACTATTTGACATCCCTTTTTGGTTTATTTTATTGAAAAGCACACTTCTTTAAACATGTAAAAATGTCATTGTTTTTCCAGACAACTGGGGGCGCTGTTGCTGTGATGTCATTTAACGAAGACACTGTTCTGTTTAGGGGTTTTCTGTTTAAATTTGGAACTCCAAAATTTGCTCACGGGCTTGTTGTCATGTATTGCCACAACAAAGAATCACCAAAGGAAAGAAAATTTATGACAGTACAATATTCAAAATTCTGACAAATTTGAGGTTTTGCCTAAAATGACATCACACTTTTTCTCATGAATACATTTTATTTATGGAAATTTTCAGCACCGGTAGCTTAAAAGCCAAAAAGGGAACCACAATACCCTAGAAAATGGCCAAAAAGAAGAAGAATAATAAAGTGAAATGGGACACAAAGGTGCATTTTCAAGGATTGCGTTAAAAAAAATTGCATTACCCCTTTAAAAATTCTTGTCACGTTTTCCTTAGCACATACATACATTGTATGTGGTGCTAAGCACATAAAAAGCCACATTTAATGGATATTGATTTGTATTTTATTGATCTACCGTACGTCATGTACGTGCCTTAGTCAGGAGATGACTACATGTATCCCAAATCCATTTTTCAAACACTAAAAAGACGGCCTGCGCCAGCGTACAGTGTACTGTACTGAATATTATTAACATTTACTTGGCATTAAAAAAAACACTAAGCATACATGTAATGTGTGGTATCTTAACCATGAAATAAGTTTCATTCATAATTCAGAAAATACCGGTACAAGCACTGACACAGTGACAGCCTTGATTACCTTTGAATTGGGCCATTTTCTATTCTTTTCCTACTGTATTCTCTTAGCATTCTGTACTGTAGACATTACACTTTTGGGTATCTGCAGGACACTTTTTCCTAATTTTTTTGTGGGGGTCAAATGTACCTGTAATGCCTAGTCATGTATGTTATCAAAGAAAGCACAAATGTATTATGTTATACTGAACATTTTGATTGTACATGTAACTTGCAATAGAGAGACAAAATTGACTCAGAAAACCAATGCATGCACTAATTTCTTAACGAGAAATCAAGCAAGCTGACGTTCATGTACCGTACTCAGTAGCACATGAAGCAGATCAGAAAGCATGTTTTTTTTACATCAATCACTTTAAAAATGACTCGGGGATTTGCATGTTCGCTAAACGAGGGTAATGTAATCACATGATCTAAGTTCAGGCCTAGGTGTGTCATCACTCGCTTGGCTTGGTTGGTAACCTCATCAAAAGTTCATTCACTCTACCGAGTACCGAGTACCGTACCTATTAGAAAGAAAAAAATGAGTCTGGCTGTACCACAGCAGCGCTTGTCCTGTGTCGCGCGCACACTCACGTTCACCCACTCCCTGGTTGACTCACAGCACCCGCGCCTATCAGATGACGGATCACCATCCGAAGTCGGGAAAGCGTGTCGGTACGGTTTGATCTCGCTAAATGGCTATGACAGCTCCTGCAACTGTGAAAGGAATCAATGGGCTGACTTTGTGGGCACCGACGGTCTTTGCAAAGTACCGACGGACTATTGTTATTCTAATCTGCTGGGTAGCCTTCGACTGGAAAAACCCCTCTTTTTTTCCGTTCCACTCCGCTGCCTGAATTTCAATTACACTCTCATATATATTTTCCCTGGCACAAAATTAAGGTTGTTAATTTTGGCTGGGCAGAGAGGATAGTTTGCCTAGATGCGCTGAGCCTGCAAAGTCACAATTTTCCTCCTGAATCGATGATGAAGCACTCAACGATCTCTTCAAGGGTTTCTTTGTTCTGATTGACTTCCGCTCTTGGTTGATTCCCACAGCTCCCCTTCTTATTGACAAAAACACAAAAGGGATTAATTGAAGGTAGCTTATAGGATTATCCCTCAAGTCTTGTCTGGTGAAATTGATCCCTGGATTCCCACGCTAATCCCCTTTGGAGGAAACTCTTCCATATCTTTTGTTAGTATTTCAGAGCCCTGTGGCGAGGGTCTATGAACTCTGTAGACCCACCAAACTCATTTGGCACGTTCACCTGCGAATTCTTACACTGTGCGCTGTAACAGAACAATAACTTGATCTTTTTTACAGTTAAGACCTTGAGCTCTTTAAGGATGGGTAATTGACTTGCCATCCCAAAGCTTAAGTCATCAAGCTTATAAGCCATAAAGCCATTAGGCCTACCCTTGAAATAATGTACGGATCGAGAATACAAATCCAAAATTCGGACTGTCCATTACAGGCAAAGCTTTCTACGTAACGATTATTTTCATTCGAAATATCAAAACACAATTATTTCTTAGTTTAAACCAGAAGTTACCAAGTTCTGCTCATTTTGGATTGCTGGGTAATACCATTAACCATAGAGCAAGGACAGACCTTGCTCTATGCATTAACTGATACAATTGACATAGGAAAAAAAAATGGTTCCACAAATTGATTCCGTTGATGCCATTGACCTTATCAATTTGACAAGTTTCGAGAAATAGTATTCGTCCGTTTGTTAAGTTATTTCAGCGTAGTACCGGTACCGTACTTGTGAATGAAACCATTTGCCTTCTAATTTTTTTTTCAATTTCTTTACTTTGTTCAATTGGAGGTTTAATACTTTTTGTATCTGATAGGTCAGATCGTTTTTCATCTGAACCTTTTTATATACGCGTACTTCAGCGTAGCACAAAAATAATTGTACATCCTGGATTTCTATTAAACCATCCATTAAAAAGAAACAAGCGTTTAATTGGCAGGTGCAGCTTATTCCAACCGGACAAGGGCCTGACGCTCCCTACCCCTCCCCCATATCTACCCACTTTCAGTCAAGCAGACACTGTACCGTCGTGACCTGCCGGTTCCGAGTCACACTTGACTGGCATAGTCGATGAAGCCTGAACTGTTTTTAACTGGTTTTCCCTCCTGCGCTTATTGATCCGTTTAGGACATGATTGTCACAAACAGCCTGTTTCCGCAATCGATTTCCACAAAATGTAAAATCAGCGAGGCACATTAATTTTACAAACACATCCATCAGTATACTTAACTTTTTAAAAGACTTTTTGTTCTAATTTCCAATCAACATTCAAACACGCATTATACCGGTACATGTATGTGATTTTGTACAGGCATGTTTCAAAAATTACTGAGGCTTCCATTCGATTGTTCTATCCCTAAAACAACATTCGAACAAATGTAGAGAGTAGAATTTGTTGATTAGAGTTACATGTGAAAGGAAAGATCCCTCTTTTTGTTTTGCGCTTATTAGATTTTGTTGGGTTTTGCAAGCTTCAGACTTTGTTTCCGTTGGAGTCTGTTGGATTTATAGGGGAGGTTGCTTTGTGAAAACAGGATGCGGGTTGGGGTTGGAGAAAGAATGCGTGACGTATCATTCTTGCATGAAAAACAGGCCAAAAAATAAGGGTTAACAAAAGAACCCCTCCCCCCGAAAAAAACAAAGAAGTAGACAAAAACAGAATTGCAGCCTTTACTTGATCCTATTTCTGTGGACAGTTTGTACACTAAAATATTAAGTAAAAATCATTGAAAATTATGTTTATGTGGAAATCTAAATTTCAATCTTCTCAAAATTAATCGTTGACATTTTCTGTCTTCATGGTAATGCCGGATGTCCTGAAACAAACATTTGGTTTTGGGGATATGTTCCATACCGTATGCACTAAAAATCTGACAACTTTTTTTATTTGAAAATGAATATGACTGACTGCAAACTGCTTACTGACTACCGGTATATTGACCTGAAATACACAAATCTAAACAATTAATGCGGCGTGGCGTTGCGAACTTAACAAGTTCTTCTTCAGAGGCAAAATGACAGAGGTACCGGGTACCCCAGTACAAGAAATAACATTTTTTTTATTGACTTCATTCTGTAATTGAAATCTTGATTTCGTACCAAAATTAATTCATCCATTTACAGAGGTTGAGATACCGGTACAAGTGTATTTAGCCACTTATAAGGCAGTAATTTAAAAAAAAAAATATATAAAAAATTTACTAATCGAGCAGGAAAAATTGTTTTGAAAAACAGATCCCTCAGGCAAATGCATAATGCTCAAAATGATATTTTCATTTTCAAAATTACTGAGAGATAAAACTGTTACATGTTCATAAGGCCTTAGACACATGTCCCGGTACCGGTACCCGTTCTTGTTGGGGAAAACCATCGTTCCTTTGTCTTGTTCTTTTTTATTCTATTGAAATCTCAAACTCCATCCTATTTTCCTTACTGGGCAGATAAGATTTCTAAAGGCGCACTTCTGGGATATTGTCCCTAAATTGTTTACTCTGTGTGCTTGCAACCCCACTTGACATACATGTACTTTTATGTACAACTCACAGTATCTTCATATTTCAATCTTTAACCCTGCTACTGTTTGAACAGTCACAGGCAGTCAAATATTCCATCCACTTCCCCTGCCATCCTTTTTACACAGGCTAGTCACCAACAAGTCAGATCATATTTCAAGCAATCACTCTTCAGGACTAGTCAAATTCAGTTAATATAAGAAAGTAGGCAAGTGGTAGGCACAGCTGGCTTATCAATCACCTACAGTCAAAGCATAGTTCTGTATCAAGTTACATAAACAGTCACAGCCAGTCAATCCTGCTTTACGTGAGCGGGGAACTCTTACATGTAACTGTTGAAAACAGTCACTTGATTGATTTTGAGTGCAAGGACAACTTTGCACAGAATGTATATTTGCATAGGAGGGTTCGCAAAACTGTAAGTGTAACATGTACAGTATGTTATAGTGTACACGTACATTTTTTGCAAGATCTTTACTTTTTTTGTTAAAAGTAATACATTTGTACATGTACCGGGGGTATGAGGGTGGGACATACATTTTGTTGTATTTTTTTAACAGTGTTCTGTGAGTGTATGTGTTTTCGATTCTCGTCATGTACATGCCTGCCTGATCTATTTACCCAGCATTCCACAGTAATGATCTTGTTTGTGTGCCGTCGTTCCCTAATAGCCCTCTAATGTATTCCTGTTTCCATTGGTTGTCTCTTGTGTTACAGGCCAAGCGTGCAGTGCAGCTAGGTGCGACGGCCGTTATCTTCGACGTGACGCATAATACAGATGCCATCCAGGAGGTAAGATCCCATACTCACAGTCGCTCAAAAAAGGAGAAGAAAAAAGGTTAAAAAATCACATAAGACCCAAAAGGAGGTTTTGGCTTTTGCCTTTTCTTCAGCTCAAGTTTTTGTAGAGATTTTAACTCTTTAAAGAGTATGCTTCAGTCATCTTTAAAGCAAATATCTTAATTTTCATAAAATTTTGTAATTTTTGGGGTGAGGGGATGGGTGGGAGGGAGATGGTTAATTTACAAAATTACAAATTCTGTTGTTTCCTGAAAATCAATTGAATGTAGTGCACTTTTCCAAATTACTTACTCTATAGAAAGGCAACAAAAACGGTAAAATGTTTGGCCCAATTAGCAGTTATGTGTAATGGTCGATGAACTAGCATGAAATGCAGTTACCAACAAATTGGCCAGTCTGCCGCCAACCTTGGTTTTTTTTACATCGATGCGAAACAGTTCTACAAAGAAAGTTCATGAGTGAACATCACGGGACCCCTAGTGATTGAGTTAATGATTGGGTTTTATTGAGTACTGCAAATTGGAACAGCTTGCATTGCAGTGGCCCGCACCCCCAATCAGAGACTAGATTGGAGGTAACGTTGGCACACTGTTCCTCCCCAGTTAAGTGATGCCCTAGGGATGAGACCGACGGACCTTTAGGTCTGGTGAATAGATTGAAGCTATCACGCGACGGGCGAGTTCACATCCATCTTGAGGTGATTAATAAGTTGGGAATAAAAGATGCCTAGTTAGCGGTCAGTTACACTGCGCTACTGGAGAGCAGTTCCCCTCGATCCAGTTCAGTGTCCAAACTGTTTAAAGTGATGTACCGGATATCTTAGATTCGGCCAAAAGTTCTAAAAGGAACACTTGGTTTTTAGCAACTTGTGTTTTCACGAAAAATCATGTTTTATTGCTTGTCATTAGGGCTGTCCTGAATATTCAAATATTTGAATATTCAATCATCAACCGAATATTGGAATAGCTGTTTGCAAGTTTGAATATTTGAAGAAGAAAAAATACGCAAGTATGTTTGTACACACCTGGCTGCGATGTTATTTTAATCGTAAAATTGCGGCGCTTTATTGTCAGATGCCACTTTTTGTTTAAATTAAACTTTAATACACTAGCAAGTCAATTACTTTAAAAATATGTTGATATATACATGGCAATTTTGATACTGCAACAGGCGCACGCAAATGTCAATCAGCAGCCCATAATATTGATTGCCGCACGCAAATTTGAACTGACGCGTTTTGCGTGCAACCTGTGACCATGTAGTTATAGTGTAAAAATCATTCATAAATGGACTGTCCTTTTGCTTTGGAAATAAAATGGGTTTAAAGGCATGCTTTATTTTTTTGTGAAATGCAAAATCTAAAAATGTGTAAACGTATTTGGAATTATTTTTAAACGTACATGTAGCGTATGAGCCATCTTGCTTCATTCATGTGTCTCCATCCCGAGTGAAGTGTCATCAGCCTGACTCTGTACATGAAACAATTCCCCAAATGTTCCTGTAAAACACATCCTTTCTGCACCATCCCTGCCCCTTCTAAAGGTTTCTATTAATCTAATAACATCCATGGAGCCACCCTGAAAGGGTTTTGATTTACCGTTCCTACAGGACGGTACAGGTACATCTCTTCATTTACTCTCTGTACTTTGAACGAGAAGGAAGAAGAAGAAAAAGGAAAAAACTGAGGCTCCAAGCTTCTTGAGTTCTCTCTTGGCCTGTGGGAAGGTTGTGGGATCGACCACAGCCATGCCACTGCATACTCTTAATTGGGCAATTCCCCTGGACTCTGCTGAAACACCCTGAGGGGTCTGAGAACCCTATCAGTGCATAATGTACAGTCTTCAATAATTGGTCAGCGTGTGAGACAGTGTGTGTGTCTCTATGTGTGTGGGTATGCATGCATTCAGCAAGTTCATTCTCGGAGACCCATGCATATTGCCACAGCCCAAAAACCCCTATGGGACTCTAGCTTGAAGAGAGGCACCACAATAATATACAATGCCCTTGAAATCCTGCAGGCTTAATTGGTCAGTCTGGTCAGCTTGTATGGGGGTCGGAGGTCACTAGGAGTGGAATGTCTTCCCTAGGGTGGATGGTTTTGACCTTAGATTCAGGTCAAGGATTAGTTAGGATATATGGTATGGCTTCAACCTCATACAGTGCTTGCATATGTATACAATTACAGTGTACTAATGGATTACAAATGCATGCACATGTACATGTACATGTACAGTACTGGTACAAGCACATACATTATGCATACATGTATGTGTACACGTGTATACATGTATGTATACACGTATGTGGCATGCAATTTTTCCTTGGCTCAGCTGATTTCCTTGTTTTACGCTTCACACTTTATATACCGGTACATGCATGCCATTAAAAATTGAAGAAAAAAAAACACTGTATAAATTCTTCTTAAGCTTTTTTGTTGTTAATTCTCTGATTACATGCCTCTTGTGTACATGTAGGCTCGATCACTACAGTACAAACCCCCAACATTTCTGAAATCTGTCATTGGGGGAGGGGGGGGGGAATGGCATCAAAATGGCATAATTATAACACCCGAGTCTTATAAGCGCACATATCTACCAACAATTAGGTACTCAAGGCGCTGGTAATTATGTCTATTTTTAAAGACAGGTAAATGAAGTTTATGAGAAATATGAGACCCATTATGTAGCACCTTTATAAAGGTACCGTACACAAGGTGCTGCGGCGCATATTGCAGCCAATGCCAGAAACACCGTGGCAAACACCATCTCTTAGCGATAAGTGTTACCGGGCTCTTTAACGTGCATTAATACACAACACACGGGACCTACGGCTTTACGTGGCTTTACCGGTACGTCCTGTCAGAAAGACGAAGCAATAATGGTAGAGTGCCTTGCTCAAGAGCACAAGAACCATGTTTCCTGTGTGGATTCGAACCCATGTACCACGTACGGCACACAAGTCGAACACCGTAACCATTGGACCACAGCCACAGCATGAAAGGGCAAATTTCATACATTTGTTCCAAAACAGAGTTTTCAGACTTTTTTTTATCAAAGTACCGGTACATGTGCCGGTACTGGTAGGCGTAGTACTAGTACCGTACATATTTCATACACATGGTAATTCCGTAGTAATTCCAACTAAAATAACTTTGTAATGTCCACAGAATTAGGTTTGACAGTCGTTAGAAAAAACTGCAAATAGGCCTACTTGTGGAATTTTCCAGATGTGATTACCAGACCTCCAATATTATTGGAAAAATAGCTAGATGCTTTAGATTTTGAATTGTTGTTGATCATTTTTTAAATGATGTTGAGATTTTTGGATATAAAGAAATCATGGTCAGAATTACCGGTACATGTACTTAAAAGTGAAGAATTTGTTTTGACACTTACTTAATTTCCGATACTGTTAATTCTGCAAACAATAACTAGTTATTTGCAACATCATATTTCATACAGTAGTATAATTTGTAACCCTGGCCCAGACTACAATGTACATACATTTGTACCTGTAAAATATTGGCTCATTTTTACTTCAAACCATTCAGACTCATCTGACATCCACCGTCATGCATGAACCCAGTAGCACATTGTCAAGACTTAAAATTCTCAAAGGCATCAAGTTCCAGGCAAAGTTACAGTGTTTACGTACGTTCCCCTAAATCCTGCAAAATCCCTCCAAACTAGTGGATTTTCCAGAGGATCTAGAAGATTTCTTTGCAGTGCAAGTACCCAGTCAAAAGTTCCGCTGAATGGAGAAATTGAGTGAGATGAACAGATAACATTCTCCAAAGACCCTTCAAGATTGATCAAAACCCCCAAAATAGCGTATTGAATGCCCGACCACGGACTGTATGGTCCGAACGTGTTCGTGCATGTTTATACACACTTCTTTTTATTTAACGTGCGCGGGTGAAGGTTTGTGTACCGGTATATCGTCGATTCCCACCAAAAGGTTTCAGCTGTTACAATGCATTAATCTCGCGTCGTTGGTTTGCTTATGAACAAAGTAAAGAAAGTGCACTACCCCCACACTCATTTCACCTGTTTGAAGCTACTTTTTTCCTCATAAAAAGATCGAAAGTTGTTTGCCATTTTCCTGTTTCACACAAATACGAGTGGAGTTTTCACAACAAATCAAAAGCAAATTCTTTGGTCAAGCTATTGATGTTTTAGTAGAGATGTTTCCTTTTTTTGTTGGAAACAAAAACAAAAACAAAAACAAACAATGTAATTATGCATAAAAGCATACTGTAAAACGTGTTTTGTTTGTTTATTTATTCACGACTAATGATGTCTCAAACAGGCATGCAACTTTTCCTCGGATCAGCTGATTTCCTCTTTTTTTACTTCCCATGTGTGCCATTGAAAATAGAAAAACACTGTACAAAGTGTGGGAAAAATTTGAATTTCCTCTTTTTTTGTGATTTCCCAGTTGCATGCCTGCTCAAAGCATGCCGGTACTGTGTACACGTATGGTTGAAATGTTTTTATTTTCAAACTGTAAAAGATTCTGGTAATTTAATCGCCCCAAATCTCAAATCTCGACCATTCCTGGCAATGGGAGACTTTTGAGATGTTGGTGGCAGCAAACATCCCAGTCCTTTTTCCATTGTTTGCGTCATACATATATTGAGCATGCGCACTTTGGCTTAAACATGACGTAAACAATTGAAAAAGGACCGGTATGTTTGCTGCCACCAACGTCTCAAAAGTCTCCCATTTATCAGTCCCCGTGAACAAACATCAGACATGAAGGGACAAAATGAATCTTTTTGAGAAAAAAAAATAAACACTTCCTTTTACCTGTTTCCAATTTTCACGATTTCTCTCACAGAAGCAGACACACTAAATCAGAATCCCTCCTTGAGCCAAAACTTTGACCTTTTTGGAAAAAAAAAAACCTCTCGGATAATACAAGCGAAAGTCGGGCCTAATCTACGAAAATGTTTGTCCTGTCACTTTTCACCGGAGCTTGTTTGGCCGATCCTTGGGAATTTCATTTTACCAGCCATATCCAATTTCCCTTCCAATTTGGTTTAATATTATAGCATCTGCTCAGCCAAGCCGCTCTGCTTAGATTTCATTGGGAACCTCGGCTGAGGAAATTAATAAATAAAAAAAACTCTTAGGTTTTTTTTTCGGTCGGAACCTGGTCTACATAGAGACTGGAGTTCATTGCTTGCAGCTCGCCCATTATTGCATCCTTGACATGTCATCTTCCATACATCTGAGATTTTCCTCACAGACGCTGCTCAGATTTTCTATCCCTCTGAAATGAAATTCAGGATTAAGGGTGCAGCAAGAGCCTACCGGTACGCAAAGAACAAGTGATGGAGGCAATGTGATTATTTAAAGTTATGTAAAAAAAAAAAATTGATATGTTGTTTAACAGTAACTGTTCCAGATCCTTTCAATTGCAAGAAGAGATTTTGGAGGATTTTGCGGGATTAAGGAAGGTAGAGCCAGCTACTATTGCTTTACATGTACATAGGGTTTGATGCTGTTTCAAACTTGGTACATGTAGGTACAAAGAGTGTGCCATTAGGTTCTTGCACAGTGGAGGATTGTGTAGGATTGAGGAAGGTAGAGCCCAGCTACATGTACTATAGGGATTGATGCCCCTTGAATGTTTGAAGTACAAGTGTGAAGAATGTGCCATGGGGTTTCTATGGTTTTAGAAGATTAAAAACCAATTTTTCATAGTTATTTCAACTGGGTGTATGTGCTTGCTTTCTGGAACTCACAGAAGTTGTTAGGTAACACGCTGAGTATACAGTGTTTATACGTCGGTGAAGGGCAAAACCTAATTAATTTACATCACCCGACGCAAATTCCCATCTTATGAAGAAGTTGATCAGTTCTCTTATAAAATGGTTAAGGATACAAAAAACACCTGAAGCTGTGCCAAATAAATACCAAACAAAAAACCAAAAACGTACATGCATGAAAGGAAATGTTTTCAAAAGAGGATTGTAAATCCGTATTGTGAGTGAAGTATTTTTATTGCCACTTTTTCATCTCGATTTGAAGGCCAACGAGCACAGTGAATCTCAATGAATCCTGCTGCAAAGCTGTTAAATCGCAAGCAATATCTAGCTGAGATAGAAGGGAAATTAAGGCTAATAGAAGGTGGGGATTGATTAATAGGACAAGATGAGAGAGAAGAACAGAAGATGCAGATGGTACCAGGCCAGAAAATTGATGAGGAGAGAAGGAGTATCGAGGAGGATGATAGATCGGTGGGGAGTTTGAGGATGAGAAAAAGTGCCGCAAGATGCAGAGAGAAGCCGAAGGGAAGGAAATGCCGCAGAGAAAAAAAACGGTGGAGGATTGGAAAGATTGTTTCTCTAGAGGTTTTGTCATAACAAGAAACCCCCGAGGCGCACGTTCATTCCACCTGCCTTCAACTGCTCAACATCTTCTGGCTTTCTGGAAGAGTCACATGTCCGTTACCGTGGGAACCACTGCCAGAAGCTCTTTTGCTCCTCCAGAGAGAGTTTAGTCCCTACTCTGTGCTCTGGAGACAAATGATGTGATAAAGGACATTGTATCAACATAAGCGACATTTTAACAAAATTTTCAAGAGACCTGGATGTGGACTTTTTTTTGGCCAGAAATATAAATTTGAGACAGAATCTTGATTGAGTTTCATTTATCCTGGGGTGGCTTGCGCTCCACTGGGACGTTGAAAGTAACCATAATCTTGCAACATATTCCCCATGTTCTCAGTGATTTGAAGAGCTTCGTTGATAATTGTGTCCATTCTGTGTAGATTTGGAGTTGTTATTTTATTAGCTACCGGCAAATCTCATGGGGTTTCTGTGATTTTGTTGGAGTGATGTGTTTTCGTAGTGTTTTTCAAAGCTTTCCTGTCAGCATTTACTTATAGATGTACATGTACACAATATGTAGCTTGCTTGTACGTACGTGGGGTATAAAGACAACTCTGTCGTTAACTTATCAACTACATGTACAATATAAAATGCAGCCTACATGTAAATATTGTATACTCGTACATGTATGTACATGTATGTACCGGTACATGTAAATGTTTCCTGCTATATTGGTCAATACTCTATAAATTTAGGGTCAACTTTTTTTCCTGACCCTGATAAGACATTTGTGATTTCATTCTGATAATGCACTTAATGCAGTCGTCCTGAATGAATGTTTATATTTTAAGCAAATTACCTGCCCAACAAATAAGAAACATTGTTTGAAATCATGAATGGTAAACTACAAAGTACCAAGGTAACAGGGACAGGAAAAATGTCACACTTCGGACTCTAAACTTACAATGTCATGACCACTATGTACTCAAAAAGTATGATTGTAAAGTTTGTGAATCGGGCAGATGAAAACCTGCAGACAAACTGATGAGCTTTAAAACGTAATAGATTGCATACACGTATGTACAAATAGAATTTGAAATGTGATACCTTATAAGAAGTACCCAAGAAAAAAAATGTAACCATAAAAGGTGGGAAGGAATTTGTCATGCAAAGCGTTAATCAATTTATCAGCTGAATAATTTTATTTCACAATTTACAAAATGTAGGACATTGAAAGAAGTACTTTCTCATTGACAATCTATAGGAAGAAATGTACATTCACAGAGCACAGTGTAAAAAATAGGTATTTACAATGCCAATTATCAAACACTTTACCAATGCAGAAAGCATACATGTAGAAGTCTCTTCATGCAAAACTTCAGTTAATTTGGTCTGTAGGGGAGTGAAGTCTATGGGAGGAGAGCAGAATCCTGCTTTGAGAAAGTTACAAACAAACAAACAAATGTAACGTAAAAATTGTGTTTACACGTCAAGAAGAAACAGGAGATGTGGCTGATATTGTAATACAACATTTGAGATAGAGTCAGTTTTTGTAGAGAGCTCTATCAGTTTATCAGCTTGTGTTTACTTCATGTCTTCAGACTTTCAGTTGCCTGAATTGGACATAACGGTACACGAGCACATAATCTACATGATTGTAGTAGCGTGCATGAACAGGTTGGGTCATTACCAGTCGACAGAACTTCTAGGTTATCGTCCTAGATATGTAAGTGTCATATTTAGCCTTAGGGGAACAGACACTCCAAGTACATTTGACACTTCCAAGTGTTGGTAGCAGGTGCTTAGACCAACCCCCAATATTGTGATTAGCTCTCCTCCTAGACCCGGCCTGTGTTGGTACTCGGTAAAACAGTCGGTAACTGATACCCTGTTCAAATCGAGAGCTTGCACCCAGTAGTATTGGTCAAGTATTTTAATGATGTGAAAGTGGAACAGCTGTAACTGCCTAGAGGGGCAATTCTTCAAACGAAACAAGAACGGTTCATCTTTCTTGCTATTTTGACATGTTAAATTTGAAACCAGAATGAATACATGCTACCGGTACATGTATATATTTTGTATCACCTTGCACTTCTGCTGTATACTAATCCATGTAGGCTTGGTCCAATTTCTCAGAGCAAATATTGCTAGAGGTTTTTGTCTTTTATGAAAATGTAGCTGAGAAGATTTCAGAGAATAGCCATGTTGCTTGACATTTTGGCTGGTCATAAATTTTTGCAAAGAAATATTTTTCTTTGATAAGCAAATTTCCATGCTTAGCAGCACCATGAAATTTGAGAAGATTTTTGGGGGAAAAAGAAGTTGAGTTTGATTCATTCATATACATTGTATTAAACTTTTTTTATATAAGTATACAACATTTGCGTTTGCTGTAATTTTCAGAAATAATGGATTTGGGGGTTACTATTTTTTATAGCAAATATTGTTACACTGACCTGTTTAAAGTTTTGTGTTCATAGATGCTGGGGGGAAAAAACAAGAAAAAAATGCTGTTCTTGTAGTGTGGTTTCCTGACCCTACAGAAACTGAACATTTTATAGTCCTAAGGGAATTTTTCAGGTCAGGGAACCAGACTAGCTGTTCACAGATGTGAAACCAATTGCAAACAAAATGTGGGCTAACTAAATTTGGTAAATTGAGGGCAGTATTTAAAAGTCAGTTTTTTCCCCAACGATGGTCGGCCAACCATCGTTGGAAATTGATACAAAAATTCCACTTTTCTTGAAAATGACAGCACACCAGGTGCCATGATTTCACAGGGTACTTGAGACTATTATTTACTTACAGTCAAGTAAGGTATTTCATAATATTTTTGTGGTTTTGTTTTTGAAGTTTCCAAATGTTGTAACCCAGTACAAAAATATTCTTGTTTTGTTTCTTCACCAGCTACGCCGGGAGGAGTCCGCATCCTTGGAACGTCCCATTGTCATCTTGCGGGGATCTGATGCGCGTGAATTGATGAACATCGTTAACCGACAGACTGAGGCTAGGGCTCGCATCATGACCCCACCTGTTCAGCCCCCTCAGGTAAACTCCAGGCCAGTCAAGAACAAAATTACTCAGTCAACTTGGTTTAAAGGCCAGGTCATACTGGACATGAAAGCGAACGTGAATTTTTTTACTTAACAACTGCAGGTACGGCACTAGCCGTGCAAATTCAAAAATGTTCAATTCTGGCATATTTTCGCCGCTAACATTTAATGATGTCAAATTTGTTTCACTTGACATTCACATGAACTGTGAAAGGTACATGTGCCGGTAGCTATTTTGGTACAGACTTAGCAGCTACATGTACATGTAGCTCAAAAGACTTTTGGGGATATTTGTCTATGTTTTTACTCTTACTTTTCTTGGCGGAATAGAAAGCACTGTCCTCTATTTAAAGATGCCTGATGTGCATACAGTCTGTTTGGGATGCATTTGTTTCCTGTGAATACTGGAAAACCTTTAAAAAAAACAAAAAAACATTGTGGGCATTGGAATGTTTCTTAAGATTTGAAACTTTGAAAAGATTCGAAACTTTGGAAAGATTTGAAACTGTGCATGGTGGTTGACTAGTGAGGTTTGCAATAACACCATGTGGAATAATCACTTTGAGAAGTAGTGTGGTTCAGAGAAAAAAAACAGTTGGTTGTGAAAGTCTGTTTGGGATGCATTTGCAACCGATCGGTTCTTTTCAGAACCACACTTCTTCTCAAAAGATATTATTCCACATGGTGTAACCGCAAACCTCACTAGCATGTGCATGTACCGGTACTGGTATTACAAATTTGGTTCAAGATCTGTATTAGTTTCTGGCTCTGCGAGCAAATGCACAATTACACGTCGAAACATACTGCCAAAAAAGAACTTCTTTGTAGTCTCATAGAAAAATGTCCAATTTGGCCAAAGGGCCAAAAACGCTCATTTTAAATTCATGTATTTCAACCCCTTTAGACCTAGTCATCCTAATAATGCACTCCTTGATAGACCTTTCTGGATGTTTGAATGATAACATTAATCACAGTGATTGCCTGAAGTAGGGCATAAGACAGCCCCAATGATTACCCCAAATAAAGCCATCCAGAGACTCCAAATCGATGACTGTGTTCCTGCTGCCGCGAGGCCTTGTCAGTCCCGCGACCCTCTGTCCATCATTTCACGCCCCGCTGCTTCATTCCGCCCTCTTCCTGTTCAAGTCAGACGGAATATCGGCACATCTGTCCACTGCTACCTTGGCTTGGGGTTTCACGCTTTGCTGGCCGTGCCGTTCCTCTGTTTGTCCTTTTCTTGTTCTTTAGTCGGATATTCAAGGTTTTTGTTCGGTCTGTCGGTGAGAAGAACTGAGCAGGATTGAGATGAAGGTTGCTTAGCTTGCTTGACTTCCCTCATCTGAAGCCAGTTATTGCCTCACCCTGAAGAACCGAGGAAGGGAAAAAACTAAGCACTTAAAATTCAGCCCACACTTGATCGGAGGTTTCTGAACATGTACGATGTAACAGTGCTTGGAATAAGAGCTGTCTCACAGCCTCACTTTAACAAAAAATATAGTTCTGCCAATCGGGTAATGCTGCGCCGAATATTTTAAATTTTGGACTATGTGATCGTCCACTGAATATCTCAATAGATAGTTTTTCTCCAAATAGAATACGGAAAAAATAGGAGTTGTCTTGAAAAATTTCCGTTATGTAATTTTATATATTAGTTGAGGTTTCACTGTTTTTCAAATGCCCATTTTTGTGGACAGCCACATGATTTGAGAACATTTGTTAGGAGTTTTGGCCTTAATTTGCACTTTAAAATCTGTCAAATATCTGCTTGTTAGCTGTCCCAAAAAGTATTGTATTGATACATACATGTACATACATGATTCATACGATACATGTACCAATAAGAAGTTTGGACGTCAATTTCAATGGACGAATATTTGAAAATTCAATCAAATCCAAGTTCCAATTATCGAATAGCAAATTACTCAAAAATGCACAGCGCTACATTCTGGGATAAAACTGGGATTTGCAGAACACGGAGTTCCACAAATAATGGGGAAAAGTCGAATACCTCAAATTCTGCGTGGCAGAGTCTTCTAAAGCAACAGTGCTGTCTCACAGCCTCTCACTTTTGATGGCTCGGCAAACAGTTTGGACCTCAAAGTTCACAAGCCACGACGTACGAAAGTTTACCAACATTTGAACAAAAAACTGTACATCTGTCCAGTACGACAATGTGTTATTTTTGGCGTGATGACTCACGATTGGATTGATATTGCAGCTCAAAGGAATAATAAATGCTACCGTAATGTTTTGTTCATTTCGTTGTTTGGTTGCCCTCCAAAACAAATTTGGCGCACGAAAGTCAAAATTGATGCAAGGCCTTAATCCCCTCTAATACACTCTCTCCAGAATTGTCAGAATTTTGGTTCAAAAAAATTGTACCCCCGGGCTAGGTCCAAACCCCTTGTTTGCCTTCTCGGTGGTAATACAGGTCCCGATAGCATCTGTCTGTCTCCAGAAGTCTTAGCCCTGCAACCCTTAGGGCTGGTATTAGGCAGATAAACAGGCCGGCTTTCAGGAAACCTACAAGTGCGATTTCTTAGACCTGGACTCGCCTGATAACGAGTTTAAGGAATAGACGCTCCAATGCAGATTGAATGTTTTGGGTGTTCGTTCAAAGGGTCAAAGATGTTACTAAATAAACCACTAAAGATTTGGTAATTCGAAATATACAGCTGTTGGAATGGAAGGAGAGACTGTGCCGGTACACCCCCCCCCCCCAAAAAAGAGGAAACTTAGAGTAGTAGGTAATATGACCTATGGCACGTACTGTAGCTGGGTTCAGTCGATGAAATGAAATCTTGCCCCTAGTCAGCTTTTCGATATTAGGAAAAGCTGGTCCGTTGGGGATGGGGTCTCAAACACAATCTGGTTGATCAGGCTCCGGTGCCCTGTGTAAAGGGAAATCTAGAATGTCAGTCTTTGGGGACGTTCTGCCTCGTAACTCCACAGTCGAAATTTATACCCGGAAAAAATCACCGGGGCAGCTGATTCTCCAAAATCCAATCACAGGTCTTACCGGATTACGGTCAAGCAGTGACTTCCGAGCGGGATACATTTCATCCATCTGACAAAATTTTAAGACATTCCAGTTAAAAAAAAAAACATCATCATTGGAGCAATTCTCAAGATTTCTTTTTTCACACCTCAAGAGACTTCAAGCAGTTCTTTGAAATCTGAAATCTAAACACGATTAATGTTTGTTTAAGGGATACATTATTTGATTGGAAAATTAATCAGATAATGAACGCGCACATCAGCTTACTGACAAATTTAGGGAACAGCAGTGACACTTTGCTCAATCTGCTGATCAGAAAATTTTGCTTAGTGTATTTTAGGCCAAGTAAAGAAAGAAAATCGTTTTTCATGCAGTTTGTTTTTTTAATGAACGCAGGGCCCTCTTTTGTCTTTTTTTCCCAAGACGGTGGATTTTCCAAGATGGACTCTTCCGTTTTCTCGACTCTTTTGCTGTTACATTTGTGTCCAAAGGAGCCGTCACCTTTTCAACCATACAATGTATTTTAAACTTGCAAACAAACATGTATCTACAATTTTGTTAGAAACACATAAAAAGGCAACACATATTGAAAATGTATTTTAAAAAAAATTAAAACGGGGGGGAAAAAGGGGGAGGCTGGTGGGATAAAAGGAAGCAGGCAGGGACGAGACACTAGTTTATTTTTTTTCTTGGCCTTATTGCTTGAAATCCCAGAAGCAGCTGAGAGTAAGTCGTGAGCACCATCTGACATTTGTGGCTTGAAGTTTGTTTTTGCGACAAAAAAATTGTCTTTGCTGAGCAAATTCATGCGATCAACATTTCCACGTCTCAACAGACAGGGATATTTTGACAAAAAGTCTATACCCTGGTAGCTCCTGAGTTCTTTTTGTTTTTAAATCCTCCAGTGTTTGTAAATTATTGGTTGCTTTTTCCATTTATTGTGTGCAATTTCTTTATTTTGATTGTGTTAATTCATTCACTAATTGATTGCTGAACTGAAAGTTTTAATTTCCTTGTTTATTTTTTCCTTAATTCTGGCAAGGATTTGCTCCTTGGATAGACTATTTGTTATGCGATTAATCCATCGATCATAATCCATTAATTATTTCAATTTACAGGTGTATTTTATATATGTACGCCTCACAAGATTCCATTTTTTGTTTATTCCAAAACCAATTTTTGACAATTTTCATTACAGAAATCATCGAACGAGTTCTTCGACATGGGAATCTTTGTGGCATTCTTTGTTCTGATCGCCATCATCTGTTTGCTGCTTCTCCTCAAGTTAAGATGGAGACAAAAAAGGAAACAGGTGAGAATCAAACAAAATCCATCAAAGTCTATCAAAATCTACCACAATCTACCAAAATCCATCAAATTCAACCAAAAGCTGTAATGGATTCAGGACTACAGCAAAACTATCTTGATTTTTACCTTGGGATTTGATGTCCTAATTTTGTTTAATTGGATGCAAAGAAAGTGCTGTTGGTCTAATGCACAGTGTTTGATTCTAAAGGATTTAAGAAACTTTAAAAATGCTTGGGAAGGGAGTTAGGACGATTGACAAACATGATAGGCACAGATGATTTGGAGGAAAGAGTGCGTTTATCAGTACATTTAACAACAGGTTAATCAGTACATTTATACCAACTTTAAAACCCCCTCCCAATATAAAAATGTCAAATTTTTACTTGAAAAGATTTTCCCAAGAATTATTGAAACTAAACAAAACTTTTGACGATGTTTAAGGAACTCATTCCCACTCCAAATTCTGAACATATTCCAGCTTAAACCACATCCTACCATGATAAGGAGAGGATTCCGATTATGGAGGAGATTGTATACAAATTACATTTAAAACTCAGGTGTTTCCCTTCCATTTTTCACTGATCTGGTTGCAGACTTCACAGGTCCGTATGGCAATGGACGCTCTATCAAAGATGGAGGTACGCAAATACAAATACTATTCCGACCACCACCAGTTACGTAAGTCATCGCAGGATGAGCGCTACACTGAGCTCCACCAGATTCGTAAGTCATCTCAGGACGATAGATGGGCGGCCACCACGCTGAGTATAGCATCGGAGGGGATCATCTGTGCGATTTGTCTGGAGGAGTTCCGTGACGGCGAGGTGAGTCATCGTTGTGGTCATAAAAAATACACTCTTGCTGATTTTATTTTACTCCAATGGAAAGTCTTTCTTCTGTGATTGTTATTCACGATGACTTGTTTTTTCGATGAGTGATTTGATTGATCAGCCAGTGAGTTCCTTTTCATTACTACGTTTCACAGTCATACATGTTATGCCATAGAAGGAAGTTTAACAGCAAATCTATGATGGCTAATATCTTTAATGTGAACATTTTATGAGAAGTACACAACTCGAAAGTGTATAATCTCACAATACCATGAACGTTTTTGGATTTGACATAGCATCTAGTAAAAGATGATTTCAGACTGCAGGGCGATTCACAATATGTAAACCCTAGTTTCAATATTGAGGTAAAAAATGCAGAGAGCTACGCAAACAAGACCCACACTGCAACGCAGACACTTGGAAACCTTTCATCCGCAAATGTCGCCGACAACCCAGGCAGACGATCGGCAAAGTTGAACCCAGCTGACAGCTCCACGCACGGTCTGCGCAGTCTGCATAAACTTAACGATCTGGAAACGAGGCATAAGCCTAAAAATTGGCATCCTCTTTATATTTTCCACTACAGGCTTCATACATGTACATATTTATGCAAATCAAATTGAAACTACGGTAGGTTGTTGTGGGATGTGTCAGGGTTGGTGCTGTGGGATGTGTCAGGGTTGGTGCTGTGGGATGTGTCGGGGTTGGTGCTGTGGGATGTGCCAGGAATATTGTTGTGGTATGTGTCGGGGATGCTGTTGTGGGATGTATCGGAGATGCTGTGGTATGTGTCGGGGATGCTGTTGTGGGATGTATCAGAGATGTTTTTATGGGAGGTGTAGAGGATGTTGTTGGATGTGTCGTGGGTCGTTGAGAGGTCATGTGTGTTGTGCAGGGTTGGCCGGCGCAGATGGAACATCCATCAGTGGTAATCATTCATGTGGAGTCAAGCCTCATGTATGTCTCGGGGTCCGTGTTCAGGGTGAATTCCAAAAGCCATTGGAGCCATGCACTACTTTGCCACATTAAAATGTACATCCAATCCAAAACACATTGTAAATGTACCGTACATCATTTCTTTTTAACTCACTGCAAGTCAACCTTGTTTGTTGAAATTTAGCAGAAACCATTTATGTTAGTCTCTGACAAGGCCCCCCCCCAAAAAAAAATCGGTCTCTGTTCAGACCGAAGTTACGGAATTGATGCGACGACGCGTTTTCTTTTTTTTGGGGGGGTGGCTTTTTTTTATTGTACAGACAAGGTGGGTACTATTTTGGTTTTTGTATCCTCATTATACATTGGTGTCCTCCATAATTTGCCTTGGTGCCCTTTATCATTTGCCTTGGTGCAATTTCCCCATTCCTTGGTGGTCCTTGGCACAAAAATTTGAGGAGGTGCGGCAATAGAGGGCGCTTTGTAGCTTCCGTGTTAATTTGAAGAAAAAAAAAAAGGTTGACGCGCATGATTAAAATCAACACGTGCGCTGACCAGAGACCGAGTATTTCTTTTTTGGCCTAAAAAAGGAAGTATTTTAAATATTCGACACTGGTCTGTTGTTGACAGTGGTGTGTCCTTTGCCTTGTATAATCCATAAAAAAAACACGTAATCCACACTGATAGATACTGGCATCCATTGTTTTTTTATATTTGGCATGTTTTTGAAAATAGTTTGCATTTCACTGCAGAAGTGTTTGCCAGCAAAACCTATTGTCAGTTTACCCGGTATATAGATTTTCTTGGCTTGTCTCCCGGGTTCTGGATGACTAAAGCTCGTAGATGAGAGATATTTATAGAAGCAAACCAGAACGAAGCGTTAGATTAAGCCTCACTAATGCGAATAACAGACCAGTAAAAGTACATGGTGCAATGCAACAAAAATTTGAGTTGTAAGCCAAAACGGGCCCATTCATGACTGAGGGATTAAACATGGATTAACTTGGATTAAAGGTGGATTAACTTTGGATTACAGATAACCTTGACCACTGTGATAGATCTGGCTAGTGCTGCAATTTTCATCTGAATGGATTGTGGATAATTGCTCAGTGGTAATCCATTGCCAAGTTCAGTCATATTCCAACTTTGGACTCGTTGAAAGCCGATCCTTATTAATCACCATTGTAATATGATTCAGATCAGCCCTCTTGAGAAGACATAATGATTTAAAATCAAGTTTTTGTTTTTTTCAGCAGATTATCTTGTAGAATCTTGTCACTCAAACGTGATAAATCTTTGCATTGTGTACAATGTATCTGAAAACCTTCTCCATTGTGCAAATTTTCTAAACTGACTTCACTGTATTTCTCAATATTTTTTTTGTTTTTTTTATCGTTTTGTAAGAGTGATAACCATGTCACTTTTAAATCTGAAAATTGTGTACTAACAATATGGTTTGAAAGACGAAAAGTACTACTGGTAGTTAGCACTGACTTTGGAGGAAAAGTACATTGTATTACAGTATACAAATATGACATGGTTTGAGGGTGGACAGTCGATATTCGCTCCCCGAGGTATTGGAAGTTGACAAACTAGTTCCCCAGGCGAAGCCGAGGGAACTAGTGTGTCAACTTCCAATACCGAGGGGAGCTAATATCAGCTGTCCACCTGAAATAAATCATGTTATATTTGTTTTACCATACCTCATACATATTCTGCGCCGGTTTATTTTTCGTTGCAGTATGCACCTCAAACAATTTTTTTTTTAAAAACATGTTGTCCAGTTCACCAAAAGAATCGTACTGCTCAACTTCACTAGTTCTGTTCGTTTACAATACAGTGCAGCTGTAAATACAGTACCGTAATTTTCGGAATATAAGCCGCGGCTTATACGTTGAATTTGCCCATGAAAATGTTTACTGCGGCTTATACACAAGGCGGCTTATACGCCGAGCCTTGAAGAATAAAAATAAGATTCACATGTGTATTTAATGTACTGGTACGGTACAAGAAGAGATGTGTTGCTGAAATGAATTATAAATTAAGAAAGTCATTAACAAACCGAAACCACGTTTCACGTAAAGGTACCGACTACCGAGCGGTAAAAAGTACGGTGATGAAAGCTGTCTTTGACACTTGCGACCAGCCGTACGTGATACTGGTGGTATGGTACAGTGCAGCAGCGATATGCAGCATGTTTTCCCCCCAGCGCGGCGAACCACACCTTTTGTGGTAACAAAGGGGTGTTCTTTCTTGGGAACAATAATTACCAATATTTCCGCTGTTTAAAAAATAAGAAAAAAGACGACTAAAGTTTGTATGGCGTTCGAAACATTTTTCTATTATATAATCAGTTGTTCAACGTTGCAATATATTTTGTTTTCTTGAAATGTATTCAAGAAACGATGTAAAACTCAAAAGAGGGACTAAATCACCCCTTACAAAATTAATGGATTCGTCTATAAAAATGTCCGCTTCGTTTTGACTATTTCCGAAGAAAGTTACGATCGAAACTTGAATAAGTGGATAAGTTTTGAGGTAAAAACGGTCCTGTTTATTCTTAGGACAAAACAAATCAGCATCTGTTGCCACAAAGCAAGATTTGTAGCGCTCCAGTCAGACAACACACGGTGGGTTTCATACTTTCTCACGTGCTGTGGGAAAATGTTGTCTTTCACCGGCGTGCGTGGCGCAGGCTGCCGTGCTATGACGGGGCAGCCGGCAGCAGTTCCCGGTGTTTATTTCTCATCAATTCCCATATTTGTTTGTAAAAGTATCGATTGTAAATGATTTGATATAACTTTTGTGGCCCTTTTAATAGCTTCTGTAGTGTAAATGGAACTGGTTCAGAGCATTTTGACTAGAATTTGGAGGCCTTACAAATTGAAACCGCAGCGGTCGGTGCGGCTTATACGCCGGTGCGGCTTATACGGCGACTTCAAATCTTAATTTGCAGATTTTTGCGTGCTGCGGCTTATACGCCGCGCGGCTTATATTCCGAAAATTACGGTAGTTTGTGTACAACATTCTTTTGTACAGGAGGCATCTTTATTGTCCATAAATGTTCTCTGGTTCGTCATCATTGAGCTAACGCGCCGTGCAACCATCTCTTCGTGTGTAGCTCGTTTGGGCGATGTTCGCGCGTGCGTACTACACCCGTGCGACAGTTCCACGATTGCTTTGTAAAGCGCATGCGTAGTAGACTGTCGCACGGGTAACCCGTGCGACAGTCTACTACGCATGCGTATTTACCCTGTGCGCGAATCCTCGCGCGTGTGCTTGGTAAACAGCAAAAATAACATCTGGCACGTGATGGTGAATTGACCAGTGAGAGTTCGGCTCTCGATCATGAATATGTATGAGGTATAGTAATTATCGGTATTACTCATTGATGGACAGAACGTCAGTCAAATTAATTGATACCTAGATTTTTGTTATTAAAGCTACATTTGTTACGTTTGATCTTGAGTTAAAACTTACTGTTTCATGTGAAGATGAGATTTTAAGGTCTCCTGTTTTGATTTTTCTCCATAGGAATTGAGAGTGGTACCCTGTTCACATGAATTCCATCGCCACTGTGTGGATCCATGGCTCCTGTCTAACAGAACCTGCCCTCTATGCATGTATAATATTATTGGTAAGCATCGGTAAATTCGCTCTGTGCTCTCTAGACAACATTGTGGATTTTGTGTCAAATAATCTTGGATTTTTGTTTGATTTCTATTCCCAGCATGCGTATGCAGGGGTTTCAAAAAGTATAAAGTACCGGTAAGCCGCAGTATTGTTGACTCAAGTTGCTGACTCGGACTCGAGTCCAACCCGAGTCGCTATTTATTTGACTTGAGACTTGACTTTCCTTGGAAAAACAATGACTTGCAACTAGACTTGACTACATGCTGACATTAACATTTTTGTTAAAATGTAACCCGCTCCACAAAAAAGCTCAAAATGTATGTCACAAAAAATTGAGTTACACACATGGTTGGAAAGCCCACAACGTAAGCTTTCATTTGGTGTATAATAGAGCTCCACAGCCCCTACCGTTCTGGAGATATGACGTATTTGCAAATTACCGGTAATTACTTCCTTGGAGTTCGAATTACACAATTGAGAAAACAGGCTTTGAAACAGCTGGCTCTGTTGTAGATTGGGCACGATGCACTCAAAATTGTCATTTTTTCCCTACTTTATTCATCGAAATCAACATTTATGTGAATGAACCCTGACTTTTAGGTATTAAGGATGTCATTCATGACAAAAAATGAAAATCACATTTTGATGAAATTTTCACCATCTCAACGTTGAGCGGGCCATTACACGATAATGCACACCGCGACTTAATACCCTTTTTTGTGGAACATGTCAAGCGTATGCAAAATTCGGTCAACAGAAAGCCAAGGACCTGATGTACAGTTTGTACATTTTGTAGCGAGCTAGGCGTCCTGCTCAATTCCTGACTTGTATTCAGATATTGCAAACTAAAGACTTGTATCGTCAATAAAGGATATCGGAAAAACCGTACATGTGTCATATGAATTATGACGTACCGGTAGTACTTGAAAAATTGAATTGAGACTTGTTACTTGACTTGGAAAAAACTGACTTGCGACTTGACTTGACTTGTGAAAAAAATGACTTGTTACAACATTGGCACCAAGCCATTTTAGAAGCAAAGTTCAAGTTTTAAAGTGATAGAAATTATCAAAACAAATTTAAAAAAAATGACTGCATTATGTTTAAAACTGAAAGTTCTGTTTGAACTATATTTTCCCCACCTTTTTGATTGCTTGAAGCCTTGCAGATGGCTGATTGGTTACCATATTGCTTCCATGGACTTGTTTACATTTACTGACGTGTTTATCCTGTCAAATCTTGGTGAAATTCCAAGTTAGCTTTTCATAACGCATTTTTTTATTATGCCCCGACGGCGAAGCGGAAGGCACACACTCATTCAGCCTTGTTTTCTATTGTGATCGGGGTCTACTGAGCTCAAGTAACAGCTTGTCATGTTCCACAAATATTATTTGTTCTGTGAAAACTTTTACCCCTATCCTTTACGGTAAAATATGTAAACAAAAACGGAAGTCTGTTATATATATTTTTTTCACGCTATACATATGTACCACTTCAAACCTAGATGTAACAAAACAGTTGTTGACTGTTTTGTCACGGTTGGTGAGTTTTTGATACCCCAAGGGACCGATAGCACTCTTGCTGTCCCCGTTTGTGCAAAGTACCACAAAGTACACTCAAACAGTCAATTATTGATCGCTGTATAATAGCAAAAGTGCAAAGAAGTGGCAATTTCTTTTTTTATTGCGGCCTCCAAAAGTGGCATGTTCCTAATACCTTTGCCCACTTAGATTGTGCCCGTGGCGGTGTGTCTAGTGGGGCAACCTGTTCCCAGTCGTAATTAATTTTCTTTTGTGTGTGAATTGCTGTCCGGCGTCCCTGGGTACTAGAGCGTGGCTTCCTATTAGCGCAGTATCGTTCCTATAAATGGCTATTGACGTCACAGGACACTGATTCCCTTTGCACGTTTTTTTGAGCGACAAAAGAGGCCATCATGTTTTGGGCGTGCAGTTTTCAAGCCAAACCAACTATCAGTAGACAACTACACTTTGAATCACCAAATGGGAGGAGGACTTTTTTCCTTTTTAAAATGCCGATGTTTCTTCAGTGAAAGTCCTTATATTTTCTTTTTTTCACATTTAGAAAAGTGGGGGGGGGAAGCCATTTCACCTGTAGCTGCGTAAAAAAAAACCCCAAATTTCTCCAAAGTATTTTTATCAGGGGTGTGAAATCTCAGCTTTAAAGCTGATTTCAGCTTTTTTTGTTTTGGATTTCAGCATTTTTCCCTCAGTTGCTGTGTACAAAAGTACAGGAGATTTTTAAAGTTCAGCTTTTTTTTACACCTTTTCCAGCTGTTTTCAGCAATTTTTATCGGTGGTCACTCACACCCCTGTTTTATAAACCTCACAACATGTTTAACTGTGAAGTTAACTTAATTTACAATTTTTTCCCCAGAATATCAGTTCTCCACAGTATGTAGAAACTAAATTGTTTGTTGCTAGAACTGAACTCTGTTTCAACTTTTAAACGGTCAACTCCATCTGTTCTGTGAAACAGTGTGTTATGGAAAAATCATTGACAAAACAAATGGGCACTAAAAATAAAAGTCTAGTGTGCTCGGCATGCTGCAAAGTTTATTTGTTTAGTTTTGATAAATTTAGCAACTAGTCAGCAGATTTTACAGGGAAAAACAATCTTTTCCTGATTAATGTTATCCAGTAGTAGCTAACAAAACAAAATTTATATTCCAATTTCATGACCATGTGTTGAAATTGTGGAACTTTAACTGTTTCTGCTGCAATTTACATCAATTTATCATTTAAACAAACATTAAGTTGCATTGGGTTAGTAATGGATTGAATGTGCACAACCCATTGCAAGTATTCACTATTGACTCATAAATTGAATCAAATTTGCCTTCCTCCGTAAAACCGACGAACAGAAAAAGTTAAATGGTTCCCATTTGTAAGAACTTCACACATTTATATCATTCTTTATTTGAAATAATTAAACAAATGAGCTTCTGCAGATCAAAACTACAAGCAACAAAATAAACAATATTTGTCATAACAAGTCATGAAAATAAAAGTTGATATATGCAGTGCAAAACTTCAAGCAACAACAAAAATTATACTTTTTTTCAACATTATATTATACTATTTTTATCCAGAAGGAAATGTTTCATTAGAGGTTCAATTTGTAGAATTTTGAAATTAGCTCTGTAAGACGCTTGAATTTTTACTCCAAGTGATGTACATACTGGACTTGTCTGTATGTATGTACGAGGCTTTGCCTCGCTAGCTGCCTCGTGGGGTAGGTAGCGTTGCCTCCTGTTGCCTACTTTAAGGGTGAGAGGCGGCTTCACTACCGGTACCTGTCGCCTGTTTTGCAGGCAATCAACTACATTTTGTAGTGAACACACACACGCATGTACACACACGTTTGTTTATGGTGTAAATCAAGGATTTTCTATTCCCTTTTCCTTTGTTTATACTTTGTTTAACTTTCTTGCAACAGCTCTCATTGGTTTTATACACGTTTTCCAACCGAGGAGTCCTCGTTTGGTTTCTGAGCTCGATTCATCGATGATGTTGCATGTGTGTGTCCTCGATTTACACCATAAGCAAACGCACATGCACCTTTTGCGCTTTATAGTATAGCTGTGATTACAGTCCCATACATGTAGCTGGTACGGGTGTACATCAAGTCAACGTTTCTTTCCTTCATATACCACACCCATTACATCATGGGCCTTGTGGATATACTTTGATGATTCACGATCTGGAACCCAACTTCAGAGTTGGAGGCTTGATGGAGTCCATCACAAGTCAACCACAAGGAAGAACAATGACAAAGGAATGTCTTTGTAACAGTCATTTGAATAGCTTGTCATTTGAATTGAGACTGGAGGATTTGTGATTGACTTGTGATGACTTGTGATGACTTGTGATTGACTTGTGATGACTTGTGATTGACTTGTGATGACTTCTGATGACTTGTGATTGACTGTGATTGACTTTAGAGGACTTCTGTTTAACTTACAAGTTAACAACGCTGACTATACATATGTACATACATATTTACCATCTGTTTTTCTTCTCTAGGTTGTGGACCAGAGCAACCTCCACGCCCACCCTTACCTCCCCCTGCTGCCAACCCCTCCACTCCTCTCAGAGTCAGCCTACCGGGCACGCCAGCGTCTCCCGAATTCATGCCGGAGAGTTGGTCCTTTCCTCCCACCACATACAGCATCCCGTACACGGGCATGAGAACTCACTCCTTTGGGCTGCGCGGCTGCCCGCGTAGACCAAACCACTGCAAGAGAAACGGCCATCACTTCCATAGGAACTCTGTTGACAGTGCCCAAGTCGGTAACGTCCATGTTTTAGGGGATTCTAGAGACCTCAGGCGCATGAGTTGCGGAGCCCGGACAGAGAATGCTGGACAGAATGTTATTATGGTCCAACGGGGTTGTGAACAGTGTGGGAATGTCTGCTCACACTGCCAGCAGCAGCTCGCCAGAAGTAAATCCCGAGCCCGTTGCCGTAGAGATGAGAGCAGGAATCTGGGCCTGACATCATTTGAGAACCACTACATAGTGAACTTATCGCCTGTACAGAACAGAGAATTAGGGAACTATCCAGATTTATGCAGCTTAAAGTACCCAGGGAAGATTGTCGCGCATGATACGCGGCATTACTGCGGTCAGATCGTGCCTGTCCGCGTCCATCTAGAGAACCTACCGCCACCTGTCTCCGCTTCATCTAATTGCAATGCCACTGACCTCAGGGATTTATCATCAGGGAGCAGTCTTAGTCTGTCAGCTTTCCACGCTGACTGTGAGTGTAGCGATAGCACTGTCAGTAGCCACGGTAACTTTGATAGTAATCAGAGCGTTTACGGCAGCTCGTCCACATTTCGGAGCGAGCCCAGCACGTCGGACCCCTGCGCTTACGCACAACCCGGCCAAGTCGAGCAGAATTTTGATTCGACGGAAGCAACGCAGCTAACGCCGACATGTGTTCATAGGATCAATCAAGAAGTGAGACCAATAAGCACGTCCGACACTGACGAAGCCAAACAAAGCAGCGACACGACGACGAGCGAAACGACCAACTTCTCTATGCAGGTGAATGTGTCCCAGAAATCCGCAGTACCTCCAAACTCAAATGCCACAAGACAAAAAAGCACGCATCAGCATTCTAAGTCTTCAAACAGAACTTCAAATAACGGAAAATGTTCTCACTTGTATAGCCACCATAAACCACATCAATCCAACAAAACAAAGGACTCCAAGAAATCCGTCGCCAAGGCTAAGCCAATATGGCCGACGCAACCACTTACCAAACGGAAATCACCTTGCCCGTGTTGCTCAGGTAAAATAGTGTGGGAAAGTTGCGTAAGAAACTTGGAAAGTTCAGCAAAGACCACCGAGAGGTCGTCTAGGTCAACTGAAAGGTCAAGGTCACCAGAAAGGTCAAGGTCACCAGAGAGAGGGGCAAGACATAGTAGGAAACAGGGTCGGGGGTCACTGCACATGTATAGAGGTCATCTGAGGTTACCGCTACAGTCACTAGCTGCACTCAAGAATGGCCAAGGTAGGCAAACACTACATCATAATCTGAAAATAACTGTTGAGTTATTGATTTTATGACCTCTGTCATGGGGTCATCTTAATTAAGTATTTATAAACACAAAAACAGGCACTGCATTTCTCATTTTTGGTGTTCATGTACTTGCCATATTTTGTGTAGTTATTTCATCTGGCACATTATTTGGCCATGTAAATTTCACATCGAAAGGGTACATGTAGGCTGCAAAATGTGGGCCAGATAAAATATTACCACCGAAAATCGTGAGGGAATTGGCAACATTATTCTGAACACTCTCGTACGGGCGTCATCTCCTTATGGTACCCATTCTTCAAAGTAATGCTTCATGCACTTTTTGTTGTTTAAAGTAAATGGCAATGATTATCTTTGTTTTGGATGATTTTAAAATTAACTCAAAGGAAAATTTAAAATAAAACCATTGATGCAGCACATCCTTTAACTTCCAAATTTGTAAAAAAGAAAGAAAAGAATTTGCTGTGTCGAAAGGAATTTGTTTTGGACTCAAACAAATTAAGATAAACTCTACATTTGTAATTTGTCTCCATGCACTGTCAGCTGTCATGAACGCCCTCGTTGAAAATGTTCATTGCCATGGCAACAGAGGTTTTAGCTGACTGCAGGGGTGAAACGTTATCTTCACTGTGTCATTACGATAATTAATGTCTGCCCTACTCTTGTCTTGTTTTGTTAACAGGAACCGTGGTTACGATTCCAGTTCACCATGGCAACCAGCAAGTTCTGGAGGAGATTGTCTAATGCATAGAGAGCTGCCAATATTTCATTTGCGTTTCATCCCATGTGCTGCTGTCAAGCTTTCCAACTACGGAGCATCCGCCTGAGATCAGGGCCCAATTTCATACAGTTTCAAAGCAGAAACAATATTAGAAAATGCTGTTTAGCAAATTTATTACAAGAAACAAGCGTACACATTGGATAACCTTTTGACTTGAATTATCAAACAATCAAATTCTTGATCTTTCTATTTTACAACTTGCAACGTTACGTCCAACACTAGTATCGGACTTTGTGTGAAACCATCGGACACAACGTCACAAATTTCAAAATAGTCAGTTCAAGAATTGGATTTGATGTTTAATCTACAACTACTGGGTGAAGGATAAACAGTATCAACTTTGTGCATGTTGTTGTTGCAAACAGATTCTTTTGTGCCTAGTAAATCCTTAAAATTGTTCCCAGATTTGCACGAGACACATTGCGCACATCAATGCCTTGCATGTGTCATTTGTCATACGGATAAAAATTCTGAGTAATTTGCCTTTGTAAAATACAAGCTCTTTAGAAGTACATGTATCTTAAGTGATTCAACCTTCCCTTGATGCTGACTTTCCCAAGCAATGTTGTACCGCTAGTCATATCCATCACAAATACATGTAAACCACTAGTCCATTCAGAGGTCCAGTCACATATAACAGTGGGTGGACAATAACAAAGGAATGCCTCGCAGTTTATTTCAATAGCTCGTGAGTTGAATTGCGAGTGGAGGACTTGTGATGGACTTGTGATGGACTTGTGATGGACTTGTGATGGACTTGTGATGACTTGCAGAGACTTGTGATGGACTTGGCAATATCACTGTTCCCGAGAGAACAGGCTCATGGAGCTGCTGGGGCCGATTTTATGAAACGCTAAGGGTAACTAGAAAGGGTAACTTGTCTTAACTCGCGACTCGTCCTAGGATCGATTTCACCAAACTTAAGACGCGTTCAACACGTCCTAAATTCCTTAGCAATGCGGCTGAACTCGTCTTAACTTAAGATCGGTCTGATGGTCGTCTTATCTCATTAATGCGTGCCATTAATTTGTATGCCATCTGGAAATTATCATTTCTGTTAAAGACGAGTGTCAGCCTAGAGTTATAGTTCGAGGAGGAAAACCGCTGTAGAAACAGATTTGAAAAGATTTCTGATACGTGGGAAGTTTTTATAAATACAGCTTATTTACAACGTACGATTATATGCCAAAACCCAGTCGACTCTTTAAAATGGAGTGATGAAACGGGGAGCAAGAATGACTCTATCATATCTTGTCTAGAACTGCCTTGCGTGTGAAATTTATTGAGTAGAGTAATTTTTTTGGCAAAAGTTTGTGTTCTATGCAATCGCGCGGGAAGTTGGTTTTGCGCATTTCTTTTCAACGACCGTTTCGTCCAGCGGTAAAAACAAACATGAAATGGCCATCAAATTGGTAGTTGTGATTTGTCTTACTTAAGATGGGTTTAGTGAAATCAGTCTTAGGACGCGTCTTAGCTAAAGGTCGATCTTAGAGCGGGGACTCGTCTAAAGTCCTAAGATGAGTCGCAAGATAAGATGAGTTTCGTGAAATCGGCCGCTGATCACAGAAATGTGCCAAGCCAAGAAAATATTTGCTTAGCAGATCCAGGTTACCAACTAAAGTGCCACGCAGTTCCTATGTTGATTGTGACTGGTACTCGATGACTTTTGTTCAGTAACAACTTCGCTTAGCAAAAAACAGACCTTGCCAAGCCATCTCACAAAATTAACGTAGCTGGGTACTCATGAGCATAAATACAGCAACATGTATTTGACCGAGTACTTGTCATAATTTGTATATTTGCAAGTACCCCCTCAACGGTTGCAAAGAGAGAATTGGGAAAGACCACTTACATCACAATAGGAGAGACAAGTTATGTATGCGCGAAGACATATAGGTTTGTGTACATTTAAAGAAGAAATTATTGTGCATGTACTTCACGCCATGCGCATGTGAATCCACGTTTTTGTGTGCGTGCACATGTTGTGTTCCTTCCGAGGAGCTCTCCTAAGCAATCAAAAAGTGTCATATGCACAAGTTCTTAAGTACAAGAACACTGCTTTTTGCATTGTGGGATTATTCTCAAAGGCATTTTGGAAAATACACGTCACAAAAGCAAATCTTATTCCAATGTCAAGCTGGCATGAAGTCCCATTTTTATTCAGTAAGAACTGTATGCGTTGCCAGTTGCTGGCTCACTTTATTTCAGTTTTGTTCATGAACTTGGCATTTGAATTTATCCAGATATTTTGCCATCAACTTGCATTAGATCAGTGAATGTCTGTTGTCTTGAATACTCCAGTAAATTTATGTCGGTAACTTATATTAAGGTACATGTACTCTATCAGGTGACTGTTGTCATGTGACAGCTGTAACTATTTCCTGAAATTCTCCTGTAAATCTATGCGAATAAATTATTTATAGTGCATTTCGCTGGCCCTATGTGCCAAAAGTACACTTAAAAATCAATCGTTTTTTATATTGATTCAACTGAAGTATATAATCACTATTTGATTGTACTGTACTCATTTAAACAAAAAATATATATATTGCATTTATTTTTTATGCATATTTTATATAGTACTTTACTATTTAAACAATATTGCTTGAGGCATTAATCGTAACTAGTGTAATGGTATAAAGTCGGAATCAGTGTTTAGTGTCAGACATATTTATTTGTGGAGTAAACGAACCAACAATCAAACAATGCCATGGTGACAACACACTTTGTATTCTCTCAGTAACTTTCAAACTAAACTTGCAAACATGCAGTTTCTATATCACAGTTTTAAAACTAAGGAGAATTATACAGCCCTCTCCAGGAAAATTGTAAATGTTAAATGTAATGTCATCCGCAAAGATAGTTCAGTGAGGTCAAAATTCGTATCAAACAAAATTTGATTCAAAATTGTATATCTACAATCTTTATTGAAGTGTCTCTTTCAAAATTGTGTTGCTTTTTTTACATGCCAGTTTTGAATATTCATGTATAAATTTAGATGTCTCACAGAGGTCGGTGAAATCCTTACTGTTAAATATTTCAAATGCCAGTTTTAAATTTTTGTGGTGTACTATTTGACTTCATTGAGGGAAACATGATATAAACAGGGTATGTACATGTATCTGTGTCGTTGGATTTAAGCTACAGGGTATTCTACTCAACTACGTGTATTTATCGCAGATCAGTGTCGACCATAATTATCATGTATTTGATGTCCTTGTGTCATATACAAATTTATGCTTCATATACTTTTAAGAGATCCATTTTATTTACAATATTGTCTGAAGCGTGAAGTAAACATAGCAAAAACAAGATGGCCACAGGACTAACTTATATTTCATTCATTATATACACATGTAGGTATTGCACTTCCAACCTCACAGACCACAGGGCCGTCATTTTCGTAGAATTTTTCTAGAATGGGAAGCGTATCAATTGTGGTATTGGTGAAGTTTATAAACTTTTAAACAAAGGGCATTCGGTTTTTTCATAGCACAAGCATTCTGTATGTAATCGTGTATTTTTAACCCAACTTTAACAATTAGAACTTTTTAAACAGCATTTTGTAAATCCTTATACAAGTATTTTCTACATTTTGTCATTTTACAATCACTGTTATATTTTTTTCCCAAATTGTTGGTCAGTCTTTATAACTCTTTGTTTGTTTCATTGTCAATGCCTTGATTTTGTTGTTTTAAAAGAGTGAGACAGGTTGAATTTGTTAAGCAAGGCCTATATATTCCCATAAACCCACTCCAAATTCTCTCTCTGACTAGTCTTTAGACAAGGCCATTGTAAGTTTGGATATTTGACTAAGCTGCCCAGCCATAAAGCAGATTGAATGAAGACTACATGTGCACTGTAAAATGAGGTTCGTCCCAAGCCAACGTGTCTCATCAGGACAGTATTTATCTCCATGGGCCAAATTCATTGCACTGCTTAATAGTTAGCAGAAAAATTATGCTTACTATAGCAGAAAATTGTGTTAACCTTAAGCACTTTTTCATGGCATGGATGTGCTAACGGTTGCATATGCAGGAAGAATGTTATTGTTACGTCACTGATTTAAGCAACTTTTATCCTCTGCGGTTAAGCATGCTTTGCTGTGCTTACTGCTTACGGTCTCCATGAAATAGATGGAGGCTCTGTTAACAGGAAATTGTGTACTTAACAGCGCCATGAAATTGGTCCTAGTTACCTTGGCAATTAACAACTGACAATATTTCTGTTCCCCCTGGATGGGACGCCAGTCCGTTACTCCCTAGCTAATGCCCGAACCCATTTACTTAACTTAAGCATTCAATTTATTATTTTTAAAATGGTAGGTGCCAGCCTGTGTGGTAAAAATATTTCAAAGTCAAGTTTAATTTATCCATTTAAGTGGGGGTGAAAAACTAGTTTCAAAATAACTGTTACTTTGTCAACCATAGTTTTTCAAATACCTGTTTACTTGTCTCAGTTTTTATTTCTATTTCTTGGTCACATGGTTAGACCATAAACAGTTCTACACAGTTCACATTACGACATTCGTCACTGTAAAATTCAAAACAGACTTTTTAAAAACAAGAGAGACTTTACAATTTCATATGAAAAATTATCATTTAAAAAAAATGTATAAGTGACTGAATGGTGTCAAATATATGAGAAGCTAGGTCGAACTTAACTTTTAGACCAGCAGTTTTTCATCTCTGAACAGAGATTTGTAACTGAATTTAAATCAACTTTGAAATGTGTATCTTTCTGTAATTCGTTCGGGTAAATGAATGGTATTTGTCAACTTTTAAAATCGTATTGCTGTCGCTCGATTTGAAATGAAATTGTACTTTAACCGTTAATTGTATGATATGGGTGCTGTATTTATGGATATGTCAATTTATGTATAATTAAATGAAGAATAGTAACAATTTTTATGTTTTAATGTGATTTCAAATAAATTGAAGGAAAGAAAATTGGAAATGATTTTGCTTTTTGTGCTTGTGACACAATGAACAACACCAAGTGTCTAAAATATCTGAACCACACACAAATTCAGACATTTCAACAGATTGATGGTCTACAGAGTCACCGGTGAGCGTTGCTTCAAGCAAATGCAAAATGTGGAAGACTTCATTTTGAAACGATTTGAACAGGATATCTCCCAAATTTGAAATCGATGAATGTAATTTTGTGTCATTGACTAAAACTATGAGCCAAGCAAATTTATGAGAAAAATTGTGATGGGAAAATTACCAATTTGTTTTCAGATAAATGTTTACATCTGTAAAGTGCTGAAAGATATCACAGATGACTTTTGGTACAGGTATCGAACGAAAAAACGATTAATGATAGCGTGGGGTTTAGGCGCAGAATATAATGATTAATGATGTGTTATTTGCTTCAGCCCCGCCCCCGCCCCCCCCCCCATCCATGTCAAAAGAGGGCGCCTTATTCCAATTGCGGTGAGCTGACTAGTTTGGCTCGTCAATCGGCACCAGTCTCAACTGGTGCGTTCAACATGTGCTTTGCTTGTCTGAAGCCAAAGTCTGAAACCCAGTCTTATTCAGAAAACGGAATTCTTTAGTCTTAATTTCGGAGGTACGTTTGCCTACGAAGTACAACTTGCAAGCCATTTCTTCATCATCATTACCCTTTTTTTGTAAGTGTTAATGCATTTTTTTTAATTGAAGTTTCGAGAGTTATTATATAGACTTTCTTTCATTGGAAAGTGGGAAGAAATTTGCTAATTGTAGATGTTAGTTAGGCCTGCTTTGCAACGCAGCGTTTCGTAATCGTGTGCGCATCTTAATTCTTATCTCGTGATCTGATCTTTCAATTCTTTGGGCTTTCTTATACTTCTAATTTTTACGGGACCTTCTTACGGTTTAGTTCTTAGAGTGTTTTCATCATTCTAAAATGACTTTGCTACCATAAGCAGAATTATAACACAAATCACTATCAGATTCAGTATTGTTTGGTAGACTAGAAAATAAAAACGTGATTTTCTTGTAGTCTGAGTCCGAGTAACTACACTGAACTAGGACTCTACGTTTTTTAATCGCCTTTTTTAACATTTGGACATGGTCGGGCGATAGTCGAGTCGGAGGTTCATAGCCTTTACTATCACACGACCAACCCCTAGAACTATGGGTATTACTCGTACATGTAATACCCATAGTTCTAGGGGTAGGCCCGACCATGTCCAAATGTTAAAAAAGGCAATTCGTAGAGTCCTAGTTACTCGGACTAGACTAGTTTACTGTATAAATTATTAACTAATTTAGTCTGGCTGTATATAGCCTCTCCCCCCCCCCCCCACCAAAAAAAGAGTAAAACATAAAAAACTGTCAGTTCATAAGTTTTTATTTTCTGTGTATTTAGTTTTTTGTGTAACTGTAAATAAGTATTGTCAATTGTCAAAGTTTGGTAATGCCAATAACTACTAGAAGCTGGGGTTTCCCAAGACCAAGAAAATGCATGTCAGCATGTATTGGACTTGATCTGAACTTGATCAGACGTCTATAAAAGGCCCATGTTTACTACATGTATTCCCTTCCCCACTCACAAAGTGGAGATAACTTTTGATTTTTTATTCACTTACAGGCTGTTTTGTCATAACAACAATGGCAAGTTTCAGGTTTGACATGTTTGATGACATTCCAACAAAGTTGCGTCCTGACAGCGCGCTGAGACATCCAAGTCCGAGAGTCCCCCATGTTGTGCTGGATCATGAATTCATCGGCGATAAACAAGTTTTTGTGATTGGAGACGTGCATGGCTGCTTTGACGAACTCCAAGAGCTTTTGCAAAAGGTGGAAATTGGTACCGGCAACCCTAACATCATCACAATATTTGTCGGGGATCTTATCAACAAGGGGCCAAAGAACAGGGAAGTACTGGCCTTGGTGCGTCGCTTGGGAGCTTACTCTGTGCGTGGGAACCACGACCAGAAATGTCTTGCACAGATGGCATTGTTGCGGGAAGGCAAAACCGTTTTGGAGAAATATAAATGGTTAAGGATCCTAACTGATGAGGATTACAGACAACTGATGGAGCTCCCATATACGATCAGTTTACCGTCGCTACAGTCAATAGTGGTGCACGCTTGTCTGGTACCCGGAATTCCCATCACTTCTCAAGACCCAGTTCATCTGATGATTATGCGGAACCTCGTCAAACAGAATTTTCGAACTGGAGGCACAAGTACCGGACGGGATACACAACCGCTGTATAGACCATCACAGTCGCCAACGGCGGGTGAACCTTGGGCCAGTGTGTGGCCGGGACCAGACCACGTGTATTTCGGTCACGACGCAGTGAGGGGATTACAGCGGTATGAATACGCAACAGGCTTGGATACCGGTTGCGTCTACGGCAGGCGATTGACCGGTGCGTTCCTGACGGGAGAGAAACAAATTGTGCAGTTTCATGCCAAGAAAACGTACTGTGAACCGGACGGCCCACTCATAGCTGATTGAAACCGGCACAATACTACCAGCATTCCAAGACTAGCATTCCAAGACTTTCTTATACCAGGCTAACATAATCGCTAGCTTTTTTTTCAGCGTTGAAATGAAGTCCTTTTCTGAGTCTCCAAATTTTCTGAAATATAATATAAGTTTGAAAAAAAAAGGAATCCTGTCTGACGCTGAGGCTGTGCTGAATGAAAAATTTGAATGAGTAGGAATGTTATAGATTTTTGGACACACAAGTCGCTGGACAGAAAGTCATGAAGGAAATATTTGTGAAAGGACTAGGACATGAGTCCGAGTTTTTTTTCAAATTCTTTGGACTTTTAACAAACCTTTTTGTTGAAATGCTTGAATTATCCTGCCTGCTGTCAGAAGCCCAGATACTCAGACTACAGCAAGATATATTTGAGTAAGCTTGTTGGACGCAGAACAGGAGTACATTGTAAATTATGACACTCCTGTTACATGTAGTAAAAGGGAAGATACAACATCTTACTGGATTGTGAGGGAATGACAGTCAAAAGCATCCTGTAAAATTGTGGTTCCTGGTGTTATGACATTTTCAAAAATATTGTATTTTTCCAATGCTGGTCGGCCGACCAGCATTGGAGAAAACTGACTTTTTTCAAAAAGTGCTCCTAGTTTTTCTTATGAAGTTATACCGCATTTTCTTTGCAACTGATTACACACCTGATGAAGGGGTACAAGCCTTCTAGACTGATTTGATTCTCTGACCTTGCAATCCTCCAAAGTCTATAAATTGCTCCGTTGCATCTTACATGGGGTCAGGGAACCAGACTACAAAAACATGGTTGGTTTTCTTGGATTTTTCAGCATCTCCGAACCGAAAACGTGAAGCAAGTCAGTTTAACAATATTTGCTATAACATACTAATCCTCCAAATCCATTTATTTCTGAAATTGCAGCAAAAGCAAATGTTGTACATTCCCGTTAATGTAACTCGAACAGTGACCGCGTTGGATTTGATAAAAGTACAATGTAACAACGGGAATGTGATATTGCGTGCATATGACTGCCTTGGTCAATGACAAACTGCTGCGCTTTTGGTAATACATGTATACTTAGATTTTTTTTGTTACGGTTTAGGCAAGTTTTCTTAATTGCCAAAAAAAAAAGTGTGTAAAATCACGAATTGTTAGGACAAAGGATTTTGCAAAACGAAGTAGTCTTGAAATTGTTTTACCTTAAAATAGATATTGTTTTTAGCTTAACATCTTAGTGAAGAGGGTTTTCTGGCAATTGTTTGATTTTTTTTCTCATAAAATTTGCTGTTCTTTCTAAGTCAATTTAGATCCCAATTAATCTTGGTTTAGATCAAAATTAATTATGCAATTTAGTAGAAATCAGTGAACCATTGCAGTTGTAGGAATTCACGAGTTATCCTTACAGCTGCAGCCTACCTTCGATTAAAATACTGGGATGTAACTGTAGACATACATTGATTGTTTTCTTATTTGCAGATTTACAGCTGACAAGCCACATAAAAGAGTCTTGTGTACATAGCAAAACATTGTTACATGTATATTATATTACGAAATATGAAATAAAATTAGTGCAATTTGGAATATGAATAATAACTTAAATTGACTAATAAATTTACCAGTATAGCAATAAATTACCAGTACTAGTGAAAAAAAAAACAATCTAAAGTCTACATTGTAGGTCATTAGTTCCATTCACTTTCCGTGATGTGTAGGATGGATTGCCTCTGTGCCAATTGGGTGAGATGCTATTTCAAAGTGCATTTTTGTTTTATGACTTTCAACTTGACGTTTGCTCTTTTGTAATTTTGCTTTTTGGCAGCTGATGTTAATGCTACTTTTTGTTGGTCCCAGAAAAGCCAGCCGAGGGTCCTCATTGTTCCTATCTCACTCGCTGTCAATTCTGAATTTGACTGATTGAAGGCTGACGAGGCTCGGGCAGTGCCATTGTATAGGATTACCCCGTCACCCCAATGAATGGACTTCCAGTGAAAAGCTTATCTGAATCAATTGAATAGAATAATATTTTGTTTCAGAAAGTGAGCCTTTTTTTTATCGAGAACATTCTGATTATTTTACCTAATCCCATTGAAATCGAGTATATCGTGGCTGATTTCATATAACGTACTCCAATAACAGCATGTCAAATTTCAAAGGCGAGTCAAACGTTAATCTCAGCTACAATATGGGGGGGGGTTGTGTTTATACGTAAATAAATTGATATTTCCCAGGTATACGGCATACATTAGGAGATAGGTCTTAGAAGTGCACCCCCCCTCAAAAAAGAAGTTAGTGAATATATGCCTTTGAACCTATACAAAGATTGATAGTAGACATGGAATTTGACAGTTGGATTCTGATTATGGAAGGCGATCAGTAGTCCGGATCATAGGTGTATTGACAGATTTTTAAAACCTTTTACATGAATACAACAGCCCTTGTCAAAATGACCACGCCCCTTTATAGGTGTCGCTTGTGCCCAACCCGAGAGGGCGCCCTTGCAATTGGTGATTGTAAACAACATGGCGGCGGATTACATGCGACAGAAATTGACTTCGTTTTCGGAGGCAATTTTCCCCGGTAGACCTCTACGAGACAACCGTCAGCATCATGCCATAAGACCGGGTACGTATATATTTAGATATTTTACATTAAACTCTGTTTTTAACCCTTACGTACTGGACGATTTGGTGCTGTCTTAAAATAGGTGGCAGTTTTGGACCGACAAACTGCATTTTTGTGCACAATACAATAGGGAGATTAAAAAATGTAAGAGGGCGCTGTTGATTTGATGACAACTGTTATTAATGAGGTGTTTCACGGTAATATGGGCCATCTTGTTCATGGGGCAAAAAGAACATCCGTTGCTAGACACGGTCGCATTTTGGAGCTGCATGATGACTCACTTGGAAGCGCAAAAGTTTTCCATTGACGGTGCGTACACAGGCACAGCAATGACTGTAAAATTGCCCCACAGCCACAGGCAAGATGGCGCATATTACCGTGAAACATCTTAGTTATTGTGATTAAATTTTGCTTTTTACGGCGTTGTTGAACCGCCACTGCACGTACATCATGTACTGAACATGCGCACAAATCTTCATCTGGTTCCGTGATTACATTGTCGTTGTGACTTCGTATTCAGGAGATGGGAATCAGACCTGTTGCAATTTCGGACTTTTGTTTACTTCATTTTTTTTGCAAAACCACTAAACCACTTTCTCTTAAAAAACATCCTCCAGAGCCATGAAACAGAAAAAGAAGATGAAATATTCTGCAATTAAGTAGGATTTGATTTTAAACAATAAAGGCAGAAAACTCTTACTTAGAAGTTAAAATGAGTGGCTTGACTGCGTCTCGAAATCGTGACACTGAGCTCTTGGGTCCAATGTGTTAATTATCGACCACACATTCGCTCGAGTTTGGATGGTAAATTATTTATATTATATTGCGCACTTGTATAGGTATGCATGCGGCATGCCCAGAGGAATGCCAGCTCAAGAACGAAAAAATTTTGGGGCCAGTTCACCTGAATGTAAACACTTCATAATTAATTTTACGGAACTGAAAAAAAAAAAAAATTGCTCGGAAATTCATCCAAAAGTGCCGCCAACTTTTCATCTAATTTACAAAAAATAAAGATAATTTCTGCTTACAACAGGGGGATGGTGTTGCAAATGAGGTATTTTGCAGAACATGAAGAACTTGCAGAACAGATCCACACTGACCTGATCGGTGGAGCGTGCATATATGAATAACTCCGCACATATATGAATACCATTATTTTCGTCTTTTTTTCCACCAGGGAATGAACTGGTTTCCAACTTGCCTCTACAGATGGCTCTGTACTTCAACGTTTTCTTCTTTCCATTTTGGCTCATCTGTTCAGCCATACTGCTGCAACTCAAGGTAAACAAAAACATTATACCTAGTTTCAATCCTTAAAGAAAATGTCACTACAGAAATAACTCTTCAGAGAAAGTTCAAATTATCTTCTTGTTGTCATATACTTCACTTGTAAACCTCAAATTTTCCCAAAAACATTTCCAAAAAACTTGTTTATCAGGGGTTTTTAATGGTCATTTATCCCACATTCCCAATTACATTTTATAAATTCCATTAAAAACCAATGTACCAATCTGTTGTACGTCTGCAGATTTGGTACGAAAACATGAAGATTTGTTGTTTATTTTATCTTTCCAGTTTTACCACCTGGATGAGATATTTCGGTTTGTGTGTGTGACTGTCTATGTGGTGATGGGAGGCACGGAGATCATGAGACTCTATCTGGGATATCTGGGAAATCTGCAGGAACGGGTAAGAACAGACAGAGAAAATAGTGACTTCAAAGGGCAAGGTATTCAGAGAATTTTGGAGTTAAAATCCTTGACCAGCACCCCTTTATCCAATCTACTATCACATTAAGAGTTACTTTCTCTACGGGCAATTCTTATGTTATGTCTGTGACAGAGCCAATTAACCATGAAATGTAATGAATGATTCAGAGAAATGATCCAAAACTCCTAGTCTGTAATCTCCTGGACCATTACTAGATGATGGATGTAAAAAAATAGTTTTGTGTGTTTATTCACTGAGCTTTAAAGGTCTGTAACGAACTGACATAACATTGGAACTTCATGTACATGTAGATGAAATTTTCGAGTTTCAGCCAAAACAGTGATTTTTTTAAATTGATTTTCCCCCTAGCAGTACTTAAGTTATTTATTTAGACATTTTATTGATTTTTTCCTAGAAGTACTGAGGTTATTCATTTTTGACATTGAACCAAAAGAAAATAATTAATAACTAACTTTGAATTATAGAGTTATGACTTAAACCATGTGATATAAATGTTTAGTCTGTAATACATGTGTAACTCAGGTAGATTTTGTTTTTGTGTGTTAGAGGCCCAAAATAGCCTTTTTTGGAGGGTTGCAGATATCCCTAAAACAGAAAAAAGAGGGGGTTTTGGTTTAAATTGTATACAGATTAGGATTTGGAGAAAATAATTGAATTGGTTGAAGAGTATGGTGGAGCATCTTCATGTCTAGGGTGTGCTTAGGTCTGTCTTTGCAATTTATGTTTTTTTATGAAAATACCCGAGAAGCAGCCCAATTTTAGTGCTCTTCACTCGCCCTCATTCCAAGGCTTAACAGCTGTCATCAGTACACTAGTCACTTACATACACATTTGTTGTTCTCCTCAGGTTCCTGAGCTAGCAGGCTTCTGGCTTCTCACTCTCATCCTTCAGTTCCCTCTCATCATCTTCCTCATCGCCGTGGAGCGAGCCATGCCGGTCCCCGTCGAACGGGCCGTCCACCTGGTCCAACTCGCCTTCATTGTCTTTGAGATCGTCTGCGGCTTTCTGGCGTTGAGAATTATGACCCAGCATCAGATCATGAAGTTTCATCTGCAGGACTTTGACACCATATTTGACCTGGAGGAAGGCCATCATGAGGTCATGAGCCGGTACACGCCGTTGGCATGACGACCGCATCCAGATGACGTTAGATTGTGTTACGCGTGCATGTAGCTGTGCCATGGACGCCATAATTTATGGGTAAATGGGGCTCAAGAATGTAGCTTCAACCCGAATAGGGCTTAGACCAAATCATGAGTTTTGTTGTGTTTGTCGTTTTCTTTGCTAGCTCAGCAGATAGTTCGCTGTACAGGGCCAACTTTAATAGTTACAAATCAAGCTTAACAAAATGTTACACTGGAAACACAAATGGTTAACTCTCGGAGTTTCAATAAAAAGGGAACTTATTCAGGAAAAAAAAGCAAAACGTTGCGATTCCTTGAGGTTTCCTCTCATGTATGGAAAAACCAGTTAAACATGGGACTTACAAAGTAATATTTTCAACTTGGTATAAATCAGATAATTAGTAAATAGGAGGAAATTGCTTCCATTGCAAAAGGGGGATTGCAGAATTTAAGCCTACTTGTACAGGCAACTTTTCAAAAACTTATATGGCAGACGGTTAATTTGAAATTGCATTACATCACTTCAATACTTTTTTTTTCTTTCTAACTACATGTAACTGGTTTTCACAGCTTTCCTTCTCTATTTTAGATAAATGATAACCCACAAAGATTGGAAGTAGTATTGAATTGTTGGGCCAAGAATTGGTTTGAAGATTGTGCCAAGTACTTCTTGTCAACTTATAGATTGATTGTATTTAGCAGACATCTTTGAGGTCTTGTCTGTAAAGTTATAAATGATGTACGATATGAATCTTAACTTACTTGGCCTGACACTGCTGAAGAGTCCAATAATACTTATTGTAAATTTCTGTGAAGTAAATAATTTATTTTTATGTATATAACAGTGTTATTGTACAGTTTCAGTACTTTGAAATAGTAAAAAATAAAATGTTTCTAAATTCAAAAGCAAAAAAACCCACCTATTTTTCATTGCTGACATTTTCTTGGCTGGGACAGTTGGAATGACTTTATTATGTTGTTGGTATATTTATTATTTTTCCATAAACGCATGCCCCCTGCTGGTGTCATGGATAAAGCGCAAGCAATTGTTCCCACTTTAGTTACTCTAAGCACCCCTGTTGGTAGTAACAAGTTTAATAGTGTGGCAGGCAAAATAGAAACACATTCTTTTTCCCAGTTACATCATTGAGGTAGGAATGGCATATTGATGTGGAATGTTAGGCATTACACTTTAGTATACATATTTTTTTCAAACTCAAAAAAAGCGATTCACGGATGTTTCTGGAAAGAAATTTAAATTAGTGGAAATGGGGCGCGCGCGCGCTCGCTGGATCATTCAGTTTTTGTCTGATCATTTTCGAGAAAAGAATTTGTTTATAGCGCCCTCTATTGTCTAAACATAATTAGTTCCGGTCTATGTCATGTATTTTGGTGCGGTTAGAGCGCGAGAACTGGCCAACTTAGCCGTATTTTTTGGACACTTTGGAGTGTATTAACTTGAATCATGGCAGGAAGATTGTCGACCAGACGAAGCGGAGATAGTTTGGAGTCTGAGCGTCAGAATTTCATTAAACAGCAGGTAAAGTTGAATATTTTAATGATAATCATGACAATGACTGAATGAGTTCATAAACTTCATTTGTGTTGCACTGTCCATAGTGCAGTGCCTAAAGCTGCCTTTCGCCATAGCCTTAACGTTAGGGCCCTAGCTATATTTCTATGCCTATAGGCCCTTTAGTAATATTATGTATCGGGCGATCGTGTAGTGTAGGGCCCGGTTCCAGTATAAGGGAACAGAATCCACTTTAAAATTATTGGACCTACCAAACTAGTTGGCGACATTCTAACAGGTATGTCACTTAGATAGACATGATAATTGATAGAGGGCAGGGTTTTGTTTTTTTGAGGGAAATTGGGGGACAAATGACGATGACAGTCTCTCGCTCTTTAAGCACAAATACAAAAATAAATTATTGGAAATATATTTAAGTACTTAATTGTTTCTTTTTTTTTTCACGGGGTTGCAACTGCATGTTATTTCCATATTCATGTCGGGTGTTATGTCCTTATGTGTTGTTTGTGTGTGTAACTTGTAATATTTTTGTATGATTGTAAATGGGGGTCTCTACTCGACAAGCATTGCTTTTTAGGGATCCCCATCCACATATTTTGTATATATTTAAATCTGATTGTCTTTTTAATATGGAAAATAAAGTGAATTGATTTGAATTGAATTGAATTGTGACAACATGCGACCCGAAAATAAAGATGGCGATCACTGCGCGATGTACCGTGAGCACGCACGGCGCGCTGAATCACAAGGCATAAACCGCGCAGGAAAATCGTGACTTCTACACCAAGAATCTGTTCAAAATTGCAAAAAGAGTGTCATTAGAATTGAGAAAAGTCTGCTTTTGATTGTAAAAAGGTGATTTTTGAGTAAAAAAAATTGTGTTGACTCTAGTCCGAAAATTTGGGACTCTCAATACTGTGTATATGTTGACTCTAATTTTACCAAAAACAAAACAGGGGCCCTACACTTCAAGATCCCCATATATTGTGTATACAAAATGTATATGTTTATATCAGTATCATTCCTTAATCCTTGCTTACGAAGTAAACATTGTGCCAAGGCTGATCTGATAAAATTATTACTTAATGCAGAAAGCAAAAGTTTGGGAAATTATGTAGTAGGCCTATTCAGACGCCATTTGAGCATGTTCTGTGGTTGTGTACAAAGTCATGATTGAGAGTCAAGTTGACATGGTTGAGTGCATTTTCTAACAAAATAGGAATTGTTTCTCAGTCCCAGATTCATGTCTTTTTAACATGTTTGCAGCAGTTTGCAGTGAATGACGTTTGGCTTCATTGAGATAATATATAGTATGTGAAATTAAATTTTGAAGTTTGAGGAATTAAAACGTGTACTTAGTCATTGGAAAGAGCTTTAAAAATGAAATGAAACGACACATAAGGCCCAAAAAAAAAATCAAAACATGTTTCTCTTCCGAGTTTTTGAAAAAAAAGGACGAAGAGGGGCTTTTTATTTTTTATTTTTTATTTTTAATTTTTTTTCAAGATGGCCACAATTTAAACATTTCCTGCAACTGTTGGTGTTTCCACTGTTCAAAGACACTTTTAAAATGAAAACAAGTTGGACAAGAGAACTGAACATATTTACAGTGTCATTTAGAGTTGTATTGGTCTACAATGAACAGTTTTAGATGCAGTTGACTTTTTCGGTGTTTTTTTACTGCATTTTTCAAAAATAAAAATAATTAAAAATATCCAGGCGGCCTTCAAAAAAGGAAGCGGGCGGGGACGAGAAACATGTTTCTTTTTTTTACTTTGCCTAAAGCAGCCCAGTCAGGTCAGATGGATATTAACAAAGTTATGATTTTTTTTAAAGAATTAAATATTCATTTCTGCTATTCATTGTAAAGAAAAACAAAGAAAACATTGTGGCCCAAAATGATGTCCTTTAAGACAGAAAATTTTTCACATTTTGTATAACTTGGCATATTCAGTTCAAATTTCTTGTGTTGGTTTTAAAGCAGCATACACATTTTATCCAGTACCTTGAAATTGAAGTTAATTAAATCAAAAACCATAGTTGTGAAAAATGACAGCAAAGCAAACCTCAAGTATTGAATTAAAATTTCTGTAGTGCTTTAATCTCCAACTACTCTTTTACTGATTCTAGACCAACTAGGCCTACAGCTCAGCTTTCATTCGACGGCGAGACAGAAAGAAAAAGCTTAATTGAAAGCCGCGTTACAGTGGGCAAGCGTGTTAAAGTGCCTTCAGTCGACAGACAATGATTTCAGATTGCCGAGTAGATATTGTGGCGGAAAGTGTTTAGTTGTGACGTCATACCATAGCACTAACGCTTAATCACTTGTGGCAGTGACCGGGCGGAGCTTACGAGCTCCGTGAGCTGCTGCGCGTACATGATTGGCCAATAACTCCCATAAGTTTAGCGCACCATAGAGTTAGTACACGCACATGGTTTGTAGACATGACGTAGCGTCTGGCACATGTATATAAATGCGTGCCTGGAGAGCGCGCACGGTTTAGTTCTGTTTTCAGACCTGGTTTGGGTTCTAGCGGCTTGTTCGGAAGATAATCGTTGTTAGGTGAGATACTTGTGTGCTTAGTTTGGGGCTCATCTGTTTCGAGTGTTGAGTTCCGGGTGTTTTGGAGGTAGCGGGCTAGAGCGTAGCTGCGACAGCGGGCAGAGAAGTAGGTAAATTACTTGTACTCTGCCTATGTGAAATTGCTTAGGCGATTTGTGTACAAAGTCTGTGTAGCTGTACCGGGGTTGCGCTGGTATGTGTAGCTGAATTCTGGCTTACACGCACGGCGTAGCGGGTACCCTGCTAACGGACTGTATACATTGCTAAGCGGCTGTTGTGTGCTTGTGACGCTGTGTATTGCTGACTCAGTGATTTATTACTAGCGCTGTGCATAGTTGCTCATTGCTGCCATTGTTGTCTAGTGCTTAATGCTGTGTGCGTTGTTGCATAGGCAAGCAGCGGGCTATCTCCAGTAACTAAGGACCCTGTGAATAAAACAACCTGCCGAATCACATCCTAATTGTTGTACTTGATTATTGTTGAATAAATTACGATCATTGTTGTTTGAGATTACCGACAATTCTGCTTCCGGTGTTTATGTTTACAGGTTTATTGTGCAATTAATTAACAGAGATAAATAATCAACACTCATTCATAATCGGGCGGTAGATTTCCACCAAAACGGACCTGCACCCTTAGCCTTGAAGGTCGCTCTGAGTGATCTCTCGTCTAGGGAAGAGCCTTGGTTTGGGAAGATTGTCTTCACCCCATTAGGAGTCAGACTTATCCTAACAGACTTTGGTTGGCCCGGGGGGTTCCCGCCACAAATGGTGTCAGAAGTGGGATGATTGTGAATGATTAAGTTGATTTCTCTGCTGAATAATTGAATTGCACAGTTGTTGAATTGTTGTTGTTGGTTTCTGAGGTGATTTCGGTGGTTGTTTGGAATGATGAGCGAAGGCTCGAAGGGTCGAGTGGGCACCTCAAGTGCTGAGGCCGAGGTGCAAAGATTGCGTTTGGAAGCCCAATTTCTGCAATGGGAAAATGACCTCATTGCAAAGAAGTTGAAGGCTGCCATGGAGTTGCAGTCAGGTGTTTCCCCAAAGGAAGGAAACATGGACACGCCAGGTGGAAGCCGGCGTGTGCTCCATCGGGTTGATTCTGATGTTGAGCTCAGGTTGCCCGAAGAGACTTCCGGGTATGTCTCTGGAGCAACTGGAAGAGTTTCAGGCGCAAATATGGTGCCTGAGTTAGCCCCTAATGTGGGGAGGGAGGTGACTTTCATGGAAAGTACACCTCAGAAAGGACAAAGCTCAGGGATATTCCCCCGAGCGCAGTCGACGCCTGTTGCCAGGAAGACAGATGATCCAAATGGTGATCTGATGTCGTTCATCCCTGAAGGTGGCGTGGAACGGGGTTTGGCGAGTACCAACCCATTCGTTGGTGACATGGGGATGGTAACCCCTAAACAGGTGAAGAGCGAATTGTTAAGTTTTGCGACTCGACCAGTCGAGGCGAAGAACAACAGTTCAGCTAAAGTTGACGTCTCGTCGGTAGGTCCGTGGCTACTGAAAAGAGAGGCACGGGTCCATGGTGATGTGGGTCAGATGGGTAGTTTGGAGCGACCAAATCGCAGGCCAAACATAACCCCTGATCGGTACAGTGGAAAGGTGCTCTGGAAGGAGTACTTCCGCCATTTTGAGTCGTGTCGTGAGGTGAATATGTGGAGCGAGGAGCAAGCTGCAAGGTGGTTAGCCGCAAGCTTGCAGGGAGACGCTCTACGGTTATTCGGTGACTCTGGCCACAAGTACACGTATAGTGCACTTGTAAAGTTGCTGGAGCGCAGGTTTGGGTCAGCTCGACAGAGTGAAAATTATCTCGTCGAACTGAGACATCGGCGCCAAAAGCCGAAGGAGACTTTGCTTGAATTAGGGCAAGCAATTCACGAATTGACAGCGAGAGCATACCCTGAGCTACAGGAAGATGCTCGTGAGAGGTTGGCTAAGAACCACTTCATAGATGCTGTTGACAGTCATTCAGTTAGGGAGGGCATCAATAGGGCTCGTCCAAAAACTTCGGATGAAGCAGTCCAGGCTGCCCTGGAGACTGAGAATTTCGAGAAGGTGGAACAGCACAGATTGCTGGACCGGAAGCCCGCTAAATTGGCAAGAGCTTTGGGTTCAGTAACGGAACAGAGGCTGGACACTCTCGAAGAAAATCTCAATAAGCAGGCCAAAACTTTGGACTCTGTGGCTGAATTGGTGAAGTCTTTGTCCGGTCAGATTAAAGGTCAAGGTCAGGGTAGGGGCGTGTTGTCTCCCCAGACTCACAAGCCCGGTATGCCTGAACCTGGGGCCTTGCGGTGTTTCAGATGTGGTGACAAAGGGCACTTCGCCCGGGAGTGCAAGAAAACTCCAAAGCAGGGAAACGTCAGTCAGCCCCCCGTAGAACCCGCGGGAAGGCTGAGTGGTCAAAAGGGTTCAAGAGACAACACAGTGACAGCGAGGGTGGTGGTGGAGAGAAAAAGTCCAAGCCTGGGGATGGGCAACGAGTCATAACTCTGCCTAATCCCAGTAGTGGAGCTCGTTATGGTTTGTTTGTTGATGGGATGGTAAGGACGACAAAGTGTCGATTTTTGATCGACACGGGGTCCACCGATACTTTGATAAATAGTACGGTGTACTACCAAATTCCTAAGGAGAAGAGACCCGTCTTGCAGACGGATGATGTTCAGGTGAAGCAAGTTGACGGTAGTCAGCTAGCCGTGTTGGGTATAGCTTGGGTAGAGGTACAAGTGGGTCGAACCACGCACCAAGTCAGGGCAGTGTTTGTTGACATGAAATACTGTGGTATCCTGGGCATGGATTTCCTGGTACCCACAGGTGGGAATTTAGATTTCCAGTCGAAGGAGTGGAGGCTCAATGGTGAGCGAATCAAATGCACAAATGGTGCTGGCGAGCATTTTGTTGGTCGTGTTGTAGTTTCTAAAACTACGGTGATTCCGTCGGGGCATGAGGCCGTGGTCCCGGGTATAATTGCTCGGAAGGGTGCCGACTTGGTCGGGCCTGCCATGGTAGAACCGATGGAAGGTGGCGGTGACTTAGCCAAGAAGGGCTTGGTGTTGGCCAGATCTCTGGTTGAGACTGAAGCCGATGTTGTTGCGTTGCGGGTCTTCAATCCCGGAAGGGAGAAAAGAGTTGCCCGTGAGGGGACAACAGCGGGACTTATCTCCCAGGTAGAAGTTGATTCAATTCAAGGTGAGTTGGATAGGGTGACAAATGCTGGTGAAGAGTTACCCCAGCACTTACAAGATTTGTTTGAGAGGGGTACAGCCAATGTAGAGGCTATGTACCATGAGGATGTCCGGAAATGTCTTGTAGACTTTCAGGACGTGTTGTCCAAGGGTGACCATGACATTGGTCGCACGGACGTGGTGCAGCATCACATAAATACTGGTGATGCTAAGCCGGTGAAGGAACGGATGAGGCGCCATCCGTATTGCCATCAGGAGGAAATCCAGAGGCAAGTCGGTGATTTGGAAAAGAGGGGGGTGATTGAACCTTCCGACAGTCCATGGGCGGCAAATGTTGTTTTGGTTGACAAAAAGGATGGAACGAAACGCTTCTGTATCGATTACAGAAAGTTGAATTCGGTGACCATCAAGGATGCCTATCCTGTGCCGCGCATTGATGAAACATTCGATGCGTTGGGTGGGGCGAAGTGGTTTTGTACACTTGACTTGGCGTCGGGGTACTGGCAAGTCGCTCTGGATGAGGACGCCAGCCAAAAGTCAACATTTGTTGTGAGGAGCGGGTTGTACCGGTGGAAATGCATGCCTTTTGGGCTGTGCAATGCCCCGGCGACATTTGAGCGGCTCATGGAAAAGGTCATGGCCGGCTTGCAGTGGGAAATCCTACTGATTTATTTGGATGACATCATCGTGTTTGGTCAGTCGGTGACGGAGACCCTAGAACGTCTCCGAGTTGTGTTGGACAGGCTAAGAAACGCTGGGCTTAAGCTCAAGCCCAGCAAGTGTCATTTGTTTCAGAGGTCGGTAGCTTACCTAGGGCACATTGTGTCCTCGGAAGGGGTAGCAACAGATCCTCAGAAGATTGAGGCAGTGGCAAATTGGCCGGTTCCAAGGTGTGTACGAGATGTGCGAAGCTTTTTAGGCCTCGCATCGTACTACCGGAAGTTCATAAAGGGGTTTGCAGAAGTGGCGAGTCCACTTCATGCGTTGACCGAAAAATCAAGAGAGTTTGTGTGGACTGAGAGTTGTCAAGAGGCATTTGACGAGCTGAAGGGCAGGCTTCAAGCCGCCCCAGTTTTGTCATACCCAATGCCCGAGGGTGACTTTATCCTGGACACCGATGCCAGTGGTGAAGGTATCGGGGCAGTGTTGTCGCAGGTCCAGGGTGGTGATGAAAAAGTGCTTGCATATGCGAGCCGGAAGCTCAGCAAACCCGAGCGAAATTACTGTGTCACTCGTAAAGAGTTGTTGGCTGTGGTTGTGTACTTGAAGTATTTCAAACAATACTTGTACGGCCGCAGGTTGACGGTCAGATCTGACCATGCCGCATTGCGGTGGGTACTTAATTTTAAGAACCCCGAGGGTCAGCTGGCGAGGTGGATTGAGGTCCTGTCTCAATATGACTTGGTCATTGAGCACAGGAGTGGCAAGAAGCATGGTAATGCTGATGGGTTGTCGAGACGGCAATGTAAACAGTGCGGCCGTGAGGAGGTGGTCAAGGAGGATGAGGCAACTGGTGTGGTACCCAAGGTTCAGCCTCAGGGGAGTGAGTTTTTGGTTAGGGGCGTAGCTGCCCAACCAACCCTGTCTCGTAGTGCTTTAAAGGAAGCACAGTCACAGGATGACACCATGAGTTGGCTCATGAAGTTGAAGGAGGACGGTGATTGTCGTCCTGAGTGGAAGACGGTCTCGCACTTGTCGGCAGCCTGTAAGACCTATTGGTCACAGTGGGACCAGTTAGAGGTCCGAGAGGGAGTTCTACATAGGAGGTGGGACTCCGACGACGGAAAGTCCATCCGGTGGTTGTTGGTTTTGCCACTGAAGTTTAGGAAGGAAATTCTGTCAGAGTTGCATGGTGGGCAACTTAGTGGTCATTTGGGGGTCAGCAAAACTCTGGCCAAAGTCAAAGCCAGGTACTTCTGGCCAGGCATGTCTGCGGACGTGCGGTCATTTCTCCGAGGTTGCAATGTCTGTGCCAGGAGAAAGTCGGCTGCTAAGAAGAGGGTTGCGCCCCTACAGCAGTATCGAGTTGGTGTTCCGATGGAGCGAGTAGCAATAGACTTGCTCGGGCCATTGCCCGTCACGGACAATGGTAATCGTTGGGTGTTGGTGGTTGGCGACTACTGCACTAAGTGGATGGAAGCATTTCCACTTCCTGACGCTACTGCGGTTACAGTCGCACACACTTTGGTGACTGAGTTTGTCTGTCGATTCGGGGTGCCCCAAGAACTTCATTCTGATCAGGGCACAAACTTTGAGTCAGAAGTGTTCAGGGAAATGTGCCAAATTCTCGGCATTTCGAAAACTCGGACAACCGCCTATAATCCGAAATCGGACGGCATGGTTGAGAGGTTTAACAAAACCTTGGTCAACATCGTGGCGATGCTCATTGACCCTAGGCGTAGGCAGAAGGACTGGGATGAGTTCCTCCCCTTTGCGACCTTCGCTTATAGGTGCACGCCGCAAGACTCGATTGGGGAATCGCCCAACATGATGATGTTGGGGCGAGAGGTGAGTGTCCCAGTGGATCTGGTGACAGGGTGTCCTGAGGTTGAGGTGGAAGCCACTGCAGACTTCGCTGAAACATTGCGAAGTAATATGCAGGAGGCCCACAATAGGGCGAGGAATTGTCTCGGGAAAAGTGCCCGGAGGCAAAAGAGGAATTTTGACAGGAGAGCGTCTCAACATGGGTTGAAGGAGGGCCAATTTGTGTGGCTACACAACCCTGCAAAGAAAAAGCACATGTCTCCCAAGCTACAACTTAGGTGGGAAGGACCTTGGCTTGTAGTCAAGAAGTTGTCAGATGTGACGGTTCGAATCCAGCTTAGGCGTGGTGGTAAACTAAAGATGGTCCATGTAGACCGACTAAAACCGTATGTCGGTGAGGCAATCGAACCGTGGGATTGTCAGTCCAGGGATGAGGTGACAGAAAGCCTCCCCATGGATGCAATCCCCGAGGTTCATGATGACAAAGAGTCATCTGAGGAGTTGGCCGAAGTGGCCGAAAATGAGGTTCCTATGGAGGATTCCATCACAGAGGAACTGAGTCCAGGTAGTCCAGCCAGTCAGTCAGAACGGCCAGATGAGTCGCCACCAAGACGGTACCCAAGACGGGCCCACAAATTGCCCCTGCGGTATCGTTAGAGTCCAGATTTGTTGTTGAGGTCGTCTGAGGGATGAGGCTCCAGTCTCCCCTGTTTCATCCCCGCATCCTCCATTCCCCCACTGTAAGAGGTGACGAGACAGTCCCAGCCACGCCCCGAAGTGTCCCATTCCAGAGAGACATCCCCCCTGTTGAAGATGAGGACGGCAACTGTGCGGTTCCAGTCATCATCTCAGACGTGGCCGGATGACAACATCATCGTCTCCGAAGAGAACTACCGGATGAGCTACAAGCAAGTGTCCGTTGATGAGAACGGGCGTCCCGTCGACTCCAGTGAACGACGCGTTCAAGTTTAATGTATTTTTGTGTGTGTTTATCAAAGGTTTTCTAAGGTTTTAAACAGTTCTTAAATGTTTTTCTTAAAAGTTTTGTTGAAAGTTCATAAATGTTTTTATAAAAGTTTATTGTCGGTAAAGAAAAAACAAAAAAACAAAAAAACATGTATATAATTTAATTGAAAAATTCGTTGTTTAGACTTTGCAAAATTTATCCCAGTTAAATCATGTAAAATTCGATTAGCGAAAATCTTGCCATCAAATTTAGTGTACATTTCATCAGTCTAAGATTATCCTTAAATTTCGTCCCTTAAAATTGGTGCAAATTTTCCCCTTAATTTCTTGTGAATATTTAATGAACTAAAATTTGGTCTAGACGAGTGTAATTTTCCTTAAATTTCTTGTGAATATCTAATGAGCAAAAATGTGATTCAGATGCTGTACGATAATTCTCTGTGAAATCTTGTGAATATTTAATTAGCAAATTTTGGTGAAGTTGTACATGGACACGTTGTACTGTGCACTTAGAATCTTGTGCATATTTAATGAGCTGAATTTTGGTGTTCTTGCACATGTGAAACACTTGTACATGTAAGTTACATGTAGGAAAGTACATGTTATATTTTGTGAATATTTAATGAACTTTAATATCAGCTTCCTCTCTTATGTTTTCTTTTGAATTTCAAAGATGAAGTTAAACTTTATGTTTTCTATTGTAATTCAAAGAAAAAGTTAAGTCTTATGTTCTCTTTTGAATTTTATGGACGAAGTTCAGCTTTAAGTTTTGTATAGAATTATTTTGAAGAAGTTAAGATGTAGTCACACTTTCCTTTTATTTTTGTATTATGGCTTTAGAGTATGGGGACATCCTCTGCCATGCTCGGGCCCTTGTGGCGGAAAGTGTTTAGTTGTGACGTCATACCATAGCACTAACGCTTAATCACTTGTAGCAGTGACCGGGCGGAGCTTACGAGCTCCGTGAGCTGCTGCGCGTACATGATTGGCCAATAACTCCCATAAGTTTAGCGCACCATAGAGTTAGTACACGCACATGGTTTGTAGACATGACGTAGCGTCTGGCACATGTATATAAATGCGTGCCTGGAGAGCGCGCACGGTTTAGTTCTGTTTTCAGACCTGGTTTGGGTTCTAGCGGCTTGTTCGGAAGATAATCGTTGTTAGGTGAGATACTTGTGTGCTTAGTTTGGGGCTCATCTGTTTCGAGTGTTGAGTTCCGGGTGTTTTGGAGGTAGCGGGCTAGAGCGTAGCTGCGACAGCGGGCAGAGAAGTAGGTAAATTACTTGTACTCTGCCTATGTGAAATTGCTTAGGCGATTTGTGTACAAAGTCTGTGTAGCTGTACCGGGGTTGCGCTGGTATGTGTAGCTGAATTCTGGCTTACACGCACGGCGTAGCGGGTACCCTGCTAACGGACTGTATACATTGCTAAGCGGCTGTTGTGTGCTTGTGACGCTGTGTATTGCTGACTCAGTGATTTATTACTAGCGCTGTGCATAGTTGCTCATTGCTGCCATTGTTGTCTAGTGCTTAATGCTGTGTGCGTTGTTGCATAGGCAAGCAGCGGGCTATCTCCAGTAACTAAGGACCCTGTGAATAAAACAACCTGCCGAATCACATCCTAATTGTTGTACTTGATTATTGTTGAATAAATTACGATCATTGTTGTTTGAGATTACCGACAATTCTGCTTCCGGTGTTTATGTTTACAGGTTTATTGTGCAATTAATTAACAGAGATAAATAATCAACACTCATTCATAATCGGGCGGTAGATTTCCACCAAAACGGACCTGCACCCTTAGCCTTGAAGGTCGCTCTGAGTGATCTCTCGTCTAGGGAAGAGCCTTGGTTTGGGAAGATTGTCTTCACCCCATTAGGAGTCAGACTTATCCTAACAGACTTTGGTTGGCCCGGGGGGTTCCCGCCACAATATTCTCGTGATCTCGGGAATTTTCGTAAATTTCACTATTTTGTGTGGCATTTCACTTTTATTTCCAGGGATTCTGAACCACCCTACACAATGCAACTGGCATATGTGCCTGGCTGTCGTCCGAAAATTTGGGACCCTCAATAAGCCCATTCACTATTCCAATTGTGCAAGCGCAAAATGTGATTGCTGACCAGATTCAAGAGATAAACAAAGCAGATGAATTTATATATACGGCACACAAGTCTATTGGGGTAACCGAATCCGCATTCTGCAATTTTTTTATCTCATTAAAGAAAATGGAAACTTTAATTCGCAAAAAAAGCTGGAGCATACAAAAATATAAACTTAAAATATCAAACAGGGAAAATAAACAACACTTGCAAACCTCAAAAAATAAAACTACCGAATTGTTATGAAATACCTTACTGGACAGACTGTTAGTGAATGACAGTCTAATGCATCCTGTAAAATCATGGCACCTGGTGTGCTGAAATTTTTTAAGAAAAGTGGTGTTTTGCATCAATTTTGGCCAACCAGCGTTGAAAAAAACCTGTTTTTTTTTCAAATACTGCCCCCAATTTACTGTATTTAGTTTGTCTGAATTTTGTTTGCAATCAATTACACACCTATGAGTGGGTACAAGCCAGCTAGACCGGTTCCCTGAACTGGTACAGGTAACAGTTCCCCAACATCTATAAATTGCTCCATTTTAATTTAAGTGGGGTCAGAGAAACAGACAACATGTTCATGTACAATGTACAAGAACATCATGGTTGTTTTTTTTTGGTTCTTCCAACATCAAACACAAAACTTCAAACAAGTCAGTGTAACAATATGTGCTATAAAACACTAACCCCCAAATCCATCTATTTCTGAAAATTACAGCAAAAGCAAATGTTGTATTCCCTTTAAACCATGGTGCTGTAAAAAAGAAAAAAAGATAAAATCAAAAGTCAAAACCCTACATAAATATTCATCAGCTGTAATATAATGCGGGCTGATGTATCAGTTTCATTTAGGAAATGAAAGGGTTCGCCCCTTGCACCTTCTGTGTTCACTGATATGTTTTGGAAATCCATTTACATGTAAATGGTTTGTAAACCCAACCCCAATCCCCCTCATTTCTTCCTAGGGCTGTCCATTTCAAATAATTTAGTATTCGATTACTCGACACTGCGTTTGACCAAATATTCGGATATTCGAAACTGCCAGCTGCAACTACGTGCTGTGCCAGTCAAAGGTTGCACAAAGACAAACATGAAACAGTGCGCCAGTTGCAAGTTGCGTGGATCAATCTACCTGTATATGGGACACATAAGTGTTTGCAGTAAGTATTTTATAAGCTGTAAAAAGGATGTGAACATTGAACCGCCGTTGACCGAAAAAGTTACCATCGACAAAAATGTGGCACCAGACAATAAAGCTTCACAACTTTATGATACAATCATGTGTGTACTTGCGTATTTTTTTCCTGAATATTCGACAGTGCTTCTGTTTTGACATGTTTGAGGCCATGTAAATGCTTCGCATACATTTACAGCATAATTTTACTTCATAATTTGTGAAACAGTGAAGAGAATATGGCTTTATTGTAAACCAAGATGAATATTTTGAAAAACAAAGTACCAGATTGTACAGTCACCACAGAATCACACATCACACGCCTAGAAAACTGTGATTTTCAAATCAGAAGGACTGATTCGAACTGGCAAACAGCTATCCGGATATTCGGCTGGTGATGGAATTTTCAGGTACTTTCTTCCCCACACATGTTGTAGATGTTGTAATCACATTAAAACTTCTCTAACAAGATTTTTTTGTTTGCAATTTCAGACCATCAGTGTATCCAAAGCCATCAATGCTGTGGAAGCGCCAGTCAAAGTCAAACATGCAAGGAGTATCCTTTGAGTATAAGAATATGACACATTTTGTTGTACTTATATTTTATCACACTGGTGCTCGTTCCAGGTGTAGATTGATCAAAGAGGCATTATAATGTGGTACTAACATGTAATGGATTTTGTTCAAATGTGTCAAAGCACTTCAAAATTATTACCCCTTTTCATCAGGCCTCGAGGCAGTTTTACATCAGCGCAATCACACAGGCATGCAACTTTTCCTCGGATCAGCTGATTTCCTCTTTTTTTACTTCCCATATGTGCCATTGAAAATAGAAAAACACTGTACAAAGTCTGGGAAAAATTTGAATTTCCTTTTTTTTGTGATTTCCCAGTTGCATGCCTGCTCACAGACTGTTTTGATTCATTCTCCTGGGTGGAGAGATGCAATTGTTGTAAAGTGTCTTGCCCAAGAAAACAAGCACCTGTATATCCATTGGTGTTCAAACCCACATACATTGAACTGCTGAATCTGAGTTGAATACCATAAACACTGATTCATTGCACACTATACAACAAGTACATGTTCATGTACATGTATCCTTTCCGTTCCATGTTTTTTCTTGAAGGCACGTACATGTAGGAACATTGGGAATGACACGGATGTTTCTTTAAAACGGTGAATTGGTGCAAATAATGAGATCATGCACATTGTACAGCTGTTGGCATGTTGAAGCCTTCAGAAATGTATCCATGATCAGGAACTCAACTGGGATGTGCATCGTTTATTCTTCAAGTTGCTTTCCTTAGCCACTTGTATCAGGCATAATAATTGGATCGTTTACCGATAAGGGCTTGTCGGTCTTCTGGGCGGCCGTACTCCGGCTTCCGTTACAAACCTCGTCCATCACGTGCTGGAAGTTCTGCCACACGCTGCATAAAGTCATCAGAGACGGCCACCAGAACGTGAGTAGCATGTCAGGATTGTGTCCCATTTAACCGTATTTTCAATTATCGTTTTGTCATTTTCAAGGATATTTTTGGTGCCTTTTTGGTTTTTATGCTTTTAATGCAAATTTTCACATAGGCCTACCGTATTCATGAGCAAAAGTGTGATGTCATTTCAGGCAGAAACCTTAATGTTACAGCTATTCCATCACCAAAAGTTGCCAGAATTTTGGATATATTCGCTAACGTAAATTTTCTTTTCTTTGGTGATTCGTTGTTACTGCATGGCAGTAAGCCAGTGAGCAAACTTTTCTCACAAATTTTTGATTCACAGTTTGCAAAGTAAACCCCTAAACTGAACAGTGTCTTCCTGAAATGACATCACAGCAAACCCCCTCAGGTGTCTGGAGAAGCATGGATATGTTTTAAATGTTTAAAGTGCACTTTTCAATGAAATTAACCAAAAAAGGGATGTCAAATATTGTTCATACATTTAAAAGGATGTCATGTCCCTTTAAAGGGAAAATACAACATTTGCAAACATCAAAAAACGAAATGATCAAATCATCACGAAATACTTACTGGATTGTTAGGGAATGACAGTCTAAAGCATCCTTTAAATCGTGGCTCCTGGTGTGCTGACATTTTCAAGAAAAACTGCATTTTTCCAACGCTGGTCGGCCAACCAGCGTTGGAGAAAACTGGCTTTTTTTCAAAACTGTTCTTAATTTTTCATATTTGTTTATTCTGAATTTTCTTTGCAATTGATTACACACCTCTGAAGGGGTACAAGCCTGCTAGACTGATTCTCTGACCTTACAATTCCCCAAAGTGTATTAATTGCTTTGTTTCATCTTATTGGGGTCAGAGAACCAGACTACAAGAACATGATAGGTTTTCTTGGTTTTTCCAGCATCTACAAGCCCAAAACGTGAAACAAGTTAGTTTAACAATATGTTCTATAACATACCGTAGGGCCTACTAATCCTCCAAATCCATTTATTTCTGAAAATTGAAGCATTTAAGCAAATGTTGTACATTCCCTTTAAGCTCGTGCATCTTTCAAAATCTCGTATCAACCTTCCATCATGCAACTGTTAAGGCATTCCTGTAGTCTGTCATCTGAAATTACAATGTTAACCCTTTTCCAGGAAGAAATTTGTTTAATCTAGACAAATGGATACATACTCCTGTTGTTTTGAATTTTCTTTTGAAATTTTGGCCTGTTAAGACACACTTTTTTCCCGCTGTTTTTCCACGTAAATTGAAGGAAATGCATTGAATTGGTTGTTAATTTAAAAAAAAAAATTTTTGACACATTGACATCTGTTTGAGATATTAGCATGGAAACACAGTTTTGTTTAATTTAAGTACTGTGGGTCTGACACATACAGTAGTTCAGACATGTACAGATCATGCTATGTACTAACCTGTTTTTCAACGTGTACATGTACATGTTGTTCAGCCTACATGTACATGTATGGAATTTACATGCCATACATGTAGCAATTGTGTATAATGCCCGCAAGGCCGGCAGGTCTGCCATATGTCCATTTCCACAAACCAATATTTGAAGAGAGTTTTTTTGTTCAAACAAACCTCACGCTAGCAGTAAACCCTCACTAATAACAAGTAGTCACTGTACATGTATGTGATTGAAATTCAAGGTAACTTTGGATACATGGGGGCAAGATGTCTAATACATGTGCATACATGGCATATATATTCAAAGGAAAGGTATTACATGTAACTTGCAATAAGCACTGGAACTTTAATCATTGTATTTGTATAGTAGAATTTTCAACTCATTATTTTTTTTAAATGTGCATCGCTCTATTTTTAGTGGTTTTTATAACACAGCAACAGTTGTACATGTACGTGTACATGTACCTACCTCCATGGTTTACAATGAAGTAAAATAAATTCAAAGAGTTAATTATTGAGTAAATATACATGTATTGTACGGTACATCTCAGATCCTTCTCATTTGATAATTTCAGTACAATTTGAAGGACAACAACAAAGTGAAACTTAAAAAAAAAAATTAATGTTGTACATTTTTACCGAGGTACTGGTATGTATACGTACATTTTACGCATATAAAATATAGGCTACCGGGTATGTGTTAAATATAAGTTGTTCTTTTTATAGAGTTGATACTGATATGTAGACTTACATGTAAAAAAAACCAATTAATAAAATAATATGAAATTAAAGATCTATACGTTTTTATGTTTTTTGTAAACTTCATATGTACATGTAGCACAGTACAATGTACACAAACCCATGTAGACCACTGCAGTAGGCCTATACTCATTCGGTCATTCGATACATTTGTAAATTCGGGTCCACTTTTTCCCTATCCCTGTTACTTCATGCCTACACCATGAAGCTACCGTATGATCTGACATACTTATATGTACCGGTACATGTACATAATTCTGGAACCAATCTTTTATGCCCTCTCCTCTAAAGAGTGATTATGTACATTTTTGTAAATATAAAACTACCTACATTGTACATTGTACCCAACAAATGAGAAAATAGCCAAAATTTGTTGTTAACGATACTTGAGAGGTAAATTAATAAGTTTCAGGAACAGGAAAATGTCACACTTTGGACTGTAAATTTATTGAATGACCGATTATTATAAACGTTCACTGAACTCTTTTTATTTTCAAACTTGTTTGGGCAGTAGAGACCTCTACAAAAAAAGAAGCAGTTTTGATCAATCTGACAGGTTGCATTTTGTTTCTTTGGTCAGTGGGAATCCCCAGAGCCAAGCACCTGCTAAAATATCAGAGAATTTCCCTGAACGATTCATTAGAATTCACAGCCAGTGTGTGTACACAGGGCTTTACCGTGCATATCCGAGCCTTTGTGTGGATTTCGAGCAGCCTGTAGCGACACTTGTAATCGAAGTAGCGTAATTTAAAACTATTCTGAGATGTAGGGTGCATAAAGTGGTTGGATTCTATCACCGCATCGGACACAATTAACATTGATCAGTCTCACGTTTTATATGATATATCTTTTCCATCTGTCAGGTCTGCGTAAAAATAAGATTTTGTTTTTGTGAAAAATTCTTTTGAAGGAGTGCCAAGTTAGAGGAAATACACTGTAGAAAGTTGAATTTGTTGTCATACAGTGAACATAACATTTGAGACTTTAAGTTTAATTAAGATGAGACTTACATGTACATTTTTTTTTGTAAATAATAAAAAATATTTTTTTAAAAGATACTCAAAATGAAAATAAAATAAAACGAAAAATGAAAAAAATTCCAATTTCCCAAAGGATTAGAAGGTGAAGACTTGCAGAGTAATATGCATAAAGGGTTTGATACTGGTACATTATTTTTTATGGGACTCCTTGCAATAGAACGTGTCATGTTAGATTGGCCAATTCTCCAAAAATGTTCTGTGTCCCATTCTTTCATTGGTTTGTCAGAACTGCTGTATCAACCATGTCAACCAGCCAAATTTGTGCAGTTTAGTGTACATACCGGTATTTCTTAACACAACATATCGTCCATTGCAATTGCCATCCTAAAGACAATGAATGAGGGTAACAGTCAAGTTAAAATTCCAAAATATTCATCTGCGGAACGTTCTGAACAAGACAACTGATGTAAGTCTATTAGAACCAGTCCCAGAGTGAAATAAAATTCTATTCAACTGATGCAGAACGGCTATTCACTTGAAGTGTCTTCAAATGTCATTCTTCTTGTGTACACAATGGGCAGGATTTACATGTAGCTCATTCATTTCTGTGTTGCGGGTAATCCTGTATGATAGCACTGCCCGGGTCATAAGTCAGTATCAGTTGTACATGTTATCTACATTGTACAATGTACATGTACGTATGTACCGGTATAGTTTTTCTCGATAGAAACTGTGCCACAAATCTTAAAATGTACCATACATGTACAGTATGTCTGATAGTGTAGTATGAATTTACAATTGCATCTTATAGAAATGTTAGCGATGTTACCATGGCTAGGATAATATCTTGCAATCACCCAGTTGGTACTCAGAATGATTAACTATAGCACGTCTCTGCTGTGCTATGAATGTCACGCTCACAAGACTAAAGTGGGTGAATGTCACCATGTCCGTTGTGGATTGGTTGTGCCTGCCTTCGATATTGAGTTGTGATGAGAGGAAAAGTACTGTGACATGATTGATAACACGATGTTTTAACGGTACCTATGTTTATGTGTCTTGTACCTGTACATGTACTGTACATGTATGTTAGATTTTCTGATGCGTGTACTGTTTAACATGTTATAATTATATGCAAACAATTTTTTGCCAAGTTGTCCTTTCAGTCAAAATCAATTACATGTAGGTGACTGTTTTCAACAGTACAGTTAAGAGCTCCCAGCCCACATAAAGCAGGATTGACTGGCTGTGACTGAAATGTTGATAAGACAGCTGTGCCTACAGTTGCCTGCTGTCTTGGCTTTTGTCTGTCACTGAATTTGACTAGTCAGAGTGCTTGCTTGAAGATCTGACTGTTGGTGACTACCTGTAGCTTTGTGCAAAAGGCATGGTAGGGGAAGTGGATGGAATTGTTGACTGTCTGTGACTGTTCAAACAGTAGGAGGGTTAACATGTGTAAAACTCATTCCCGAGTACGAAGAACATATAAAGGGAATTATTTTTTTGGGGGGGGAGAGAAGAAACCAGTTAGTGTACATGTTATGTACATTTTGTACATTGTTTTGCATTGGTACCGGTACATTATGTACCGGTATGTAAAATGCAAAATTAAGTTTGTTCCCCTATACATACATGTAATTGACCCGTAATACCGGTAGCTTTTGTAAAAAAAATGTGGACAGGAAACATTTACAGTTGACAGTATGTATAATGGGTCAGTAAACACAACTTATGGAAGTAAAGTTAGGATTTTAAGGGCATTTTTAAACAGAAATTCTGTTGGACTCAACAAAATACCGGTAGGGACATCAAGCTGAATGAAAATACATGTAGATGGGCAGAACAATTCCGAGTCTACATGTACATTAATATTCTGCAAATCCTAGGCAAATCTGGAATAGTTAGATTTTACATGGAGACCTGCAATATTAACGCAGATTGCTTACACAGATACTTGCAATATTATGAAATTGTTACGACCCCTTGACCCGTTAATTGGATTGCCTGGGTATAGGCACTGCAGTGGGCGTGTCATGCAGAACCCTAATGACCCTACCTGGACCCAATGGCATGGCTCTGCTGGATTCTTTGCTTATAAATACGATCACCATTCTCATTTGTACATCGCCAGCAATGAAAATTCTGTGCTAGCCATGAATCCTTACATGCAGGATACGTGTGCACTTGAAGCCAAAATGCCTTGGTAGTTGCTAGCCTGTGAAATATTTGCGCACACTTACTGTAGCTAAGCACTGAAGTTGTAGTGGGGATTTTTCACTTAGGGCATTTAGGGTCAGCAGAGAAATGAATCCGCTGAGCTGCTAAACGGAAACAAAACTTCACTGCCAAGAACATTCAAGTTGTAATTAGCGAGTATAGGAGAGAACCATTGATAAGCAAACATGTCACGACATTGGGGCTGGTGTACCGGTACCTTACTGGTCATTGCTGGTACCTGTAATTTTTGCTTTTAAATAAATATTTGTTTGCTTACCGGTAGTTAGTTTGTAGATGCTTTGGGCCTTGGACATGTTGGATCTACAATTTGACATCCTACTGAGCAATGTCATACTGTACAATGTACATGTATACATGTATACATGTACATGTACGTACTGTACATCATTGCAACATGCATCCTACATGTATATGATTTGTTGGATCTTGATCTCCACCTGTTTCTACCTCATAATATGATGTCAAGTCATTTAGGATCCTTGGTTTGACCAACTATACAAGCCTGTTTTCGCTTTTTCAGACAGAAATTCAACTTTGGCATGCTAACAGTTAATACATGTACACACATAGTATACATTTTGTAACTTACGTTTGTGTAAGTGGTAAAAAAAGACAATTACTCAAACATACAATCAGTTTAGTGATATTGTACTGACATTCATGTATGTACCATACATGTACTAAACTCGACTAAGAAATACTGCCAGTACATTGTACATGAGTTGTTTTCCATGTACTGCCAGTGTACAGGTAAGGATTAATTAATGGCAGACGCACTCATGTACACTCATGTATAACATACATAAAGACGTTAATTTGTATGCAATACTGAAGTGAAGCATACCGGTAGACCCGCATTAGAATGTGGTACTACCATACGTGAACACCGGTAATTCAATTGAATTTGGACCTTAAAGGGAATATACAACATTTGCAAACATCGAAAATTAAAACTACCAAGTTTTTAAGAAATACCTTACTAGGATGTTGGTAAATGACAGTCTAAAGCATCCTGTACAATTATGGCACCTGGTGTGAAGTCATTTTCAAGAAAATGGTATTTTTGTATATATTTCCAACGGTGGTCGGCCGACCACCGTTGGAAAAACCTAACTATATTTCAACTACTGCTCAAAATTTACCTTTTTTCAGTCCAAATTTTGTTTGGTATTGGTTACATGTTCATGAACGGGTGCAGGCCAGCTAGACTGGTTCCCTTACCTTACAATTTTCTGGCAACTATAAATAGATCCATTTCATCTTTACTGGAGTCAGGGAACCAGACAACTTGAACAATTTTGTTTTTCTTGGTTTTTCCAGCATTTTCGAACATAAAACTTCAAACTTGTCAGTGTAACAATATTTGATCTATTATACTAACCCCTCAAATACTCCTTTTCTGAAAATTACAGCAAAAGCTAATGATGTACATTCCCTTTAACTGATTGGTACTGATCTGTGTATCTGACTCTGTGTACATAAATGGATGGAGGATTTGTAATCACTGGAAAGCAGAAATACATGTAGATGTTGGCCAGTACCGATAGGGAGGAATGCGTCACATATGAACTGACGTACATGTATGTACGTGCATATGGGAACCATCTTAACCTTAATTCTCAGTCTCTCATGTAAAATATTCAAGCAAATCTCAAGAACAGACTTCAAACCATTAGCGCTTGTATTACATTGTAACACACTGTATTAACTCCTGGATGAATGCATAAAACCATACTTATTTATAGAGTGCTGTGATGGGGGTGGTATTTGAAGTAACGGGCAGGCAGGCCATCAGCCTCGGTCCAAAATTTTGGCCACTGGTATCAAATGAGGGGAATAATCGTCATAGCGATTTTTGGCAAGGTACCCGGTACATACATTGTATACACCTCCAGAGTTGGAAAATATGTGAAAGCATTACAGCAGTAGCAGCTTTGTGGGGGTTATCACCTGTTTTTCAAAATGTCCATCAAAATGCTTGTTACCACTCTAGGGGCGGTATAACTTGCGCATGCGCACTATAATCATTTACATGTATGCCCTGATTTGATACTGACCAAACCCCCAGGCTGATCGCTTTCAGTGAAGTGACCAATGGATTAGCTCAAAAATAAAAGATACACTTTTAATTTTTATTACTGCATAGAAATATCAGTTTTTGACTTTATTCTAAGATAAAATTTGGGTCAGGGTGATGTAAATTCAATTTAGGGTTTTTCCCTTCACTGACATATTTTATAAATGCTGTATATTCAGTGTTGCATCCGAGTGATGGTAAGAAAAAAATCACTCGGGTGCCAGGAAAAACTCCGGCAAGCTCGGTGGTCAAGTGGGAAGACGTCTGCAGGCGCTAGTAAACAGGAAGTCATTGGTTCGAGTCCCACCCGAGTTATTTTTTTCTCACAATCACTCGGGACAACACTGAGTGTATACAGTGTTAATAAAACAGAAGGGCAGTACCAATATTGACTCTATTCTTAGTGCTGGAACTAAACAGGAGATATTAAGAAAATATTGAAAATAAATTGATTCAGTCCGTTACGATGGCATTGAAATTTTGAACAATTTACCTTATTTCCTTGGGGTTTTTTTGTGCCACAGGTTTTGAAGGATTGTCAACCCCATGCTGGGTACATTGGACGACTTGGTAGCAACTGGGTGAGTATGAACCATGATGCTGACCAAGGGATTATACTTTGCTCCAGTCAGGATTAGGAGGCAGGGAATGGACTCTAGGAACACCTGTCATTGCGTCAGTTCCGCTAAGTCCTGGGCCAAGAGATGCTATTATTAGCAAAAAGTATTGCTTAGGCCAAAAAAATTGTTCACAGTAACGGCCTCAATATTACCATGGTATTTGTGTCTCTTAGTGTTTTACTTTGCGTACTTTGGGCACCTTTAAAAACAATAACAATATAGTCTGTTTAATTGTTTAAATAACACACGCACAAAAATATCATAGGGAGACACCTTTTTATATTCAAAATGTACTTTTGTTTAATTTTTGGCCAAACGTGGCAAAAGAAAGTTTGAGGTCAGCAATTTGGTTGTGTTACTGTAAACACAATGGGGTTTTTTTGGTCTTAGCAGATTTTACCTCCAGCCAACGAGACAAACTAAAGAACCAGTCACTCAGCAATAAAACATTGTTCCTTCTTAGCAAGTCTTTTATTGTGACTCTGACGTTGGGTTTGACCCCTTTGCTGACATATTCCGCTTCCCAAAAGTCACACAGACACATGTTATTGAAAATTCACAGAAACACCTGTCATTGAAGGCCTGTTACCATGGTTACTGATCCCGGAACTGTTTGTCAGTTTCTTTCCAAGATACAGATCCCAGGTCTCAGGGATCCTTCTCATGAGGTTGATCAGCACGATATTCAAAATGGCGACCATAGAGAATGAAATGACAGGACAGTTAAAGCTTATCAAATTGAAAACTTTGAAAGGTTTTAGCATTGTTGCATCCTCACAATGGATGTGAATCATAGTGATGTCATGCTTTGTTTGCTTTCTCATGGGAACTTGGTAGCACTCATCCCCAACCGGCTTTCATAGGAAAGTGCATCAAGCATGACATCATGATTTTTTAGGGACTATGATGAACAAAATCCCTTTCCAATGTATTTTTGATGAACATGTGATATTGCTAAGCACATATGAAGCCAGGCAACACTAAGTAGGCAACTACAGTAGTTTTTATACAATATACGTGTACATGTATGTACATGTAGGCCTATAAATATATTTCACTTTTTTTGGCCCAGGAACTGTTTTTCCCTCGTAAAACTTTTTCTGTGCTTAAACTTAAAGACCAATTAGATAAGGACAAAATTATTAGAAGTGCCAAAAATAGGCACATCTGTCTGATTCAGCTAGGATTGACACTGTGGGATGTGTCATTGCCTGGTCATTGCCAATATTTGGGCTGTGTTGTTTGGTCTGCCCAACTACATACATGTAGGTTTCAGGTTTCAGGTTTATTTCCATACTGGTAATTAAGTTAAATAATGTACATCAGGTAAACATTTTAACGGAACTTGAAATCCAGACTAATAAAAGACCTTTATCATGCCACCATTTTGGTCATGTTCCCTGTATGCAATAACAGTACTGAATGATAATGGGTTTTTGTGCAAAATGGAACCAGACTATTTTTCCTTCAAGCCTCGCTTTGGTTACATTGATTTGAATGGCACAAAATCATGGTGGCCGCAACATGATAATGGTCCATTGTGTTTGTCCTGTCAAAAAGAACTAAGAAATTGAGAAAAACCTGAAAAATAAATACTCAGAACTGAAGAAACAAAAAATACAGAAATGGGTAAAAACAAAGTTGAAACCTTATCATCTAATTCATTGTGCAGCTGGATATTTTCTGCCTGTTGTCATTTCCTGCATGAAATCCTTGCAGATACATGTATATGTACTTCATTTACAGATTCCAATTCCTGTTTCTTCTAGTTATCAGTTTTTGAAACAAAAATGTAATAATGAGAAATCCGCAGTATATGTGACTGGATTGGCAACATAAGCTTTCATTCTGTGTAGCATCAACCCCTCTGGAATATTCTGATTAAAGGGAAGATACAACATTTGCAAACATCAAAAATTGAAATGATCAAATTATAGGCCTAACGAAATACCCTACTGGATTGTTAGGGAATGACAGCCTAAAATATCCTGTAAAATCTTGGCTCCTGGTGAGCTGGCATTTTCAAGAAAACTTGTATTTTTCCAACACTGGTCGGCCGACCATCATTGGACATTGGAGAAAAATGGCTTTTTTTTCAAAAAGTGCTCCTAATTTTATATTTAGTTATTCTGCATTTTCTTTGCAATTGATTACACATGGGCACAAGCCTGCTAGACTGATTCTTTGACCCAACAGTAACAATATCCCCTAGGTACCGGGTAAGTCTATAAAATGCAACATCTCATCTTAAGTGGGGTCAGGGAACCAGACTACCAGAACATGGTTGTTTTTCTTAGATTTTCCAGCATCTTGGGTCCCAAAACATGAAACAAGACAGTTTAACAACATTTTTTATAGCATACTAATCCTCCAAATCAATTTATTTCTGAAAATTGCAGCAAAAGCAAATGTTGTATATTCCCTTTAAAAAAGAATGACCTTTTTTTTGGGGGGGGGACCAAAACTTGAAGAGGCCGTCCAAGATAACAAGCATTTCAACAAACAGGGAAATTAATCTACACAATCTATTTTAGTCTTCTATTTCAATACAATATCATAATGACAAACACTATTAACAAAATGAAACTGTCGAACAACCCGATAAAACTGAAACAACAGATCAAATTTGCAGTCATTGTTCATCAGATCACTTTCGAAGCCATTTAAAGGTATAGAGAACCATTTGCTTTTCATGCATTTTGCTTATTTTCAATAACAACACCACTCAAAATCCAAAGAAGAATGGTCAAAACATGACCCGTTAAAAGTTCAGCTCAGTGGATAATTATCCTTTTTGAGAAAAAAGTGGAGATGCATGCACAACCTTTTATCATGAAGCACGATTTCATCTGTTGCACAATTTTTCCCTCCAAAAAAAGTCAATTGACTGATCGTTGTAAATCGCCTACATTTCTTGATTTCTTTTAAATAACAGCAAGCTTGACGGAGTAATTTCACAGGGTATTAAGTATGATCTTTTATCCAAGTAAGGAGGTATAATATTTGGTAATTGGGTAGATTGCTTTTGGGATAAATGCAAATGATCCATAGATGCCTTTAAAGTCTTGAATTCAATGTGTGACGAACATTTTTTTTAATGGTTCACATGACATACGTCATTGTTGTATGTATGTACATGTTGAATTGGAACTTGATCTGTTGGTAATTCGACACGGCTTAAGAGTCACAGGAATGAATATGTTGCAATTTCCTTTTCTGAAACGGACTTGTATTTAATAAGCTTGGCAAGTTGTCAACATTGTCTCGTGACCGATACACTTACGCACCCTCAGTAACTGGACTAGGAAGGAACTGTAGATTAAAAATGATCCGCCGTGCTTTTTGCAGGGGATCAGTGGGTGAGCACTCAAAAGCAATCCAAAAAATATTTTATCCAGTGGGTTACAGGCGGTTCCTTTCATTAAAATAAAACATTTAAATGTCAAAATTGGTTAGGCCAAAAAAAGGAGCATGGACATCTTTAAGCTAAGTTTATTTTTAGTAATTTGTGATAAATTAAACACGTGTAAAGTTGAGAAGGTACCAGTAACATCCATTAAATTGAATTATGAAAAAGGTTTAATTCTGTCCTCAAATTGTTCAACCTTTATAAACAGTGCAGATACGATTGATTTGTTTCCCCGAAGCCAAACACTATATATCCACCCAGGAATATTGAGCTCTGCTGAATCATGTTGGGGTTTGGGGACTGAATCAAACATTGACAGGCCGTCACGTTCACGGTTTAATATTCTACCAAAATACACAAGGTCAAAGGTTAACAGTGGTGATGCAGTGACTCATCTGCAAATAGGACAAGATATGTGTGTGTGTCAGTCACTCGTTAGACTTGTATCAGTCCATCAGTGGATTTATATTGCGAGTACATTGTTTTGGTTTGGGAGAGTGGCACAAATTCACATACCCTACATGGACTCTAATCACTCTATGTAGTCAGGCTTAGTCAGCATTTTAATTTTTTTATTTCGTCCTTTTACATGGAGGCATGCATGTACATTATGGACATGTAATTTAGACATACATGTAGATTTCTCAAAAGTTCTTAAGCTTTTGGACAAGCCTGAATAAATCTAAGTCTTGTGGAGACAAGATCAGGTTTAAAGGTGGGAAAGATGATTTCTGCCATCATATTGAAAATAATCTCTTTATGATGACTTGGGTCTGATAATTTTGAATGGCTGACATCTTTTGGAGCTTTGTGCCAATCTCCCTTCCTCCCCCCCCCCCCCCAATTCTTCTGTAATACATGTATTCAGGGGGTTTTTCCTCTAGTTTGCTTAATGGGTCGTTCTATAAATTTAGGGTCCAAAGTGCCACAGTTTTCCGTCCCTGTTACATGTACCGGTACCTGTTATTCAAGTGCCATTAAAATGACTTTAACTAATTTTTATTTGTTGGGTAGGTCGTTTGCTGAACATACATAAATCACTCTTGCAGGAAGAGTATCGATGCAGAATTAATACCTCACACACTACAAGCAGCAGTCGGTCATAATCAACAAATTTAATCGCATCAACGTACCGTACACATGGTTGAGTTAAACCTACGGTAGCTGCACGCAGCAGGGAATGCCTACAAGTTACTGTACCAGTACATGCACATGTATCTCTTTTGTTGACAACCAATAGGCTTTATTTAGTACTTCCTACAGGTCCAATTCTGTTCCGTTTTGCCAATACTTGGTCAAGGTTTAAAAACATAACCATTGTAACCTTGTTCAACCATTCAAGTTCGGTCAACTATGTCAGATATTTCTAGTATTATTCACTTTTGGTTGTCAAGGCGTGACCGATTTGTGTTACAAATATTTGGCCATATATGGTCCTGGTACTTGCCAATTTGTCATCCTGAACTCAATTCATGAATTTTACTTTGATGTAGATTGTTTTGTGATAACAATGAAACTTTAGACACGACAATAAAATTATAATGAAGTTCATCTAGTGGTTGGGTCTGAGATAAGATAAAAATAACAAGAACTGACAGCAGATGACATTGAGGTTATCATAAATAAACAATAACAATAAATAAGAATGGATTAGCTCTGCAGATATAATAAAAACAGAAGAACATACCAGTATGACACAGTTTATTAATAAAAAAAAAAAAGGCATCTTAAATGATGACTGCAACTTTGTCCATGATGAGCTATGTACATATTACTTCAGCAAATGTAATATTCATGGCATGTCAATTCTTTTTACCATAAGTTTCCGGATTTTGTGTGTGTGTGTTTCAGAGTCATCATACAGACGGCTATGGGAGGCTTGTTGGAAAATATTGTCAACTTCTCATCAATCGACTGGAGTTTAGTAGAAAGGTACAAAAACGGTCTGTGCATTCCCAAAAACATTAATTCAAAAGCAGATTCAATTGCATTTGCTTTTTTATTTAAAAAGTGATTTAGTTTCAAATGATGACTATTTCTTTACCCTGGTGTCAGATTTATGGTAGAAAAATGCTTATACTTGAATGATGTTGTTTAATCCCTTTTGGGTTAGAAAATTTCGTACCTTACCTTGCTTTGCGATAAGTAATAACGAAATGAAATCATTATTATATATATATTTTAAAAGTCGAACAAAAAAATTAAATGGAGCTGGGTTTGAACCTCAGGATTGCTGTTCCGGTGCTCTACCAACTGAGCTATCCAGCCCTATGTTGGCGGTTCCCCATTATGTCAGTTCTTTGTTCTTGGGAGTTTTTGGCTTCTGACTAGTGCCCCTTGAACAAAGACATTGACAAAATGGGGAACTACCAACATAGGGCTGGATAGCTCAGTTGGTAGAGCACTGGAACGGCAATCTGGAGGTCGCAGGTTCAAACCCCACTCCAGTCAATTTCTTGAAAACAAAAAAATTATAATACAGCTACTCAGTTTCCCTTTATGGTTTATGTGAAAAACCATTATTATAAAAATACATGCCAGTGTTGAAAACAGTCTATTTCCCATTTATAGTACATGTATACCTATTTTCAGTATTGTTCAGTTATTTGCCCAAATTCCCTAATATGTTCAGGTTTTAGTATGTTGACTAACTCAACATTATTTTCTTTTTATTTATTTGTTTGTTTGTAGCATCCCCTCTTTCCTGGGGACCTGAGACTTGCCTCTCCAGAAAGTGACCTGGAAAAAATGGCCCAGAATGACATCAATGCATTGTGAGTCCAATATATGATTGATTAATCCTAACTCCCTAGGGATTTTTTGCTAGGATGCACCCTCAGTCCTGCAAAATCCTCCAACTGCCTCCGGGTAAAGATCACATACAGCCTCAATCCTGCAAAATTCTCTGTTATTTCTTGAATGTTGTCCTTGGAGGGGTGACCACTGCCTCAATGCTGCAAAATCCTCCACCAATCACTGTCAATATGTTGAGGCACAGCCAGGGACATCCTGGAGCAGTGCGGAGAATTTCAAGTATAATGTAGGCCTAGATTTGTGCACGGCTGAGCATAGGTCCGGCCTAAGACCTTGACACAGTGCATCCTCCAAAATCAGCCACACCTTTTTGCCATATAGCCTCAATCCTGAAAAATCCTCCATGTTACAAAGAGGATTTTGGAGGATTTGGGAAGGTTAAGGTTAATTTTCTCATTAATGTAATGTTTGCAGGCTTTGTGCGAGAACGTCTTTACTGCTGTTTTGTAGTTTTAATTTTGGCAAACTCTGATGTTTGTAGCACTCTTATGAATTTAGGAATAAAGCCAACCACTTTTGTTCTCATGGAGTTTGGGATCCAAATTTTGTTAAAAGTGCAACAGAAGAGCCATTGGTTTCTGCGTTTATGATTTGTGTGGGCAAATTCCACAAATTCGGACGTACATGTACATGTCAGACAGTGTAATAAGCTTCCGTGTGTGAATGTGATACATTACTAATATGTGACATCTAATAAAGAAAAAAACAATTACAGGCCAAACAAATGTACTACCTCCTTAACAACCTCGTAAAATCATGTGGTCGGACGTACAGAAAGAGCTGGAATTTACGGAATTGCCCTTGTCAGATTCCAAAATCTTCCAGCAAATGAACACTTTCAATAATTACATAAATGCTACCGCCTGAAATTCAGTCTGTTCAGTCTCTAACAGTTTTTAAGACTAAGCTTAAGACTTTTCTTTTTACAAAGGCATTCGTATAAGGTTTTACTATTATCTATTTTAAATGTAGGTCTTGTTTTTGTAATTTTAAGTTTCATTGCTTTGACAGTGTTTTCTAAAATATCTAGTAGTTTTTTTACATCTAAGATTAATGTTTAATTCGAATTCGTATTTTTAATATTTTAGCTACTGTTCAAATTTTGTAATGCGCATTTGAACATTTTATGGTATATGCGCATAATTAATGCAATTTTATTATTATTATTATTATTATAAATGCCTCAAAGTCTCAAGAGGAATAACAACATTGTTAACTTGTTATTTATTTTCCTGTTGCCAGTTTCCAGATGTCTGTTGAGATCTTTGATCATCTGGATGCCTTGCTAGCATTGGAGGAAGCCAGTAAGTCATGTCACTCTTTCCTTCCATTCCATTTTGGAGTGCTTTCATAATTTATGTACTTGTAGCTAGCACCTTCTCTAATAATTCCAAAGCTCGGCACTACATTCTGCAACCATGGCAACGGGTCAGACGCACCGAAGCTCATCAGCTAACTCCAATTAGTGTAGATTTCCTTAAAAAAATGTAACGACTGGTATCATCTCTGAAATATTCTTGCTTGCGTTTTTGCAGGATTCTAACATTGGTACTGTTGCTAGCTTTTTAACCTGGCAACTTAGCATATATAGTTTTTTGACAAATGCCTCCAGGCATGCAACTTTTCCTCGGATCCGCTGATTTCCTCGTTTTTTTACTTCTCATGAATGCCATTACATATTGAAAAATACTGTACAAAGCCTTGTGTGGTTTGGAGTTTCCTCATTTTTTTCTAAATTCGCAGTTGCATGCCTGTGTTCCCTGAACAAGACCATTGACCAAAATGTGAATTGTTTTCTTTCTCCAGTTTTCAGCACCTTCAACTTGGCACGGAGTATGTCCGTAGCCCCCAACGGCCAATGCCGTCTGGCACCACTCATCCCGGTCATCTTGGACTGTGGGCTCCTGTACGACTACAGCGTCAGACTACTCTTCAAACTTCACGCATGTGAGTCATCAAGTATTCACTGTCCATGAAGATAAAATAAAATGGCAAAATATAACCTATTTTCCTGTTTTTAAAGCATTACTTTGGATTCAACTAAATAGTTTGTGAATTCCTTGACTTTTTTTCAAAGATTATCCTTATCTTTCTCGCAAGTGGATTACCTCCTACCAACAATGTTTTTTAACGATTTAAAAATAATCCTGGACCACAATTTCTTGTAACTATCGTTGGTGATCCAAAAACGTGTGCCACATTGTTGGGACCAACAGTTGTCACTATGAAAAAGGTTAAATACATGTATCTATGTCAAGTTTGTTTTGACTTTCTGTAATTGACGTACATTCAAACAGTCAAAATCATGTTCTGCCTCCCAGGATTTTATAAGGCAGGAGTGTCTTTTCTTTGCTAGATGTTTGATCTTCATTCGGTATTTCATTTAAAAAAAAGAAAATTACTTTTATAGTGTTGATGGAGATTAACTCAACTCACTAGGCATTTTTGCTAGGATGCAACCTCAATCCTGCAAAATCCTTCAACTGCCTCCATGTAAAAATTGCATACAGCCTCAATCCTGCAAAATGCTCCGTTATTTCTTGAATGTGGTACTTGGAAGGTGACGACTGCCTCAATCCTGCAAAATCCCTCGGCAGTCACTGTCAATATGTTGAGGCAGAGCCAGTGACATCCTGGAGCAGTATAGAAGATTCAAGTATTATCGACAATCGAAGCCTAAATTTATGCACGGTTGAGCATAAACAACTCAAAGTCCGGCCCAAGACCTTGACAAAGTGCATCCTCCTAAATCAGCAACACACTTTTGCCATGTAGCCTCAATCCTGCAAATTCCTCCAATTTGCAAAGAGGATTTTGGAGGATTTTGGGATGGTAAGGGTTAAACCAAAAGAAGAACCTAGACACTAACATGTATTCATCTCTCTGTCCATTCCTCTGCCAGGCCTGCCAGCCGATACGCTGGACGGACACAGGACTCGGTTCTTGAAGCAGTTCCGAGCTCTCAAAGCTTTCTTCCAGACGTCTAGTAACCTCATGTACTTCCGCAGTCTCATCCAAGTGCCTAGCCTCCCCGATGTAAGTCATGCCATCACTTATACAGAGAGAAGTTATAAAACAAGTACCAAGTAGTACAACCCACGGTGGGTAACGCGTTAACACAAGCTACAGCACCTCGAGAGTTTCTTTTGAACAATTCTTGCGGTTGTACCATGAGCAACTCTTTCACATGTTCTGTTTGTAATCCTTCCCTGGTATTTTGTGTAGGAGTGTCCAAAATTTGCAAAATGCCAAGACCGTCCTCTGTACTGAATCAAAACTGGGAAATCAAGACAAAATGCAGAAAAATTTAAAAAATTGAACATTGAGCTGTAAGAGGCTTGACTGTATTATACAAAACCAGAAAAATCACGCCACACACATACCGGATGTGAAATACATAAATTATAAGTATAATTTAAAATTGGTAAGTTCTTATGAAACCTCCGTTAATTCTTCTTTTTAAATTTTGTGTAAATTATATTTTTATTGTATTTTCAGTCTTGCACCTTAGACTGAATTTTTCAGACGCAACTTAGATTCATTCGCCAACCCAGAACAGACTGGACAACGGCCTTAAAACCGACGATGATGATGAAGATTCGCCCTCATTACTGATTCTCAGAAACTTTGATTGTTTTGTTTTGTCAACCTCCTCCCCAGGAACCACCGAACTTCTTCTTGGCAGCTAAGCAGAGCGATACCTACATAGATCCAGCCATTATCCTACAGACCATGGAATCCTCTACAGACAGCGGCTCACGAGACAGCCCACCATCAAGCGTACGTTCATGCAAGACAACATTTATTTTAGGCCCATCCGACCAAAACTTGCTCAGAAATATGTTCTACGTGTGTAGGGTCCTGCTTTTTGGAATTTAATTTGTTTCATTTCTTTGGCTGACTAGGCTTATCCAGTCAAGGGCAATAAATGGGTTCAGTCAAAGAAAAGAAAGCATTATATCGAAAATATTGTGAATGAAAATGAAGACTTTTTACCTCAACGTCCGTCAGGTCATTCGTGCAGATAACCATTGTGTGAATTCGAACATGGGAGTCTGTGACTAGACTAGTCATCAGTGTTTGTTCACATGAAAAGTTATGTGAACTGGCGAGACTTGCACGCTACATTGGAGGATCGTTGAGTGCTGATGACATCATGTCCTGCAAACAGTTGTAATTGAGTCAACCACAAGTCAAATCACAAGTCCATCACAAGTCAATCACAAGTCAATCACATGTCAAATCACAAGTCAACCACAAGTCAATCACAAGTCAAATCACAAGTCAAGCACAAGTGAATCACAATTCAGTTACAAGTCAATCACAAGTCAATCACAAGAGTCTAATTACAGACTCTTGTGCTAGAATTTATCCAATAACAGTTCGGTATTCCACCATTTGACAATTTTTCTTTAGGGATAAACATTTCATCGAATGCGTGCAAAAGCATAGTGGGGTACCAGCAAAATTGAAGAGATCGTCATGTTCTGTAGTAACATTAAAAAAAAACATTTGGACAGTGAAGTGTTTTTAGGTGTCTCGCATGTCCAAACTTTTGTACGAATGAAGTTTCCAAGACTACTTTTGAATACCAAAGCGGCTTATTGTTATCTGCGTGATTGATTAAACGGACGTTGAGGTCAAAAACTTTCATTTTACTATAGTCGCAAGTCAGTCATGTTAGGTCACAAGTAACAGGGGATGAACAAGAACAAAGGAATGCCTTTTCTAAACTCATTTGAACAGCTTTCGACTTGACTTGAGATAACTTGTGATGCCTTCTAGTGACTTGTGACTGACTTGATTACAAGCCTGCTTTAAAAAGCCCAAGTTAGGGATCCATTTTTAAACCAGTTGGGTCTTAAAAATATTGATTTACAAAAAAATAATTGTGCAGGTTTTCTCTGAGCCAATCTTTGAGGAGTTTCCACCACGTCAGGAGGAGCCGCTGTCCAACACAGCCACGCTTCTTGACTTCAGCTCACCGCACCAGAATGGACAGACGTCAACACCCCAGCCCCCAGTACCACAGAGAGATGAAAGGTTAGACTAAAACTCATCAAATCTGCTTACCACAACAGCCCTTGCTTACCATCAAATGTTGCTTATGGTGCTAGTCCATGCTTAAAATGTAAGCACGACACGTAAGCACAATATTGCAGCCGATTTTATTTTGGTTGAAACAGTTTTACTCAATATTGGGGAAAAAAATTTGTATAACTATGTGAAATAATGTAAATATCTGGTGGTTGATAAAGATTTACAAGAATTGAAGCTTTAAAAGCAATTGATTTTATTCGTTCATTAATTTATTAATGGCAGGGATTTTCTGATTGAGCAACTACAGCAGGAAATTGAGGAGTTAAAGTTTGAGTTGGATCGGATCCAGCGTGAGGATCAACGGATTATTGACGATCTCAAGAAGAGAGTCCTGTACCTTGAAGACGACTTACATGAACACAGGCGACTCATTGAGAATAGTTACCAGGTATCAATGCTAATGGCTGAAGGTTTTCATTGAAAGGGCCCATGCAATGTAATTGTTTTAAAGCAATCCTTGAAAAAGCACCTTTGTGCCCCATTTTACCTTATTTACAGTTTTTGTTTTGCCATTTTTAAGGGTATTTTGGGGCCTTTTTGTTTCTTCTGTTAATGAAAATTCCATAATCATTAGCAAAAGTGCAATGAAATTTCAGGCAGAAACATCAATGTTACAGCTATTTCACCACCAAAAGTTGCCTGAATTTTGGACATTTTGCTGCCGTTAATTTTCTTTTCTTTTCTTTTGATTGGTTGTTGTGTCAGTACATGGCAGTAAGCAAACTTTTCTCACAAACGTTTTCTTTGAGCAAGTATTTGGGTTCACAATTTGAACAGAAAACCCCTAAACTGAACAGCGTCTTTCTGAAATGACATCACAGCAACAGTGCCCTCAGTTGTCTGGAAAGCATGGACAATTTTAAATGTTTAAAGAAGTGCATTTTACAATAATTAACTAAAAAGGGTATGTCAAATAGTTTTCATACATTTATGAGGAGTAGAAAGCTGCAGAAAATGTGTTCCTACGAAAAATTTCCCTTTATTTGAATATTTTGTAAACTTGGTGCGCAGTAAAGGCTTACAGCACAAAACGGTCCATATTGAGAAAATCATCTGGAAGGGTTTAATGATAGCTGATGCAGCGCCATTGTGGAATGATTTATTTGTAAGAATATTTTCTTGTATTTTCAGGAAAATGAAGACTTGCAGACCAAATTAAAAGACGAAACTGTGAAAGCTGAAACTCTGGCCGTCTCTGCTGTCATGACAGGACAGCTAGACGAAGCAGAAAGTATGATCTTTGTTATTTCATTTTGTCAAGTGGCTTAAAAACTTAGTTGCACAGAATGGTAAAAATTGTTTAAGCTAAACTCTGCGGAGGATTTGCAAGGACCCTTCCTCCACTGTACAAGAATAGCACATGCTTTGTACGTAAACTTTCAAATATAAAATTAAGCCACATGTAAAGTAATAACCATAGAGTTTTACATTCCCCAAAATCCTGTAAAATCCTGCAAAACCTATTGGATTTTGGTAGATCTTGGAAGGTCGTTTTTGAAGAACGTATCACACAATTTTGTTTTGTTTTGAATGGGCAACATTTGGAACTATGGACTTTTCGACCTCCTGACGGGACACACTGTGACCACAAACATTCTTGTTGTAGTTGTTTTCCGGAGTTGTCCCATGGTACTATGGGGTCGGAAGACGCTGTGGGGACAGCAGAAAGTACAAGTCCCCATTACGTGGTGACGGCCCGCCCGTACTAATTTGTGCCCAGTACGCATGACTAATTTTATTCTTAAATGTGCGCAAACCCATAGCATCTTTGCATGAGCATTAGGCATTGTTGGCGATGCGTTCAAATGTCCCTGCCAGTGGTCTCCCCCAACTCTCCTTTTGTAACCATTGAGGGGGTACTTGTGCACAGAGCTTACATTGTTGTATTTTCTTTTATAGAGAAAGCAAAGGTGAACGAAGAGAAATTCAAAAAGATGAAAGATGTGTACAGCAAGCTTCGAGAAGAGCATGTGAATTTGCTTAGAACGGTAAGTTGACAAATTGTTTAATGGAAGAATAATTGGAAGTTGATTGCATTTTTTGTTCTGCAACATGGCCAAGAATACTTGAGAGAAGACATTGAAGGACATTTGGGGTCTAAGATGTGAGAAGAAAATCAGGGTTGCACATTCCTGGGAAAAGCCCAGAAATTCAAGCTATCATGGAAAGTCAGAGAAAATCTTTGAATTTTGTCATTTTCCATGGATTCATGGAAATTGACATTCCTAGGAAAAACTTTAGGAAACGTCATACAAATCCTGCACAACCCATATGTGATGATGGGTAATCTTTGGCTATGGCAGTCTTCCAGTTTGCATTCCAGTTTTCTATACTTCCTCTTGATGCATATGCTCTATACTTGTTGCTCGTTGGCACCATTGTGATGCCTTTGTGGTGCTCAGTGGTCTTAGGTCAAACTGGAAGGCTGAAAGGGAGTGGCGTCCCTTGCCTCAGTGTGATGACTGGCCAGTGTATTGTAAATAGACTCCTAAAATGCCAAACCAGCATAGGAATTGGTAGTGGAAGGCCCTAATTTTGTCCTGGAATAGCCATGGAATTCCATGTTAAGATTTCTGTGGGAACCCTGGATAATGCTTAGAAAATGGGGATGGAAAGCCTGTGTGGTCGAAAAGAGATCCACAAGAGGCACCGGGGATTTGAACCCAGCACACCTGATGTGGAAGCAAAAGAAAGGATCAACTGACAGTCACTGCTTGTACGTAATTTACAAGCATGTCAAAAAGTAATGAAAAGAATCTGTTAAAATATGACGTGCTTGGAATGCACCATAAGAACGACCAACGGAAATCCAATCAACCGATATGACTTAAACTATTGAGTTTGTCTGTGTACATGTACTTTAAATTTTCCAGAATGCAGACGTCACTAAACAGCTCAACACCGTTGCCAAGACAACGGAAGAATCCGAAAAGGCCAAAATGAATGCGGAGAAGTTTGTGGAGCAGTTGCAACAATCCGTGGATGAGAAATCAGCAGCAGAAGACCGACTGAAGAGCAAAATGGCAGCCAAACAGAAACTGATACTGGGTAGGTCAAAAATCTGCTGAGTAGAAGTAAAAATGCTCAGCAAATTTATTTGGTAAGCAGAAATGAGTTGGTTACCAACCACAAGCAGGACAAAGCATGTGACAATTCCAGGAAAGTTGCTTCTTATAAGATGGAATCTGCGCCGGGGAAGCATAAAAAACATACATGTAGCTTCTGTTGTGCTGCAGCAAGCCATTTCTAGCTAGTTGCCAGTGGCTCCTAGGCAGTTGTGCTTACAAAGAAGCTGATCAGAAGAAAATATTGCCAAGAAAATTTAGTGTGCTAACCAAAAAAACCAGAAGAGACGACAATTGTTTAGTCCAGTCTAGTGGGCTGTTTGGGACCTGCCTAAAGCTACTGCTTAGTTGATCACTGGGTACCAGTAGTTTCCATGTATCATAAGGTACAGCAGGAAGCAAGGACATTGTCTCTGGCTAAATAAACACCTGCTATTTGATGTTAATTGATTGGTTTTTCAGTGGGCGCTATAGAAGAAGCAGAGCATATGATCAGACAGGTCTTAACACAGCTAGATGACCCAGCATATTCCACAGCGACATGTACGGCAGGTAAGATATTCAAACATCTATGAAACCAGTGGTAAATGACGAAATCAGTGGATTTAGATTTGAATTTGGGTTTTGTTTTGTAACCCTTAATCCCAATGCATTTTTGCTAGGAACCTTACCAGATGCTCCGAAATCCACCACTGTCCAGCACCTGAATGGCACATCCAATGTACTTAACTCCCAATGTACAGTAAAAGTTACTGGATTTTACTCTTTTCAGTCCTACAAAATCCTCCAAAACGTCCTGTTGGATTTTTGAAGTATGGTTTGGAGTAAATGTATGATAACAATCTTTATATTGCATTTTTATTGAAGGATCATGTGCTTCATGTGATATTGCTACTCCTGATTGGTAGGCTTATACTCATTCCTTGGTCCATGTCAATTTACCAGGGAATCATACAAAGCCACGTTAAGCTACATTAAGTTCTTGAACTCAAACTTCTATGTGAGTCCTCAAACCTTGAGTCGGAATCCAAGTCTTCATTGTCGAGTCTAAATCCAAAGCTGAGTCCCAAGTAGTGAGTCTCAGTCCGAGTCACAAGTCACTTACAACCACATTCAAGAAAAATAACTACGGTAGATGAAATATAAAATTAATTGTTTTTATTAAATAACTACTAGTTTGCACAAAATATGTTCAATTTTCAATGTAAAAAAGAGCACTTTTTCATTTTGCCATCGAGTCCGAGTCTTAAGTGTCAAGTCCGAGTCACCGTTAATAGTGACTCAAGTCCGGGTCACGAGTCGTACATCTCTGCTTGAACTGTGATTCGGAATGCTTAGAATTACCAATATTGATGTTGTAATATATTGTAATATGTCTTGGTGTTTTGATATGTCTGGAATTCATAAAAATCCAAACCATTGATGACGATTCAATTTTCTTCTGCACGTAGAGTATTTATTGACGCGATCAGACAACATGGACCAATCTCTTAATAAGCTACAGAAAACGTTCCAGGGGTACTCACAAAACAAGGAGAGTGGTAAGTGTGCTGATAGAACCAGCTCCAACAGCCTCTGTGCACGTGTATGTAAAGCACTTGCCTCTCACCACCGTGGCCTGGGTTCGATTCCTGGCTGGGACCATACGGGAGTGGAGTTATGTGTTGATTTTCTCCTGTGCCACGAGGGTTTTTCTCCGGGCTCTCCGGTTTTCCTCCCTCCACAAAAATCAAACACTTTCAATCTCAGGCTGTGGTCTGTGGTCATACATGGGTCGTATGGTGGCAGCAAAAGGCGCCTTTACATGTCCTCAGCTCGACCACGTTGTAGCCGCGTCCTTCGCAATGCAGCTTCTCAGCTGCGAGTAGGAATGATTAGCTCCCCAAATTATTGTTATTGTAATTACTTGCTGGGGTGGGCTTTTTGACTGAGTCTTCTTTAGGTTGTTGGACACTTAATTCACTCAGAACGTGTCACCCAATTGACTCAATTGATCCCATTACTAACAACAGTTGTAATCTTCGGATAATGTTTCTTTTCTCTAGAGTTGAACTCATTAGTCCGTCATGTCTCCTCATTCTCCTACACTCTTGGCGAGTACATCTTACAAGGCAAAGCAACATCCAACATGGCGCCACTCACATTCAGCGAAGGTATGTTATCATGTGTGCTCCATAGAGTACATCATCAGTTCAAAACTGATACCAAACTCTGCACATTGCCAATTTGTAAGGTTTACGTAATAATGTTTGAATGAGGCAAGCTGAAATTACTGTTACATAGACTTTTGATGTTCGCGGGCAAAATCTTTGAACATCAATTTCTCCCGTTTTGAAGACCGTATCTTCATGCCACTTTTTGAGTTTGTTTTCCTTACAAGGATCCATCTATGTGCTAAAAATCATTCGATATGTTCAGTATTTTTCATTAAAATTGGAAAAATAGGCTTGGTTACGTCCATTTTTCAAAGCTATAACAAATGGTATTTGACATATCTGTCAATCTTTTCAAGCCCCACGAATATTAAGAAGGTTCCTATCCATATATGGAGTGCAGTAAAAATGTGTATGACCCCCTCCTTCATAAGTTATTCATTAATAAATGTCAACCTTTTTGGCGGGCTTCCATTGGTCGATACCGAGACCCACACGAAGTCATGCTAATGAATATGTTAATAATGTATTTTGTAAGGCTGAAGTTATAGGCAATCATCAATTTACTTAATTCCATATCAAAGAACAAAGTTTACCTACTTAATCAATATTTGTAGCATTGAAAATCAGTCCTAATCTTTCCGAATTGCAGAAGGATAACTCCAAAGGCTTCATTTCTGACTGATTTCTGACTTATTTTCCAAACTGAATGTTTGAGCCTATCGTGCCGCAGTGCATAATCCACATGTGCAACTCATATCTGATCAGTTGATGCATTTCTAACATTGTTTCACCGTCTGGATATACATTTCTTGCCCAGGATTGTCGAGTGCCTGCAAGTCGGCTGGCGAGAGATCACTGGAGTTACTTGAGACATTGAAGGGCAACACAGAGACAGGAGATGTGGATAAGAGTAAAGAGAACGTAGAGCAAGCATTGAAGGAGATCACTAGAATTGCTAAGGTAGGATTAGGCAGTGTTGGAATCCAGACCTTTTCTTGAGTCAAAGAAGTATATTGACGTATTCGTTGGTGCAGTATGAATTTAGCCGTACAACTAGACACTGTGGTCTGAGTCGAAGGCTATTGATAATAATAGGAATATCAGTAATTCGTATAAAAAAATATGGTGAAAATGTCCAAGAATTTATGAGAGGACTCGGACTTTATTGTGATTCCATGCCTTTTTTTATTTATATGTCAATTTCCTACATGTACCTGTGTAAGCTGCGTGTCCATATACTCACAATCTGATTCTCTCAGAGTCAGCACATCCTTGATGGTAAATGAACAAAGACGTGACTATAAATACTAATGATGTATGTTTTATGTGTATTTATAAAAAGCATGTATTCACCAGTATTGGTTTTCAAGGCGCTACATCATTATTACCCTGCTCATATGTTGTGTCCGTTCTTCCAGGAATTGTTACCTCAAGAAGCCGATAATCAGGAGGAATTTGGAGATCTAGTGGACAAAGAGATGCAGGCAACGACGGATGCTGTTGATAAAGCTGCAGCTAGGATTGCGGTAGGTGTTTGTTGGTTTGTTTGTCCATCGTGCTGTTTGTTAGTTTTATTGGTGGATGTAGTGGACCATGGTATGCAGACAACAGATCCAGTGGGGAAGCCAGGGCTGAAAATGATGGAATGTGTCTGTCTGTTGGTCTGTTGATCCGTCTTGCTGTTTGTTTGTGAATCTGTTATTCTATCAGGATATGATTGGTGGATGTAGTGGACCATGATATGCAGACAACAGATCCAGTGGCGAAGCAAAAGCTGAACATTTTGGAATGTGTGTGTCTGTTGGTTTGTTAATCCGTCTAGCTGTTTGTTTGTGAATCTGTCAGTTTGTCTTGTATTGAAATTGTGCAATCTAGTGGACAATGCCAGCAGACAAAAGATACCGTAGACAATACATTGGTAGAATTGTGGTATGTGTCTGTTTGTTTGTTGTTCTGTCTTGCTGTCTGTTAGTCAGTGAATTTGTCTTAATCTCTGTTGATATGTCCTCTGTCGCTTGGTGCATAACGAATATTTCATAACCCATGATATGTCAAAAACAGCACCAGAAGTTATGCCCCCAAAGTTGGGCAGGGTTCCATTTTGGGTATTCCTCGTTTTGTCTGTTTTATTTTTACGTAGTAAATGTATTTACACCTATTTGAACTTCAAGGTACCGGTAGGAGACCTCAATTTCCACAGAACTATCTTTCGAAAAAAATCTGTTTATCTTTTTATCATCTCCTTCGTTTTAACAGGAGATGTTGCAGAAATCTCGCCAAGCCGACACAGGCATCAAACTGGAAGTGAATGCTAAGATTCTAGATTCTTGTAACGATCTCATGAGCAGTATCAAGATGCTGATAGAGAAGTCCAAGTCACTACAGAGGGAAATAGTAGGAGAAGGAAGGGTGAGTAGTTCATATACCCCACTTCTATTCCCTGGGTTCTATAAGAGTAACTCAAGTATAACATATTAATAGAGAAATCCAAGCTACTACAAAGGGAAATAGTAGGTGAAGGAAGGGTGAGTATATGATATACCCCTCTACTATTCCCTGGGCTCTATAAGACTAGCTCAAGTATAACATACTAGTAGAGAAATCCAAGTCACATCGAGGGAAATAGTAGCTGAAGGAAGGGTGAGTATATGATATACCCCACTTCTATTCCCCGGGCTCTATAAGAGTAGCTTAGGTATAACATACTAATAGAGAAATCCAAGTTACTACAGAAGGATATAGTAGCTGAAGGAATGGTGAGTATTTGATATACCCCTCTACTATTCCCTGGGTTCTTTATATAAAAAAAATGTTTTACGAAGTATAACATACTGATATTCCAAACAGTTATTCATTCAGTAAACCTAGTCAGTTAACTTTTTGGTTTATATTAAAAGCAAATGTGTTCTGCAACTGCCAAATCCTAGGTTTGCATGACGACACCCCCCCTCCCAGTCACATGACTCATCCAGGTTTATAAGTTCTGACTGGTTGGTTGGCCGCATAAGATCCAGTGGGGATCATGCTACCGCTCCTTGGGATGATTGTTTGCGCCCGCCCTTCCTTGCGCCACTTCTTCATCTGCTCCCTCATGGACTGCTCCTTGATCTGGCAGTGTCGTAGGTCCCCCCGCGCGCGTCTTGAAACGGAGTAGAGGTCTTCCGGTCTTGTGGCATCCTACAGACATGTCCAAACCATCTGACTGTGAGGATAGTATGCATGCTTGCGCCTTGAGTGCGCTGCAGAACCTACACACGGTCCCACCACTTGACACCTAGAATTCTCCTCAGATTGCGCAGGTGGAAGCTGTCACACGCTTTGTAGACTGCGATCTTTGTCTTTAGCCTAAGCTTCTTGTTTGCCCACACACGCCTCCTGAGTTGTCCAAAGCAGCCGCGCTCGTCCAAATCGTCTGTTGAGGTCCATCTACTACTGCTATCTTTTCTGCTAACCAAGAACGTCTGCAGTGCTGCCTGGTCTTCCACTTCTGATCTTGAGTCCAAAGACTGCACAGGAGGAAGTGAAACGATCCAACAGGGTCTGAAGATCATCTGGTTACTCCCTGGGTGTTGTCGTCGAAGGCATGGTGAAGGCGGTACTAGGAGCAGATGTTGAAGAGACATGGCGACATCAGATGGAGGCTTCCATCCCATCATGAAATGACTGGACAATTTGGTCCAGTCCAGTTCAGTGTCCGTATATTCTGACTAATGCCCCTTAAACAAATAAATGGACAGAGTGGGAAACTGACAATGTGTGTGCATATTTTGATAGCGATCTCTCTGATTGGTTACAGGGTACAGCCTCAGCTGGTGAATTCTACAAGAGACATCACAGGTGGACGGAGGGACTGATCTCGGCTGCTAAACTGGTGGGCGTCGGCGCCACACATCTGGTGTGAGTATCAAATAACAGTTCATCATTCAGCCGACAGCTGTGTTGTAGTAAAAAATAATCACAAGTCGATTCATTTGTGGTTGACTTGTGAGCACTTGACAACAACTCCACCATAAACTAGTAACCGCAGCTGCATTGTTCTCATGTCCCTCAGCAAGACACTTGACAGCGATTGCTTCCCTCCACTGTGGATCATAGAACATGTTCCTCAAAGAATTATCCAAAACTTTAATCAGCATTCATAAACACCTAAGACAGTTTACCCATTCCTATTGGTCGAGAGCCCGTCGCGTGGCCAGTTTTAAACGGTTGACAAAGACCGGCTGGCTGGTATTAAACACTTTTCCAGTGTCACATGAAATTTGGACTCCTTTCAAATCTGGTGTCTTTTACCGTTTTACAGCTGCGTTCTGCACCACATCACCCAGTACATGGGACGTGCATGCCAATCTCCATATAAGGAGTTGTTTACAACTGTTTGCTAGACATGACATACCATTATATTGCTCAAGGGGTGTCCTGAAAAACATGATGTAAAATTGTTGAGCAAAATCGTTGGAAATTTATCATTTTTGACTTGTTTTGACTTTTGGACCGAAAAGTTTTCATTTTTTTACCTTTCCGCTCGGGTAATTATCAGCATCCAGACTCCAACCAGTCTTAAACATAGTGTTTTAAATTGGCCAAGCACACATTTACTCCCTTAATCATTCATCCCGGTTGTTGTTTTCTCAAAACATACCTAAACAAGACTAGGAAAACCTAGTATATCTGGTTCAAGAGCGCACAAAATGATATTAAGTTGATTGAAAACGTCTATTCACTGGAAGTCTTTTCAGGCATCGGGTTTAAACTAGGGGCTAGATTTAGCCCATACATTGTTGTTACAGGGTAGTCCTATACAATAGCACTGCCCAGCCCTCTTCACCAGACCAGTTTACAACCAGTCTAAGTCACAAGTGACGGGGAGTCAGTCAGTCAGTCAGTCAGTCGGGGAGTCAGTCAGTCAGTCAGTCAGTCGGGGAGTCAGTCAGTCAGGGAGGCCACTAGGCTAGACCTGCAAACATCAAAGCTAGCATCTTTTATCCTTGTCTTCTCCCATCAGGGATGCTTCGGATAAGTTAATGCAAGGCAAGGGCAAGTTTGAGGAACTGGAGGTCTGCTCCCATGAGATAGCTGCTTGTACGGCTCAGCTGGTAGCGGCTAGCAAAGTCAAAGCCAACAGAGAGAGTGAGAACTTGAAGGGATTGCAGGGTGCTTCGCGGGGTGTGGCATCGTCGACAGCGGCTGTCGTTGCGTCGGCTAAGACTGGAGCTCAACTGATTGAAGAAGGAGGTGAATACGTCTTCATGAGTGTATTTCTTTGACTAATATTCGGAGAGCTGTGTATGGACCAATTTTAATAAAGTTGGGAGTGATTTCATAACACTGGCCCAAAACTCTTCATATGTATGAGAGAGTGACAGTGGGAAGTCAACATTCAGGGGAATATGTCAAACCCTATAAAACCCTGCAGGTCAGTTTCAGGTGAAGGGATATGAAGTGTTAAGTAACAGCACACAGAGAGTAACTGCACACAAAAACAGCACTGAGGAGAGCAGTGAAGCGTGACTGAATCTGCCTGCTTGCCTGAGCTTAACCACACAAAAGAATTGTGCAGGGATTTGAAGTGTTATCCATACTCCACAGAAGATTACCTCAAAGGAATTTGAAGGGTGGGCGCTAACTCTATGGGCAAAAGTGGAGAAGACTAAAAGGGTTAATGCTAGTTAACTAATTAATTAATTAATTTTCTTATTTTCACTGGGTAGCCCATTCAGTGGAATCCGCTGGTCTCCCATGGGGCCCAGTAAAGAGAAGACAATGTGAAGAAATTACAGTTTTAGATGTGGGAGGAAAAGCCCAGAAGAATATTCTGAGGAGACCCACGGAATCAGGCATGGACCGAAACCCCAATCCACATATTGGCCCAGGCAGGAATCGAACCCCCTAAGCCAACCTGACTCCCCATTTCAGAAGACATGAAAGACACGTTTTGAAGGTAAATGCAGTTATTTTGTGTTTTCTGATGACTCCATAACACTATTTTTCTTTATTTGTGTACAGATGTCAATGATTTCACCAAGCTGTCGTTGACTCAGACCAAACGTTACGAGATGGACGCCCAGGTGGCGGTCCTGGAACTCGAGAGCAAACTGGAGAAGGAACGCGTCAAGTTGGCAGAGTTGAGGAAACGACACTACCAGCTGGCGGGAGCCTCGGAAGGCTGGGATGAGGAGGTAAGAGATGCCTGATGCACGGTGTCCAGAGGATAAGGCTGGGTAGGAATTACCTGGCAGGGGTGAGATTATTCCAGATGTTTTCAGATTCATGGATTAAAAAAAAAAGCCTAAATGATGAGTTTCCATTATTTTTTCCTGTCTCACCCCCGACGTGACTACGGCTTGCCATTACACATGTGCCTATAGAAGTGGCTGTAGTCACTTCCCATAGACAGTGTGTTACTGCTAGCCGTAGCCATGTGATTCAAATGCATCCTTAGATTGGGATCCAATTTCATGGCGCTGTGAAAGACCCAATTTTCTGTGAACAGAATCCGGGTTGATTTGTGGAGACGGTAAACAGAAGGCACAGTGAAGAACTTGCTAACTTCAGGGTCTTGAATTTGCTTATTATGGGCTCCGTGCACAAGTACCCCCTCAACGGTAAGAAAGGGAGAGTTGGGGGAGACCACTGGGTGGAACATTGCTGACGGTGCCTGACACTCACGCTAAGACGCTATGGCTTCAGAGTAAAATAAGCTATACACTTCACAAACCAGTACACGCACGCGGTGTGTCCTGTAACCTTTCTTGTTCGCGCACGGAGCCCATAGTGATGTCACAATAGAAATCTACACAACCACACAAATGTTGGCACTTCTGCTTATTAAAAAGTTAGCACAGCCTTTTTGTTAAGTGCAAAAACCTTTGTGAAGAGACGACCTTTGTGATGCATGCGAACAAGGCAACTTGCTAACTTGTAAAAGTACACCCTTTTCGCAAATCTTCCGCCATAGTACAAAATGTTCACCTACTGTAAGCAGAGCCATGAGATTGGGTCCAGAGCTGTAGGAACAATAAAACCCTGGCTAGAAAAGTAGACAAATGCGCATTAGCAGTTTGAGTCATTTAGAAATATTGCATATGTAAAAAAGACAGATTGCATTGAATCTTGTAAAAAGAAGACACCTTTTTGGACTTGAGTTACAAAGCTTGTATCAGGAGCTTGAATCTTACATTGAATCTTAGTGGAACTATGTCTGTGCCAAAAACAAAAGAATATATCTTCGCAGATGGGCCTCAAAATCAACCTTGCATTTTAAACAAAGACATTGATGAAAAGGGAACCTCCAACATTGGGCTGGATAACGGTAGCTCAGTTTGGTAGAGCACCGGAACGGCAATCCGGAGGTCGCAGGTTCAAACCCAGCTCCAGTTAATTTCTTTGTTCAACTTATAAAAACATCAGAAAGCCTCAGAATTGATACAAAATTTGAGTGCTCAAATGAGACAAAGAACTCCTGCGTAAGGTTGAAGGTTTCAGGATTTTTCCCAGCACTTTTTTGCTAAGTAAAAATCTTGTTACAATTGTGAAATGGCAACCATTGTCTCAATTTTCCAATTGGCCAAAGTCACACAAAAAGTGCTTCAATGAATAAAAGTTGGGACTTTACCTCTGAAAATAAATCTGGGTTTTTTTTTAGCAATCCGTTTTAGGCTGATTCCTTTAGAACTTGAAAAGATATCACCTGAAAAATAATGTTTTTGGTCCCTTCATCATAAACATCAGTAATTACTTTGGGACAGAATTTGATAAATGGTGTTCATGTGCATTGTTCTGATGTCTTTGTAGACAAAAGAAAGATTTAAATTTTAAAACTTTTGAGGGTTGATCGAGTCCTTTCCCATCTGATCAGTCATTATCTCTTTAGGTTTCAACTCGTTTCATTTCACCATATTAGATAAGTAGCTTAGGAATTACAGTCCAATACCAGTCGACTCTTTCATTTCCACAGCTTTTGCAGCAATAAGAATGCAAAAAAAAAATCACTCATGGGAAAAAAATCACTCATTGCTTTCATTATCTCAATTGTGCATTGCGATGATTTTCCAGCTTGAATTTGTGCTTTCTTTGTATTGAAATCATTGTTGAGAAGCTGTGATTGGTCAGTTAACCATCAATAAAGCTTAAAACTAAAGCTCAAAGGGTTCATGGTGATGGTACAGCCAACTTTTGCTCAAATTCTTTGAAAAATTTATGAGTCTTTCTATACCTAACAGAAACACCTTTCAGAAAGTAATGGTTGTTAAGGAAACATGCTGAAAAATAAAGCTGAGAACCATTCTAAGTTACTTCGTTAAACTTTTCTGAGAATTTCAAATTTGTGTGTGAGCGGAAAACACTTTAATTTTTTTAATGAAACTTCAAGATTCAGTTCCTTTGACTGAAACCCTCTGCACGTCTTCATGTAAACAAAAATTGAATTGTATAAGTGTTAGCAAAATGCACAGTTGTTGCTAGTTTTGTTAATGCCTTTTTTGTTGTTCTGCCTGGCATGTAGTTTGACATTTCAGTTACCAAAGCACGATAGATAGATGATTTTTTTTTGCACGCCTTGTTTACTTCAATTTGTGTTTTTGTCAACATGAGAGTTACATGAGTTGTTGCAAACAAGTGATATATAAACTTGAAATGATGGCTATTTCTAAGAAAATTAACTGGTTGTAAAAAACATGATTTTGTGCAAAATATTTGAATTTTACAGGATTTTGTTGATCTCAAGTTAAGTAATCACGCAGCTCAATGAAATTTGCAAAGAATTTCATTTCTATTGTTTCTGCAACTGACAGAATAACGTTTATAAGTTTGCTTTGTTGGTTTTTTTTCTGTTATAAAATATGCTTTTGTTTTGTTTTGTTGATGACAGGGTATAATTTGTTGACTGATACTAACCATTGCTTGCTTGTCTTTGCTTCTTTTCTTCTCCCGTTCATGCCCGGTACATAGACCATAGCTCATAGCTAGTCTCTAACACCAAAGGTATGTACAGAGACTCTTCGCAAGTCATTCTATCAATTTGGGTCCACATTTTTCCAGTCCCTGTTAAATCTGACATCTATGATTTCATAATTCGGGCGATTCACAATGCAGTGCACCACCAAGAGTTTGCCACGGAGAGTTCATTTTTCCCAGTGCATTGTGGGAGATGGCCGACAAATTCACAGCACGGGACATTTGAAATTGTCCCGTAGTTTCGTAAAGGTATGCTTCGAGTATCTGTTTGCCCTTTTGTTTTCTTTTTATCAATATGGTGTTTTTTGTGAGGCGGCAGAACGCTATGCCCCAATCTATAACAAATTAGTTCAAGTTGTCTACTGACACTCATTCAAATGGGCCATGTTTTGTCGACCGTAAACTAGAAAAATGGACTCTCCATGGCAAACTCTTGGTGGCGCACTGCATTGTGAATCGCCCGAATTCTGATGCACTAATGCAGTTGTCCTCAAAGAGTGATTATGAATAGCAAACTAGCTAGCCAACAAATACAAAATTAGTTTGAAGTCATACTTAATGACACTTGAATGGCAAATTATAAAGTACCAAGGTAACAGGGACAGGAAAAATGTCACACTTTGGACCCAAAATTTGTAGAATGACAACATGCTTCTTGTTTAATGTTGACTACTCCAGCTACCAAAATTTGGAGACATTTTGAGGTGGCACCGGGCTTGCATTTTAAAGTTGAGGAATACAAGGATATTTCAGTAATTATGGACATTTGGCAAGTCATAAGTCATACCAATGTTATTGATCAACTGAGTACAACTCATACATGAGAGTGCTACACCACAGTAAAATGTGGTTGCTAGATTAGCCAGTTGGTATACTGAGGGTGACGCAACTATGCCTGGTGATACTGAAAACTTGAGCATTTACTTTTTGAGCAAAACGTTTTCCAGCGGTCAGAATCCTTCAGAGTCCATATGACAGCTGATGTATTTTCTAAGAAAAAAAAGAAAAAGAAAGGCTAGAGTTTTTTTTACTCCTCAAATTATTTTGTTGGAACTGCATATTTAATGATTTCTATAAAAAAAAATTAAAAAAAATAGCAGTAAGAAAAAAAAGAGGGTTTTACGTAAGTAGACCATTGGAATGGGAGACTCCACACTTTTAATATTTTTTATTTTTTTTATTTTGCTTTTTGCTTTGCATTTCTATTCCAATAATGGTCTTCTCTGATTCATACTTTCAACACAGTTTGCATCAACTGTATGCTGACTTCAAATGAATGCTGACTTCCAACTTTTACAAATTTCACTGTCACCCATATCATAAATTATCTTTTTGTTTCACCCATGGAAATAAAATTATGATAGATACATGGATAGGATTATTCCATTTTTAAAAAACAGTGTGCAAAGTAGAACTCTGGTTTCTGAGGGGCAAGGTACTTATATCTAAGTCAAGGGAAATTATTTACTTTATCGCAAAATAAGTACAGAGTATCACAGAAACAGGTGCCGTCGCTTAATTTCCATATTTTCAAATACATCTATTTTTGTTTCATTAATTGATATTCTTTAATAAATCTCAAAATTTTCTTGATTAAGGATCCAAATGCAGAAGGATTCCTGGACAAGCCAATCCCATTGCAGTGAGAATGCATCAGCCAATCAGAATGGATCTATATTTGTCTGGATTTATATCAGCCAATCACATTTGGTTACACTGAACACTCGACCAATCACAGTGGTTTTAAATATAATAGGATTTATCTTAGCCAATCACATTTGGTTTCACTGTACACTAAACCAATCACAGTTGTTTATATATTTGTGAGGATTTATCTCAGCCAATCATATTTGGTTTCACTGTAGACTCAACCAATCACAGTGCTCGAAAAATGTAGACTCCACCAGTCACGGGAGCTTCTTTATTGATCCAGCCAATCAGAGTAAAGGATTAAGTCCAACTTTTATTTGAGTTTATGTAACCATAGGAACAGGCCAGTTTCAGAGTTTTTGTACAAATAAAGCGAAAAGATATTTTATGCTCTCGAAGGCAATAGTTTTGAAAAAGCGAAAAGTGTAATCTAAAATATAATAGAAAAAATCTTCAGGCACAAGTTTTTCCTTATAATTGAAACTCCTATCCTTTGACAAAAAATCTACTTAATATTCCACGATCTAAAAATGCCTTGAATTCCACTTTATTCCATTCACTTTTATTTATTGCAACGTTACTCAAGCATTACAAGTCGTCTCACCAAGTCTTTTGTCTTGAAACCGAATCTGATCATTGAGGTCAGAAACGCTACATTTTCAGACAAAATTTGATTATAAAAAAACTTAGATTTAGATTGGAACATTCTGAATTATGCTTTCTTGTTTTGCATAGTGCATTTAGATTCAAAAATGCCGTCAAGTTATTTTCCAAAGTCTGTCTGAAATGATTATTGTGTATCATATCTATTATTAAAGGAAGTGTCTGTAAATGCTAGTGCATGACAAATCCTTGTTTGAAAGTAAAGTTTTCCTGACAAATTGATGATGCCCAAAAATTTCAGTTAAAGTATTAATTTACAAGATCAGGTCATTTTAAAAATCGGAACCAGGTTTTATTTTCTATAATTGCATTAGTTGATGGATGCAAGCATTTGTGTGAATGGTGGACAGTGCAGCATGCTTTCTGTGTTCTAAAAACGTCTAAATTAGGTCTTTAAGTAAATAAGTTTGTCACAAATATCATATTATTATTATTGATGTCACAGCAAATTATTCCAATTTTGTATTGGCTGCCTTGGTGGTTTATTTCTTCAAATACTTCATAGCATTTGACTAAAGATGTAGAATTATTTTCCACAAATTGTCTGAAGAGCACAAGAACAATTTGACATCTAGCAAAGTTCAAACTAGTTGCATTTACATTTTGCTTTTTGAGGGAAAGTAGTCTCGTTCCGTTTTAAATATCTTACTGTTGACAATATATTTTGTATCATATGTATTATTATATCATATCTTTGTCGTAATATATGAATGTACTGGCATCGTGTACATTGCTGTATTTGTATTTTCTACTTCAAACTATATTGGTGCTTGCTATACTGTTTGGTTATTTTACACGTTCGTGTACTGTAGGTACTGCCTTATGAGAATGCATAGTTCCTACTGCATGATCTATTTTCTCTACTTTTGTCAATTTGGTCTTTCCTCCCTGTTTCTCTTAAAGTTAGGGTACCCGACTACCCGTAAATCATTTGTCATTTATGCATTTTTTTGTTTGAAGCAACAAAAGTGCTCAAAATCTAAAGACGCGTGCTTAAACTAACCTGATGAAGGTTTAGCTCAGTGGATACTGTATATTCCGAGAAAACAATATTCTAGGATCTCGATTTTAATTCGAAAGTTGCCTAGTCATGTTTTGAATTGTGCCTGAAATCAGCATCCGTTGTTTTCATTCAGCCGATTACAGCTACGCGATGTCACACACTGAACCGAAGAATAATATCAACTGCGCACGTGTGCGCCGTGTCAAGGTTTGCACGCACCCATTCACGGATTTGCCGAATTACAAACCAACTACTAGCGGAAATTTCCAAAAATGCGTCACTGGACGCATCTTTGGAAATGGCCTTCTTTTATTGTTTTCTTCAAAATGACAGCATGCCAGAAAGAATCATTTCACAGGGAGTTTAGTGCCATTACTACTTTAAAGCAAGTATGCTTGTCAACAATAATTTTGTCAGTTACTTTTGGATAGCTGCAAATGATCTACTCTACCTTTAAATTCCCTGCTGTTGGAAATGCGTGTCCGTTATGGACATTTCAAGGCTCAATGGCTCACGTAAAACCTGCAGGCAATATTGCAGAGCTCACAGACCTTCAGAATGTTAAAAATGCAGCATGTTTCACTGGCTAAATGTAATCAGAAGTATATAGTTCATGTCGGCAAATCTTTACCAGTTCTATAAAATATATATATATATTGTGTCATAATAAGGATTTAGGTGTTTTTTTTTAGTTCTACATCAATTGCTTTCTAAAAGGAATAGATGCTTTTATATAGGATTCTTTCATTTTCTTCACATCATTGGTTATGATGTTAGAATTGGCAAGGCAGTGTTTTCAAGAAGTAGCCGGTGAATTTGTTTGGTTTTGTGTTTTATTATCTCAAGATTATCCGTTTATTTTTGGGGGATGGTCACGCTACTTAGAACATAAGTTTAACAAAGAAGTGAAATGTTGTTTTTGTAACTGTAGATTTGTATCATAGGCCTTTTTTTCAAACTATTCTTAGACAAATATTCTTCAGAATGCACTTAAGATTCAAGCCACGAATGCACTATTTTTTTCGAAAACGGTTCAAAATTTAAGTAGGGTTAAGTACATGCAGGCGACAATACAATAATTTTCAAGTCAAATTTGTTGAATGTTTTACATTGTGTTGTGGCTCATAGAGTTATGGCTTGCTTGTGCTGGTCTAGGTCCCATATTGGCATGACACATATCATATAGATTAGTCAGGGCCTCACTCTGATGGCTTGAAAATGGTGGCCTGAGCCACAGCCACAGCTACGCCATAGTTTGAGAACAGGCTATAGCTTTTATTTCAGTGTGCACATCTGTGTAAGCCTGTACATTTGCAATTTGTACGAGCAAATGCGAACATGTACATGAAAAGTTGCCAAGAAGCAGTAAATTTCTCAATTTCTCACACACACAAAAGAAATCCTGTTTTTTCCAAATACATTTTAAGTGAAGTAAATAAACTAATAATGTTATTTTAACATTGAAAACAATCTCGAAAGCTGGGGGGGGGGGGGCTGGTACCATATTCCAACATAGGGGGCGCTATTCAATACCAATGATTATATGCTAAATATGCATTATGTGCCCCTTTTCAGGCCGTATTGTATGGGTTTTGGGTATTGGTTTTCATATTCCTCGTTTATATCACAAATATCTATACCATTTGTGGGAAATGGTTACTTCTAAGAAATAGATACTTTAAGGGCATTTTTGTTTTATCTCGAGAGGGCACATTTATGGCCGCAAAAGGGGCACTTGGGAAAATCTGGTATTGAACATTGTATTTTCACCAAGACTATTAAATATCTGTATCATTTTCAGACTTCTAATTTCAAATCATGTATAATTTTGTGTCTTCCTACATGTAAGTTTACCTAAATTTAATGGGCAAAAATTTAAGTGGTTTTTCTTTTCCCTGCACCAAATTCAAGAAACACAGTTCACAAGAAATTACCAATTTCTGAATGTGATATTGATTTCAATTTTGTACTTCGTGATTGACACACGCCCTTGGTATATTCATCATGCGAAAGAATCGTGTATAGATTGCTATGTGAACTACAAGTATTGGCCTTAAAACTTTCATATCTGCAGCAACTTTTGAAGCAAAAAGTGTATATAATTAACTAAATAATGTAATAAGCAATATAAACAGCCAGCTAATAAACAAAATCTGGTACAAGTTAGCATGATCTTCTGTTGTCTATCCGTTCAATTTGTTCGTAACTAGTGGCAAAACTGATATCAGATTATTGTATCTTATGGCATCTTATTGCCCCAAAATTAAATTATAAAAAAAATTCTTTCACATTTCGGTATGAAGTAATGAAGTAAAAAAAAACAAAATCGACAAACACAAATTGCAACACTCCTAATTCCTTTTCATAATTTAAGTTTGCATTTATTCATTTACTTATTTAATAAATATTTGTTTGTATATTTAAAATTAATGAACACTTTCAACAATAAACCCAACTTATAACAATCAACTAAATCTGTTTTCCTTGTGCAAAATATCCCATAAAATACTTTGTTTATTGCTACATATACATGTATTTTGTACACAATAAGTTTGGTGAGAAAGACATTCTTTTTTCAAGGATTTAATTCTAGAAAATAGTGCAGTATACAATTATATATTATATCAAGATATTCAGATACAAAAGTTAAAATATCAAGATGAAGTGTCTTCAATATTGCATGCAGTAAAATATAATCATCATAACGACAGAATACTTTGTGATAAATATATCTGACAAATGTCGACAGTAATAACAATGGTTTTCTTCAAAAAGTACCTACTCTCAAATGATGACAGTTGGTCCAAGCTTAATAAAATTGGATTTTAAGTTGTTTGGCCAAAACTGCTCAAATGTTGATTATTATAGGAATACCTTGCCATTATTAGCCAGAACCTCTATCGTCACAAACTCTATTCTTCAAAGATGCGTTCCCTCAGCTAGTTCCAAGTTTCATCCCGAGAAATAGATTCCTTTTCTTAATTGCTATTTCCTAGCAATACAAAAGTTATTCACTTTTGAGTGAGACATCAACTGAAAAAAATCAACCCATGTCTAGTTTTGAAAATTTTACTTCACAATGTCAAATTATTGTCTGCCAGACAATAGTTTCGTTCTTGTCTTCCGTTCTCGCTAATGTGCAGACTGGGAGCCAGTCTGCTTGCAAAGTGGATCTGTTTGTGCCCAAAACAAAACCCTTTTTTCAGAGGGTTGCTGACAAGGGAAAAAGGAGGTTCTGTGGTTGGAATGAAACACACAAGTTGAACATTTATTAATAGAAGAAAATAGAATTTGTTGAAGAGCGCAGGAACGCAACTTTAAGCAAATTTGATTAGAAATCCTTGGGTACACCCATACAGTGTCAGTCAAAAAAACACTATACACTTTTAAAATTGGCCATAGTTTTATTCTGTAGCAATATAGATAAGATATTTTCATATGTACTTTTAGAGTAACTCTTCCTGCTTCTTTTGGTGACATTTTCACTGGATTAGTTTTCATGCATGACTGCACAGGCGACAAAGGGTTGCACCAACTGTAGTTTGACCAAGTCTCATCAATTTGGGACCATACTACTGAGATAGGTTGCATACATGTAGCTGGTAACCAAACTCCACTCGTATTGTAATGCACATGTAAAGCAGGGAGCCAGGACTGTCACGCTTTGTGGTGACGTTTGATTGGAGTTCGTCTAGTTCACACGTTAAAATTAATATGGAGGTGCAAGAAAAACATACATCATGAATGAACCTTGGGTCGTCCACTTGTCCTTTATCAAACAAGCCGTTTACAGATCAGCAAATTCAGTGTATATCACACAAAAAATCTGCAAACATTGCCTCATACCTTTTTCTTTTTATTGGAAGAAACTAGCACTACTGTTCTAATATTGCTTTTTATACAGTACATGTATTCAGTTGGTCCAAGTCCATAGATTAAAAAGGCCAATTTGTGTCTTACCAATACAACTCCTTTCTAGAGTTTTCTGGTATTTTATTGCTTCAAAACTGCTGGAGATTCCAACAACAGTAGTTCTGCCCAAACATATTAAGTGCCAAGATATGTTAAGTATGAAATTTAAATAGAACAGTATATAAATATTTAAAATATTTATAAATATACCTCACTTTTGGTACGGAAATATACAAGAAAACATAAGCTCAGCCATTTTGTACTCAAAGCTCATTTAGTGCCGAAATTCAGATAAATAGAGATGTAAGTAAGTGGACTCTGAAATTTAAGGTTATGTGTATTAAGGAAAGTATACACACATGAATGCTGCCGTCCACATGTTATTTACAATTTGTTGCAGGAGGACCAACATCCCTGCAAACACAGGCATGCAACTGGAAATTTAGGAGAAACAAGGAAATTCCAAACCACACAATTTGTAATGACATTCATGAGAAGTAAAATCAGCGGATCCGAGGGATGGTTGCATGCCTGATAACACCCGTGAGTATGCACCATATGAAGCTGGAAGGATAATGGCATTTGCAGCAACAAAGCTAAAGGAACATAAGGCCAAAAAAAAAAATACTCGGTCTCTGGTCAGCGCGCGCGTCGATTTTAATCATGCGCGTCAACCTTCTTTTTTTTTCAAATTAACACGGAAGCTACAACAGCGCCTCCTCAAATTTTTGTACCAAGGAGCACCAAGGAATGGGGAAATTGCACCAAGGCAAATGATAAAGGGCACCAAGGCAAATGATGGAGGACACCAATGTATAATGAGGACACAAAAAAGCAAAATAGTACCCACCTTGTCTGTACAATACAAGATTGAAAAAAAAAAAGCCACCCCCCCCCAAAAAAAACCCGCGTCGCCGCATCAATTCCGGAAATTCGGTCTGACCAGAGACCGACTATTTTTTTTTTTGGCCTAAAAACTGAAGTTTCTGGAGAATTTGAATTCCAGGCAGTGCAGAGTATAACCTCATGTCGTGGTTAACAACATCCCAACAAGACCATGTGCGTTGCAGGTAATCTTCGCTATTTTAATTTACATGTAGTTACAATAATTCACAAAGGGTTCACTCATGCCTATCCCAGTGATACAAAGTCATTGCCCTCTGACTCCACCTTAATGCATAACGTCTATAGAATGTATTGCCTTAACCAAGAAATTAACAAATTAAACCCTAAAGGCCAGTTCAGTGTTCTCCAACTAGTAAATATAACTTGGTGCCCCGCCAAGCTTTCGAGGCACCCGCCAAGCTTCAAAAGCTGCCACCAAGCTTCAAAAGTTGCCTGCCATGCTTAAAAAAAGGAAAAAATAATAAAAAAGAAAAACAAGTGGGACTACCCTTTACCCTCCAGGGTATATTTTGGCCAGAAACTCTGCCAAAAGCAGTAACATTTGTCAAACTGACAAGCCTGCCCATTGTAGCAATCAATCAGGTCAAATGTCTCAAGGCCAAACTGCCTCAGAGTCCCTGGTCACTGATGTGTTAAAAAAGATGATGCTGAGCCAGTATTGTACTTAATTGTTAGTGTTACTGTGTTAGAAATGGCCTAAAAGCTGTTATCCGTACATAATGTGCATGTTTTATCTGCAAATAGCGCCCCCTAGCATAAAGAAATGTATGACTGCAAATAGCGCCCCTAATATAATTATAGTGCCCCCCCCCACCCCTCTGCTTTTTGACAGCGCACCGACCTTTAATTTTCAAAGTTGGAGAACACTGCAGTTCAAACTTTGCAAATGCGAAATGAATTTGATGTCATGGACCATATTCGGTAAGATAACTTGACATGGCGTCACAAACTCACTGTTGTGTTCATTTTCGTGCTGGGCAGGAACCGGCCTTAACGCCACAAGTATTTTTCTTGGAAGTTGTCAGAATCCTTAAAATCCACCACTTTGCAATGATCAGTTTCCCATTGCTAAATTCTCAATTCCTATGTAAATAAAAATAATAATAAAAATGCTTGTCTAGAGCGCTTTATACAAAAGTCTCCAAGCGCTTCACAAATGCAAGGTAATAGTGGCTTTTACATTCAGTCCTGAGGCCATTAAAATTCTGCAAAACCAACTCTGGTGCATTTGGCATGTTTGGTATAGTTTAGGATTGAGTACTTGTATTGTCTCAATTCTATCTACTAAAATATCCCAAACTTTTCTGCAATATTTCTTGAGGTTCATACCTTATGCCAATGCAACTGGGAATGCAAAACGAATTTCACATTTTAAAACATTCATGGCGAAATTTGGAGGTGTTTGAAATGTGTTCAGGTTTTGTGAATTCGCACCGCAAACACTTGCCATGGCATCACAAATTTGCATTCACATTTGTTTTTGCCTTGAGAATGAACCAGACTTGAGAAGTATCGAAGTCTGTATAAACCCATGGATCCTTGTGACATCACGTTGTGTACTGGTTGTTTATGGTGATCTCGTCAGCAGGAGGCATGACTTCCACTGAGTAGAATATCCGCTTGCCTCTCAGCCAGCTGTACGTGTTGTCAAACCTCAAAATATCTGTGTCATCAATGTAAGAATTTTAAAAAATGCCAATTTTTATCAAAAGAAAATTTGAAGCTTGAGAACACAACATAAGTAATAACGGACCACAAGAGAGGTCAATGAAATCTGTAATTTCTACGTTCCTTATGTCTTCGCTGCCAATCTCAAGTACCATTTATATATCATGGCTACAATAAACAAGTTTGAGATGGGGCTGTGCCAATTATAACAAATATTCAAATATTCGATCATCCACCAAATACCCGAATAGCATTTTTCTGTCGCAAGAAGAAGTACATGTACATTGTACCATCTCTACATCAACTTCATGATGAAACTTTCTATGGGGAAACAATCGGAAAATAGGCCGATCACAAAAAAAAAATGAGTCTGAAGTCTGAGCCACGCCGCAGTTACACATGTACGTATGTGCAATACACTTCATGCCCAATTTTCTGGACACAGACTCCTATTTACTTTAGATCCAAACAAAATTTAACGATAAAAACGTTGAGTGTTTCCATACAATTAAAAAGCCTGAATTATGGTTAGAGTAATGGACTCGTCAACAAAGAAGTTAACTTCTTACTTGAGAAGGTCGAGGAAAAAGTTCCGAAAGACAAGTGTACCATTCATGAGACCATTCAACCATGTCCATGATTCAACCAAACTTGGGAAAAATTGGTCATCATCCTCTTTTTCTTCCAACAACTGCCAGTGAAATTATCATGCTGTCTTCGCCATACTCAAGATCATCGTCGTGATTTTCAAAGCATTTTGTTCAATTAAACTACACTAAATCTTCGAAAAAATTTCACATGTGGATTTTATTGCAGTAGAACTCCACGAGCAATTAGCCTTGAAAAAGTTGAAGCTCTAGCTGCTACCGTAGTTTCAATCGTGTCAAACTAGTCAAATTCAAGCTTGTGCGTCTACTATACAATCTGTACACTGACAACTGGTAGAACAGATTAAAATTGCACTTGCAATACAGATGTGGCAGTGCCACATTTAATTAAGAAATCAGACTTTGTGAGGAAAAAATCGTCTGAAAAATCCAAATTTTGGAACTAAATTTGAAAAAGTCAGATTTCTGATAAAAATTAGAAAATTATAATCTCTGTAACAACAAGTTCTAGATAACAAGTGCGACATTCAAGTACCAGGTTCCTCACATCGCAATCCCCGAGCCTCAAGTACCATCTCACTACCACGACCCGTTTAAAAGGTTCCAACATAACAAGTGCTACTTACAAGTACCAGGTTCCTGGCGTCTCAATCCCCAGGCTCAGGTACCATCTCACTTTCATGACCCATTTAAAAGGTTCCAAGATAACAAGTGCTACTTACAAGTACCAGGTTCCTCACATCTTAGTCCCCCAGCCTCAGGTACCATCTCACTATCATGACCCATTTAAAAGGTTCCAAGATAACAAGTGCTACTTACAAGTACCAGGTTCCTCACATCTCAGTCCCCCTGCCTCAGGTACCATCTCACTATCATGACCCATTTATAAGGTTCCAAGATAACAAGCACTACTTACAAGTACCAGGTTCCTCACATCTCAGTCCCCAGCCACAGGTACCATCTCACTATTATGAACCATTTAAAAGGTTCCAAGATAACAAGTGCTACTTACAAGTACCAGGTTCCTCACATCTTAGTCCCCCAGCCTCAGGTACCATGTCACTGTGCACTTTCTCAAGTGGTTTCATCTCAATCAGATCAAAGCAACCTTCCTTTGGCGTTGATGATGATGATGTGGATGTCGACGATGCAGCCGATGAAGATGAAGACGATGAGTGATTTCTTGTCTTGCCGTGTCCTATCCTGTGACTGTCACGCTTGGAACTGGCAGAGCCTTGTAGAAACACGCCGTAACAAATATTGCACTTTTCTGTTTTAAATTCCCACCTGGAATAAGAAAAAAGTCAAATCAACAAGAAACAAAGGTTAATCTTACTTGATTCTTCTGATTTCAAACAAAAGGCTTGGTGTTAAATTTACAACATCCTTTCAGATATTTAGAGAGCAAGAGATACTTGACGTTGTAAAATATAATTTAGTTTTCATCATAATAACAACCTGTAGTTTGTTAATACATTCTGCGGTATTTACCAACAACTCCGAACAATACATGTATATGGTAATTATGACTCATAAAAACGATACAAATTTACATCAGCAATCATAGCACGTGCCCACTGAAAGTGAAACAAAGATAGTGCAGGGCTTCATAGGCAAGTAGTAATAAGTTTAACCAAAACATTGTTATTAAATGGGGTCACTCTTTTTGCACTATTTAACAACTTTCTCTAACTCAGATTTCAAATGTTGTATAATATTACAATAGAATTACTGGATCAACAAAAATGTTAGGAATCAGAGGCACTTACCGGTACTGTATAGGAAAAATAATTGATTTTTTTTGGCAATCCAAAGTAAATACTTTTAATAGCTAAAAATTGATATTGACTGTGGCCGATTACAACAGAGGGCATTGAATCACCAAACAAAGACAACGTGTGAAACAGGATGTGAAGGACAATTCACTGATATGTGGTCTTCACTCAACACTAATCAAACCCATGTACACCAGTGTGCATGAAACAAGATGGCTGTGCTGTATGTACCGGGTATGCTTCAGAATTTTTTTTTTGGAACCCCCCCCCCCCCCGCCCCTCTGGATCCGCACCTGAGATTAACATAACTCCAGTGAGTTTGTTTCTGCATTCAATGGGGACGTTGAACAATAGAGGACAATAGGCTCCCCTATTCCTGAAGGTCCCCAATCTGGCGATGCGTACAAAACATATGGGAGGTCTTCCTAAAAAGTTAAGTACAGACAAAAGAGGGGCAATAGGGGGTCCCCGATTGCAGGCAAATACACACTTGGGTGTGAATTTCATTGCCAGTTTTAAGGCTGGTTCGTGATTGACAAAATAACAGTGGTGAATTTCGTGTACGAGATACGTCAAAAAGAAAGTGACGTAGATGAATGATTTTTCCCCTTAAAAAGCAATTAAATGTGATACACCAATGATGCAAGTATGAAACGAGCATGTGCTTCCTCTCATGTGAAACTAACAGAACTCATTTTTACAGCTGTCCATGGAATGCTAAATTATGCTTTGAAGTTTTTCAGCTGAGTGAGAACTAGATACACACAAGCTATCAAACATAACGAGATTTGAATAATTTCAGTCAAGACTGAAACATTATTTTACTCAGATTTGTGTTTTGTATAAGGGACAAATCAAGTCTTTTTCTGAAATGGTGATGGTAATTTTTGTCTGTTTTCCTTTGCAATTTTTTTTCATTTCACCAATGGTTCATTGTATTTAAAAGGTATTCATCAACGCATATCGATGGTAAACCATCAGTGGCGGACAGCTGAATTTGTGGTATTTCTATTAAAATAGAGATAACTTGTGATGAGAGTACTTGATCAAATTACTTGCAATTTTCAGTCACTAGTCAATCACATGCACTTTATTGATGTTATATTTATAAAATGGAGCGAGCCACAGATTTTAAAATATTGTTTTGCTAACTCGGTCACTTTCTTGTGGACTCACCCTGTAATTGAAATGGATTGCTTTTGACAATATGAAGAGCAAAAAGTTGCAGTGATGTAAATTTTATTTTCTGTGTTCACATTCACTTTTTGTGCCCAGCATGAACCAACTTTAATTTTAGAAAGAACTACTGAGTGAGATATCATCAGTAGAATCTGATAGTTGACTTACTTTAATACTGATCCTGGTTGAGTGACTTCATATTTCAGGTCCCACACCGACCCACTAGACACCCACAGTTGGCTCATGGCATCCATGTTGAACTGATCACTCAGATAGTAGGACTTGGGGACTTTACCACCAAAACAAATCTGTCAAACAGGAAGAAATACATCCATGATTCAGACTAATATCTGTCTATTTTCAGAGTTCTCCACTTTTCAGTACATTTAGGTCTAAACATTTTAAGAGCAACAGTATATTCTAAACAAAATAATGAAATAAATTGTCTTTATTATCTCAAAAACTTTTGCTAAAAAAGTCAAATGAAAGTGGCCAGGAAGCACCTCAGATTGCACCACAGAGCATCTATATTCCAAACTAAGCCACGATGTAAGGGCTATGCGCTCCGCTTTCGCATTAATTTTGTCCGTCCTTTAGAAATTCCAGCACCCCCTGGCAAAAGTTTGTTCCAGCGGCAGTGTTCAGCCGTGCATAAATTTAGGCCTAGACTATACTTGAAATCCTCTGCACTGCTCCAGGATGTCACTTGCTCTGCCTCGGCATATTGACAGTGATTGCTGGAGGATTTTGCAGGATCGAGGCAGTGGTCAGCCCGCCAAGGACCACATTCAAGAAATAACAGAGTTTTTTTGTGAGAATGAGGTTGTATGCAATTTTTCCATGGAGGCAGTTGGATGATTTTGCAGGATTGAGGCTGCATCCTAGCAAAAATGCCTAGGGTGTTAGGGTTAATGCAAATAGATCTCTGACTGGGAAGTATATCGCCCAAACTCTAAAACTTTCTATTTTAAGTAAAATCTGTTAATATTGAGCAAATTAATAATTAAAGACATGTCTCGGTAAAATTGAAATAACCTTTTCTTGGCACTTGGGATCATTATTACAGTCTACTGCCGTCCCCCCATAATGCACAGGGACATTCTCCTTGGAAATCATGTTGAATAACGCCTCATGGTAATGACCTGAAAATAACCAAAAAAAACCTAATCAGATATGGATAAAAATTGAGTCAGTGTACTACATTTTTTGTACTTGGCGTGTCAAAGTTTGTTTGATTAACGGTCGTGTACCAGTAGTTTACAAGATAAGATCTTCACCCACTTGTTTTTTTTTTTTATCAACTGATTGTTTGAGCTACATGTATGTTAGGGTTTGTTTAGCCAACTATTTAATGATTATAAAGATGATACACTCAAAGTTGATACTCTCAGCTAAAAATGGATATTCTTAACACAAGTAAATAGATGAAAAAGAAACTTTTCAATGTTAGTATAATGTCAGTGGGACTTAAACAAGATAAAGGCTGCTGTGCAAAAAAACATTTGATCAGCCGCTGCACCGCCCCACACAGCATCGCACAACAGCCTCCCTTGGCGGGCCAAAATGAGGTGCAGTGCGATGCTGGTGGGAAACATGCATGACAATAGGTGTCACTGTTGAACGCATTTGATGCACACAGTCCACACGGTGCGCCGCCAACAAATTCTTGCAAGAAAATAGCACTCAACTGCATATATAATAAGTAGGTCCCGCCCAAGGTCTTAGCATCTCTAAGCTCTTTTAATATTGATTCGTCCGCAAAATAGATAGACATGCCAACATGTAACTGAAGTCTGTTTTTGCCTCAAGCATCAAATGTGACCAGCATTCTAGGCTCATTCCAGGGGCAGTTCCACCAATTTTGCTGTTCCAAGAATTAAATGGTATATTTTTATACCATTGTATGTTTGTTTGTTTTTGCCAAAATAAATAAATTAAAAAAAAATTAAATTCAAAAGACGAATCCCAAATTAACATTGAAAGTGAGGTTCTCAATTCTAAGTCACTGTATGAATTCAGGACCTCCGAATGCTGTATATTCCGAAAACACAATATTCTAGGATCTCCATTTCAAATCAAAAGTTGCCGAGTCATGTTTTGAATTGCGCCCGAAAGCAGCGTCCGATACACGCTCTCATTCAGCCGATTGCAGCTACGCGATGTCATGCACTGAACTGATGAATTATAGCAAACGCATGGTAGCATGCATGGTGTCAACGCTTGCGCCCGCTTCGCCGAATTAAAAACGAACTACTAATGGAAATTTTTAAAAAATGCGTCTTTAGACGCATCGTTGGAAATGGCCTTCTTTCACTGCTTTCTTCAAAATGACAGCATGCCAAAAAGAATAATCTCACATGGAGTTTAGTCCCATTACTATCTTTAAAGGGAAAATACAACATTTGCAAACATCGAAAAACAAAACTAACACATTTTTACAAAATACCTTACTAGGATGTTCATAAATGACAGTCTAAAGCATCCTGTAAAATTATGGCACCTGGTGTGAAGTCATTTTCAAGAAAAGTGGTATTTTGTATAAATTTCTAACGGTGGTCAGCCGACCACCGTTCAAAAAACCTAACTATTTTTCAACTACTGCTCCAAATTTACCTTTTTTTTCAGTCCAAATTTTGTTTGCTATTGGTTACATGTTCATGAACGGGTGCAAGCCAGCTAGACTGGTTCCCTTACCTTACAATTTCCGGCATCTATAAATTGATCCATTTCATCTTTAGTGGAGTCAGGGAACCAGACTACTCAAACTTTTTTGTTTTCTTGGTTTTTCCAGCATTTTTGAACACAAAACTTCAAACCTGTCAGTGTAGCAATATTTGATCTATTATACTAGCCCCTCAAATAGTTCATTTCTGAAAACTACAGCAAAAGCCAATGATGTACATTCCCTTTAACAGTTACAAAATATGTTTTTCAACAATAATTTTGTCAATTACTTTTTGGATAGCTGCAAATCATGGACTGTATACCTTCAATCTGATTCAGAATGGCTCAATAAAGGGCGAAGCTTTGAGCCAAGTTGAGACTTTAAGCAAGTCTAATTCACAAGTCAAAGTTTGACAGTGAGAGGGTCGGTAAGTCAGGTACAAAGATATGCTGGCCCTCTGGGACCAGCAGAAATGTGCAGCGCTACATACAAGCATGACACAACCCATTAATGTCTCCTAATTGCCGTTGCTTGATCAGTCTACGCATCACTGAGATTGGCAGCACATTCCTTCCACACTGATACTTACTGTCAACAATAACGGCCTTGGCTGCCGTCTCCTCACTCAGGAATGGTTTGATCAGATTGAAGCCCACGGAGAACATCTTAGGAGCTGCAGAAACATAAACACAGACTTTATCACATTATCCACAAAAAAGTACAGTCTCTTAAGCTAATTGGGCCAGGGTAACTTTAATCTGTCTTTAGTGGGTTAATCTCAAGCCACCATCAATCTTGTAATATCATACTGAATGCTAACATAGATAAATGTTACATGCAATGAAATAATATGCTTCTCAGTAAATTTTCATCAACCTCTACTCTGTTAAAATGTCCAAAATTTAACAGTCAAAAAATTTCATTGACCAATTCTGGATTTCAGAACAACCAACATTCCGTCACTAAATTGTTTAGTTTTGTTGCTGTGGCATCACTGAATGAATTCCACTTTGTACAGAAGGTTAAACAGCGAGAAAGGTAAACAGCAAATTTATCTTTAAATTCAACATTTAGGTGAAACAATTGATGAATTGATGTAAAATTGATATATTGATCAAATTAGCCAAACAGTGTAAAGTTTACTTCAAATATGAATCATGTAACAATTATTCCTCAAAAATGTTAACAAACCAAATCAATCCCCCCCCAAAAAAAAAACACCATTTGTTCAGAACATAGTCACAAAGACCAAAATTGAGCGCTACATAATTTTTTCCTCAAGGGTTACAAATACTTCCAGTAGTTTACTATTTTAGACAGACTCACTGCTTTGTTTACCTTGTTTATTTTAAGTCCTCATTCAGGAGAAGAATAGATTTCTCGTCTAAAAGAAGAATCCTTTCTGACCTTTGCATTTTGTATTGAAACGACCATTGTTTCATTGGTGACCAATTCATTGTGACATACAACAGCAAATCAAACTACAAGGCACACGTACATGTCGTTTATCAAAATCTATTGGATAACACCTCATGATATGAAACCACTGCATTTGGCTTTCTATCCGAAACAAAAGGGGGACTGTGGGATGAAATTTTAACAAATAATTTACACAAATCTGCTTCCACTTTTACACCTTTACGGTAAAACCTCAGAAATTATAGAGTTCTAAAAGGATTCTTAAAAAAAATCCTGAAACCTTGAAAAATTCCTGAAAAAAATATCCTAAGATTGGGAAAAATCTTGACAAATCTCACCCTGATGTCATTTTTAAATTAGGAGTAATGCTACAACTTTGTGATGTTTGATTCATGCAAAATGTGCCAGGGTTGAATTGGGTGGATTGAGGCAGATTCCTAGTGACATATTCCAACTTGACTTACTGTTGATAACCAGAACAACCTTCAAACTCTCTGGGTAGTTTGCCTCCCATATCTTGATCACCTCATTATAGAGGTTGACAAACGGCCGCCAGAGATGAGAGAAGTTGACCTTATCAAGGTCAAAGACCAAAGTATACATCTCTATCCGGCGCCCATGCTGTAACCAATCAAAGGTAAAGAAACACACAGTCAAATCAGGGTTTTGTCACTGTGAAGAAAATTTTCAAATTTCTGAGGGTATTAGAAATTGCAGACGTGAAAAAATGCAGGCAGACTAGAGTTACTTGTACCAGCATTTTTCTAGAAATTTCGTCCCACTTCCTCAAGATAATTTATTGGTTTGAGGATATGAGATCAATGCACTTTCTATACCCCGCCTTTCTTAGCTCCATACCAACCTTCTTAGATTGTTCCTTCAGAGCTTTCTGTATCCGCTCACAAGCTAAGATCTTAAACCTCAAGAAGTCTTGTTTTCCAACGGACATGACGATGCCCTTGGTATCGATGTGACCGTAGGGGTCAAACCAAACGGGGGAGCCATCTCGAGCCTCGCCGAATAATCCACCCACAAAGAACTTGTCTAGGACCTAAACGCCGAGGAAAAGAAAAGAAAAAGTTAATCAGATGTTAACCTTATTTAGTCATTCCTTGCAAAAATTGTGCAATTATGTCAGTTGTTCAGGTGTTAAAAAAAAATTGAATAGGAAATATTTCACACGCAAAGTTTTCTGGATTAAATTGGTTTTGATATATTTTGTGTGACCCTTTGGCCTCACATACTTCTATTGATACACTTTACAAAATTAATTTCCAACATGTACATGTACCGGGGTACATAAGTGTAAAACAAACTGTTATTGTTTTGAAGTAAAATCGAATTATTTGGAAAGGTACATTTATGTACAGAACTTATGTAAAAACAACATTTAGTCTGCCGTAAAGATGATTATAATAATACTAATAATAATAATCTTTATTCGCACAAATTCATGGCACAAGATACAAAACAGAGTTGAGTAAAAAATAAGCACATCGATATAAAAAAGAAAGACATACAAAGATTGCGAAAAAAAAATTAAGTCAATTGACGCAGATGTCATTAATTATTTCGGAGACATCAGTGTCACTAAAAATTCCACATTGAACTACGCCGTCTCTAGCATTAATCATGTCCCTATAAGTACAGAAACATTTCACACTTAGCGGTACACAATCAAACCATGTATTTCGGGAATCCTCCAGTTCAGAAAAATTGTTACAAAACACCAAACAAGGATTGCATAATGCCTCATTGGCCACAGACTTCAACAAAGAGGTTCCAGATTTTAAAATTGCATCAATGCTAAAATTACAACACCTACTCTGGAGATTGATCTCTAGAGACTAACTGTAAGAGATCAAGGCAACAATGTCACAATGTGTCATACATGTAGGTTGCAGGCACCAGATTTTTCTTAAAGCCTTTCTCCATACAACACAAAAAGCACTTAGCCTACATTAACAACTAGACAAAAGCCACAAAGCCATAGTGAATGCGAATAAGTAGGCCCTAATGTTCGGGTTTCAACTTGGCCATGTTGGCTGGTACATGTAGAACTCAGAAGCATTAACACCGCTCTGCAGGTACATAGTGTTCAGATTGAAATAAAATTGTGTCTAAGTTTGACCGAGTCTGACTGAGTCTGACAAGTGTACATGTACCGGTACATGCATTTTTCTTTATTTTAGTGCTTCCTTTTATGGGCGGTTCATTAACTTTCACTGTATAAACATGTACATGTACGGTAGTTTTCAATTCTGCTGGTTGCAATCAACTGCGCAAACATCTTACTTTCACCAAATAATTTGAAACTAGTGTAATGTCAAAGCTGTGCTACATGTAACTTACAGTTAAAGATATATCTTTGGTTGAAAAACAAAATTAACCATTTTAAAAATGCTTTTCAACACAATTGTACCTTTTTATTGTCCATTATGCTGATAGAAACATTCGTGCTTTCTACATGGAAAAGTGCTCCAAAACAAGCACAGGATGTCGAAAAAAATATTGAAGTTTTTCAGAGAGGATATCTACACGTAATTTTAGATAAAAAAGTATGCAAACAATGTTTTTCAAATGTGCTGATATTGATAATATTGAAATGATATTGAAATTGACCTGATTTTGCTGCTGACAATATTAACTACATGTAATAGGTCGGCAAATTCCAAAATGTTTGTAATCAATTCTGTAATATTTGTTTTGCAGTGTCTGGAATCTTTTCTTGAGAGAATTTAATTGTTACTACTGGGAATCGATTCCTCACCAAAGTGGAATCACACTTCTGATTCCAACATTGAAATCGATTTTTATTCGATTGTGACCTGAAATCACCCAAGCCTATTAACTAAGCCCCTGGATCAACACAATGATTTAAATGTTGTGTTGCACATGCCAACTAAAAACAATTGTACATTGTACCAGATTGAAGTTAGTGCTGTAAATGGATATTTTTGCAGAAAAAAAGTACAAGTTACATTTGGGTAAACAAGGAAACTATTATTGTAGACTATGGAATATTTTTAATTTATCTGCAATCTGCAATATTTATCAGCAAGTTATTGCAGCAGAACTTAAATGTGCATGTTCATCCCTTGGGAAGATGAGTTAAGTTTCTTGCCCACAAAAAAATGACACAGTAATAGTTATAAATCTTAAATGACTGGACATGCTGGACGTCAAATCCATGTTCATGTGCATGTAATGCCACAAGGTGTTTTGAGTATGATTTTCCTCAACAATGTTCAAAGACCCAATATGACTCCACGACTGAATAATAAATCAATTTTTTCCCTACCTCTGGTGGTGTCCACTGATTGGCGATGTAATCCACATCCCAACGTTTACGAAACTCGACATGCTGAAAAGATAAAGCACCAAAAAAAATCTAATGTTTCTCTAATAATAAATCAAAGTTTAATATAGATATAGGTAGTCCCGAACACAACAAAACCTTTAATCACTCTAGCAATCACTGAGATATCTCTCTCAAATTAAAATTAAAATTCTAACAGAATATTTCTGAATGTAATCAGTAACTTTAAAAATGAGCAGGAAACAATAGTGTGAATGAACTGGATGGAGAAATGGAGGTACATTTTTACAGAAGGAAAAAGTTTTATACACAAAATAGAAACAGCCACTTCAAAAAACACCAATTCATATCTGCTCTGGAAATATCAATTTTCAATCAATATTATCACACTTTGATCCCAAATATAGAACAAACAGAAAGTACGCGGGCATATACATGTACCTGTACTGATAGATGTACAGTCTGAACATGTATGTAAGACTAGCCTGACATTATTTGTTATCTTCCATGTTTTATGTACGGTAGTTGTCATGTATTTTTTTTTAATCAAAATCAACATTTTGAAACAAAAGCTCTATTTTGAAATGGAATAGGCCTTTGAAAGTGATTCATTTTCTTCCAACTCTAGGACAATATGCCACACACCCGTTATGTCAGTCATACTTCATGTGTATGTATGTAAACACAGACAAGGTCTGTGCTAAAAGAAACCAGCCTACCGGTACTGCCGTACATGCCGTACATGTACACTTCACACATTATCATTCCCAGTTTCGCTACTTTTACCAATCATAAATATTTGACACAATCTCATTAACATCTCCATTAGTAGCGATAATATCAGGGCTGTCTGGCTGGATCACTGGGGCTGAACGCGGCCTAATGCAGGCGAGGAAACGTCGTAATGAATAATAATTCCTGGGAAGATAAGGGAGTCCAGGGATAAAGGATGCAATTTGAATATTTCAAGGCTGAGTGATGGTTAAATTTAAAAAAACAAACAGTACAGGGTTAATTTTCTGTGGATGAAATATAAATTTTTAAATGTTGCCTTATTCATGGATTAATTTCAGGCCTCTGTTTAAAGTATTTATAGAAGTGGCATTTATAGAATAGAGTTTTTTCTTCTCAATTTGTGAGTTGGTCTTAGAAACCAGTTGAGTACAAGTTTCTGCATGTGTTTTGAAGTCACAGATCAATCCAGTCAATTCACAGTTGACCAAATATTTAAAATCAAAAAGAGATTGTTTGTACATGTAATGAAGAGTAGAACTATGAGAACACATTTCTGATAAGTACAGTGAATTTCAATTTCTGAAAATACGTGGTAAACATGAAGACAGAAATTTTCATAATATTGGGAGTTTTATGTGATAAGGGACTTGTGTCATGGGGCTTCTAAACTCAGAAAACATTTGCGGTAATAGCGGACACAGAAAGGAGTGCGGTGGTATCGTGGTCTGGAACATTGCATCCGTAGTCTGCGGGTAATTCTGCAGGTTGTGGGTTCGAGTCCAGCCTGCGGCTATAGTGGGTGTGTCCTTGGGCAAGGCACTTTGTCACTCATTGCTTCTCCCCACAAAGGAGTAAATGGGTACCTGTGAGGGCAGAGATGGCTTTTGTGGTTGATTTTAGCTGCTTTGCGCCGAAATGGCAGCATTGAGCTGTACATGTATACATACTCCCCGGGGAGCTGAGATGGCATTTGGAATGTTTCACTGGCCCAACGAGCAGGGAAATAATGATGTACCGGTACATTGTACATGTAGCGCCTTGAGCACCAATACTGGTAGATACATGTTCAGTATGTGCTTTATAAATACACACATTATTATTATTAGCAACCAAAACCTGATTTGTGCACGTCTGGACAAACACATTTAACAGCTAGCTGTGAGTGGGTCTGTATATTGGTCTGACTGGCTCACTGGTCCTGTGTCAGTTACGCACAATGAACCATTTGCCATATGGCTGTATTCGGGAAAACAAGTACTCGTACTCATACTCGGAAGTACTCATACTCGTACTCGAAGTACAAGTACTCATACTCAGTGACCTGTACTTATACTCAGAGGTACAAGTACTCGTACTCGGCAACCTACATGTAAGTACTCGGCAATACCGGTACTCGGAAAAAGTACTTGACTACAACACTGCTACATGTACAATGTAGTTCATTAACATTTCAACCGTTCTAGGTTCAATCAAATTATTTCCTCTGAAGACGAATCCAATTGTCGTCAAAGGTGCTAATAACATCAGCCAATCGTCCATGGAGATAATGGAGAAACCTTAACAGGCTGCGACCCATTATTGGGTATCAAGTAACGCCCGGCAATCATGACAGAACCAGACAGCATGAGGGAAGGTCATTATAATCAGAGTCATACCTTCACTGCAAATTAACCGTACGGTCAGAGCCAAGAATCAATCCTGGGAAATGTCAGACATATAAATTACAAATTGATGCTGCTCCAAAGGAAAGGGGAAAATAGTTTGAAGATGCGACTTAGTTTGAAGGGCTACATTTGTTAGAATCAATGCAATTATAATGGCAACTCCTTAAAAAAAAAGATGATAGATAAAATAAGGTTTTTACATCACTGCACAATAAGAGAATTGGAAAATTACTTACATCTCGGAGCATCTTTTCTGATTTCTTGAGATCAAACTTGCGAGCTGTAAAGGGTGAACAAAAACAAACAAATTGTGATTTGGGAAATCTGCTTTCCAGAGTGATAAATAAAAATGTATTTTTCGTCAGGAACTTATTGCTGTTTATACAACAGAAAACAGTGGCACAAGAGAAATGATAAAAATGATTACGTAATTTGCAAGTGACTCTCTGGTTCCCAAATTTTGAATAACAATCTTTTTAAATGTCCAAGTGATAAATAAATTGAAAGAGAAAAACAGCATTTCCAGTAACATTGCCAAAAAGGGTTCGTATTGAAGGGTAAATATTGAAGGACAACTGTAAGTTTACATATGTACATGTACACGTACCGGTATGTAGCTTTTTTAAGAACGTAACGGTACACAAAAATATCCTACTTATTCCAGATTTGAATTTGGGGCACATGCAGATTTTAGACTTACAATTCCATAAAACATATTTTAAATTTTACGCCTACAATTTTAGGGTCGGTAATTGGTTTATCAAAAACACAACTACATGTATGTTTTTTTGGACATGTGAAAACATATTCTGGTCATTTAATATTATGGTAATCACCCTTACACACAACATGAACAGCCAATGTTGCTGTGATTTAAGTTGATGTAATGTGTATATTGATCTCACAATTTTGAAATCATATTTAAGCTTTTACTGAAAGGCATTTACAGATGTACGTGTACGCCATATTTGTTAATTCATTTATTATCTGTCGCTGTATCTTTTCTTGTCCGGTTCGTCTGGTTGATGTCAATTTTTTTCAATGTCATTTCCCTATAAAATGAATGCCATAAAAGTGCTATACCCGCAGCGATCGATGGGTTTTTCAGTGTCCCCCCCCCCCTTTCAGTAATGCAAAAAGACAAAAAAGCCATTCTTTTCTTCTTCTTCTTTTTTTTTTTTTAAAGTTAGTCACACATCTGTACAGATTATGCAAATAAAAACAACTGAATTGACCATTCATTAAGCTGGTACCACTACCAGCACAATATTCCATTTTCCCAATGTAGTACAGTTCAGGGACCCTGCATTCTTCGCACAGGGGTTACATAACACTACTAGGACTAAAAACATGCATACAATTAGGTTCATTTACATGTCTATAGAATACAAGGTCTTCTGAAGAGAATTGGGGAATTTGTTGGTTTGGGGTTTTTTTCTTCAATTTTTTTTATTTTTATTGCAAATTGGCAAAAAAATGAAACCACCTGTTATTCATCATGTTCATAGCCTTGAATCTCTGCGGAGCACACATGGACATGTACATGTATTTGGGGAGGGGGAATCTGCATAGTACATAATGCATTTAAGTACATGTATGTCACATTATTATCAAAAACTATTGTGAGGTTTTAAAATGAAAACCTATGCACAAAGTGGGTTAAAAAAAAGGTTATCCTGACATTATCCATGTACATGTACAGTGTGTTGCTTCTGATTTGTGTTGATGTAAATGAGAATAAAATTTGTAGATCACTGGTTGTTAACAAATACCCTCAGGCATGAAAGCATAATATCATTTCTAAGTTTAGTGGCAGAAGAAAGGATATTAAATTCCAAATTAATTCCCATAAACCCCTTAGCAATTGAACTACATTGTATTACACTGTATTACATTGTATTACTTTGTATCACACCAGCAGTGCACCCAGGATTTGGTTAGGGGGGAGGGTTCACAATTTGCTTTTCAAATTTGTTGCAGATTTTTTTTTTTTTTGGGGGGGGGAGGGGGGACTACTTTGACGTTGGTGGCACCACTTAACCCCCCCCCCCCTGTTAAACTACTGGAACACAGGCCACGCACATATCACCAAAAAAAAAACCACACAAAAAAATTACACACTGGGAAGGGGCGGGGGGGCTCAAGCACCCCCCCCCCCCCAGCGTGCAACTGTATCACAATGTATGTGCTCCTTGATGAATCATCAGAACCACATAGGGTAAGAGGGGGTATTTTCGAGGGGGGGGGGGATCCAACCACTGGCTATTATAATCACAAACGCTGGGTCTGACTAGGATTGATCATGCTACAAATCAGCTTCAGAAAGCCTTCCTTTGAAATAAATACCTGCTATTAAAAACCAGAAGTGGAACAATCCTCAATTTTAAGCAAAAAACTTCAAGGAAAATGACGGACATATCATCGTGTTTACGTTGGAAAGATCTTGCAAATGATCAGTGTGCCCTCAATTGACGTATTTTTGTTGAGTTTCGCGATGCATATTTAATCGTACGTATTCCTACGACAAACAGTGAAAGGGTTTTAGTCCGGTTGCGGGATAGTTTTTTTGATTTCCAGAACCACAAGGCAGGAGTCTGTTACACGTTGTATGTCTTTTCATGACAAGCGTATTGTCATTGAAAATATTTTTCAAAAAGTTTTGTTTTTATTTTTGGGACTTGAGTCTTATCCTTCGCTCGCAGGGTCGAGTCGAGTTTTCTGGTGAGGGACTCAATTCGAGTCCAGTCATTTGCTCGCAGTGACTCCAGTCGAGTTGAGCCACCCACAGGGACTCCGGTCGAGTCGAGTTGCCAAAAATTATGACTCGAGTCAGAGTCAGTGCCGGCAGAAGTGTAACTTTGGAGGTTTTATGTTTACAAAAGCTATGAGATTTTTCTTCCTGAAACAGTGGCATAACTGAGGGGGGGAAGGGGGGAGGGGTTAAGGGCACGCCTCCCCTACTTGAAGCCTGTCCCTTCTCCCTTTAGGCCCCCTAAGACACACTGAAAACCGTGGCAGCCAAGGGTTTGGTGCGTAAACTCTAAAATGACCAAAAGCATCGAGGTCGTCCCACGTCCCAGTAATGTAGACTGGTACCTTACCTCTAAGCCATCGTAGTAAGTAATGATCATCATGCTCAGGCTTCAGGGTGTCAGACACAGCTGAACGAAACTGGAATAAAATTGTTGAAACAGATTAAATCATTACCCTGACTATTGTTCACTGCAATAAAAAACAGTACATGTTACCCTCCAGCAAATAAACACAGTCAGAAATCACAGGGCCGTATTTTGAAATACAGCCTATAATATGTATAAGAGTTGATGAGACTGGCATTATACTACACACTTTGTGAGGGAAAAATCTTTAGGAATTGTACTAAATTGACAGAAACCCATACAGTGCTAAATTATTAGTACCGGTATTCGAGCACCTTTAATTTTTGAAGTTAATGTCACACTCTGTGTCCCAACTTCACGGAATGACCCATATTTTATTTTAATGAATTTGTAGATTTCAGATGGGGCTCATTTGGGAAACTTTAAAAACGAACTTCTCAATTTTAACTATCCAAGGCCCAAAAATTGGGAGCTGAAAATACCTACCTGTAATGCACAATATGCACAATACAGATACATTGATGAATGTGTGTTGCTTATCGAACAACTGATTTTTACGCATCATGCTGTGCGCACTACGCTTACCGTATGACAGACACATGAATTTTTGGGTTACGGTAAATCCAAAAGATTTTGTCCGATTCCCATATTCTATACGTCATTGGAAAGCAATATTCAACATCCTTTATTTTCCAATGAGCTCGAAATCCAAATTTTCAAAAATTGGTCCAAATACATGTAGCACATAATGAAAAGATAATTTTGGTTTTTTTTACTTTCTTCAAGAAAAATCTTCAGAAAGGTACTTTTTTGGCTTAAAATCATGGGAAGAATTTACATTATCTTTTAATCAATATAAACCTAAATGATGGTCAGCCATAGCAGATGCATTGTTATGGTGGGAGAAATCGGAGATTTCAAAATCCAGTCATCCTAAGTTTTTCAAACCGTTCATCGACAGTTCCCATCCAGCCCACAGTCATGCCAACAAAAAGTGAAGAGCGAGGTGCTGTATGCAATGTCATCCCAATGACTTCTTTTTCTTTTGTTTTTCTATTACTTTAATGGAAAACTGAATTTTGATTTTCAGTTATTTCCTTTGGCCCACCCACAATTTCGAAAAAAATATCGACATTATTAAACATTGACTATTCTGAGTGGCCCCTAATACATTGCAAAAAAAACCATGAATTTGGAACAGAAAAACCTCTTTTTCAATTTAGTGTTTACCTGATGAAGCTTGTGGAGCTGTTCCGCAGTCAACTGAGGCTTAAGTCCATTCATGATGCCTCCTTATTAATGCACTCCTATCTAATTGATGAATACACACGTGTATGCCAGCACCTGGGATGATTATGAGTTTCTCAGCAGACTGTTCATTTGCCGATGCAAACTGAGTTCAGCTGTGAAATAGAACAGTGATAGTGAGAATATGCCCTAGAAAAGATGACTATACACACAAAAAGATGGCTGCGTGTTTATGGTGTAAATTGAGGACACACACGTGCAACATCATCAATGAATTGAGGACAGGAACAAATCAAGGACGCTTTTGATTAGAAAATGTGTCTAAGGTGTAAATTGAGGACACACACGTGCAACATCATCGATGAATCTAGGACAAGAACAAAATCAAGGATGACCTCGATTAGAAAACGTGTACAAAACCAATAAGCTGCTGCAAAAAAGTTAGAGTATAAACAAAGGAAAACGGAAGAGGAACGATAGAAAATCCTCGATTTACACCATAAACAAACATGTCTGCACACGTAGCCTACATATGTAAATGTTAACCAGCATTTTTTCGAGCTCAATGATGCTGAACTGGATAATTTTGTGGACAATAAAGATGCCTCCTGTATTAAAAAGTACTGGTAGTCCACAATGCGGTATAAACTAGTCTTAAAGTTTTCTTGAAGTTGAACATGGTGAAATCTGCTTTTACGTCAAATCTTGCATTAGAAAGAAATTCGAGGTAAAATCTGGCCCAAGAATTCGCAAGATCTCGACGTCCTGCAACCTCCTCCTGATGCATGTGATTTATTGGACTCACACCAACCTCGTCCCTAGTGCTTACTTTATTTCCAAACTCGTTTCCATTATACAAAGAAAGAAGTGGAGACAAGGTTGGACATTCCCCAACTGACGCTTGCGCGTTGTATTATACCGTCTCATTTTGTATGATTCGACTGCTGTTTCGTGTCGCAGCTACATGTAAAATAGACATCGTTTTAGACAAGTTTCCAATCCTTTCCTCTCTCACCACAAAGACAATCCAGAGGTCTTCTTATGGACAAAAGGATGTAGAAGCCGTCCTCCCCACAGGATCTGGGATGCGACATGAAACAGCTGTCAATCTGTCCAAGCGACAACCATAATCATATGCGTCACATGAAGCAGATGGGTAGCTCGGAGGGCTCCAATCATTTGGAACACAAGTGACCCTGGGTACTAAAATCTAATTTCTACACGTTCGTATGGGTCTCCATTTTCAGCAAATTTCTTCGAGATGACACATCCTGAATACTAGACCCGTGACCGTGGCGTTGTATACAACGCCACGTTGTTGTGTATTTTAAAACCTAGCGAAATCGATCCGACATACATAATTCCGTATGGGCATGATGGGTGTTGAGTACTCACCTAGAAATCTAAATTTGCCCGTCCGATTGTTTAGGCTGTGTAATTTCGACGAAATTTGCCCATCAGTAAAGACCCATACGAACGTGTAGAAATTTCATTTTAACCCGACAAGTGACCCTGACAAATGACCCCGGACGAGTCGCTTGGACAGATTGACGGCTGTTTCATGTCGCAACCCCGAAAAAAAACCGATTGGCTGCTCGGCTCATCTCGTGTACGTATGCGCACACGCACGTGGGCGCACGTGCACCCGCGCCGCCGCCCGCGTGCGGTGCGGTGAGAGAGGAAAGGACTTGAAACTTGTCTAAAACAATGTCTCTTTTAGCTGCGACAGTAAACAGCCATCGAATTATACGAAGGACGGTACAATAAAACGCAATGCGCATGCGTCACTTGGGAGAAAATGGCAGCTAGCAGGACTTCATAAACCGGGGCCAGAATTTTCCTCAAATTTCGTCAAATGCAAGTTTTGGTGTACAAACAGATTTCAAGACAGCTTCATATTGGTACTTATTACATTTGCAAAATAACGTCCAGTGTGTGTAATGGAGGGAGTCAGAGGGACAATTTCGCCAGGTTCAGAAATACACAACAGCGTGGCATAGTTTACAAGCATGACAAGCCACGTTCACGGGTCTACCTGAATACGCGTGAAGGCAAATATAGAATTCAAGGTAAGTACTCAACCTGCATACGAAATAATGTAAGGCGGATCAATTTCGCTAGGTTCGAAGTGACACAAGAGCATGGTGTTGTATACAACGCCACGTTCACGGGTCTAGGCCCAAGTGTCATAGGCTAGCATTAGCAAGCAATTAGGCCTAATCGTATACATGTAGTTTAAACTAGGCCTAATCTTTAATCCCCTTTTTGATCAAAATAAATTCACAATGAACTGATGAATTGATGTACAAAGAAACTGAAATAATGAATTTTACCAACCAATAGTATGAAGAAGTCGACAGTCTGGTTGCAGATCGAGTAGCGTGTTTATTACACTGATGTTCACTTGCTTGTGTCGAGCGGAGTTTTATTCCGCAAACCAAACGGACATGACGGACTTTAGTTTAATCCGGACATGCCGGAACGGCGGAAGCTGAGCTACGGTAACTCTCAGCCTTTTCCAGATAAATCATACCATGACAGCGTTCCATAAACTCTGCATTACATCTGATGGTAGCGGACGTCATATGCATTAACAGCTGGCATGAATATGATTATTATTGATTCCCAGGAATACCCAACAACAAGTTCGCAAAGCTCGCACCTTCGTGGCTATGGCTGGCCGTCGCGTTGATTCGACATTAAAATAAACGAAACCTGCGCGCCGGTATATATGGCGCCCTCTACCGCCCAGCGCGAAAGTTTTGCTTGCAAAGTTTTTCAAAACGGCCTGATTGGATTCGAATGTGCCTTCCGTACCGCGTCGTCAACGTGCAATCATGGCAATTGGCACACAGTCGGAAGATTTTTGGCTATATAGCTATAGGGCCATCTCAGATTTGTCCTTTGAAAAAAAATGAGGGAGAATAACAAGAAATGGCAGCCCTTTTGAATTTTTTTGCTTGTTATTCTACCTATTAATTTTTTCAAAGGACAAATCTGCGGCGACGGATATATCTTTCTTAAGACGTACACTGTGTCAGTGTGCCAACTAAATCATCATGCTTGTATCATCAAAGGCATAATTGACAAGCCGTTGTTTATGTTTATATATCCCAGCTAGTTTTCCTTTAGTGAAGGCAAACATTTATCGGCAGTATAGCTGGGTATTCCTGCTCGATCAAGTGCTCAAAGATTTTATCCTGAAATTAATTAAACAATAACACTCCCTTTCATTCATTCAAGTTACAAGACAAAACATTAACACGTACTTTTTAGTCTCCATCACATCTCGAACAAAAGAACTTCATGTCATCGTGTACGTCGTGCATCCAGTCTGAAGCCAGACTACAAGCTATCGAAATGATCTTGCAACACTACGATTTAACTTGGACTGACTTGTGATTTGTTATTGACTTGTGATTTGTTACTGACTTGTGCAAGGAATTTGTCATAGACTAAATTGTGATTTGTTATTGACTTGTGATTTAGTGGGGCAGATAGGGGAAATATTTGGAGAAATTATGCGCGCAAGTATTGTTGATGTACCCTAACGTGGCGCGGCCCCCAACGTGGCGCACTTTGATTTTTTGCCTGTAGCGCCTACCTAGAGCAAAAGTTTTAACTGAGATTTCACAGAAAGTGAAATTTCATCAAGTTCTAAACACTCCTGTTCATAGATCGCGAGTTCATTACCCGTAGCAAAGTTAGAAGAAACATTTATTTTGGCGTGATTTTCCGATTTTATTTTCAAGTGCAAAGTGAACCCTTTGAAAATGCCCCGAAAAATAAGAAAATAATTTTCTGACAAACATCTGGCTGGGTATGTAAGTAAAAAATAATAATTATTTATCAGAATTTATCAAGTTTACAGAAATTCTTAAATGTTAATTTGGAATTTTCCGCGATTTATTCAAAAGCGCCACGTTAGGGAACACCCCGCCAATTTGTGCCCAATTTCCAGACGCCAACGTTTTTGAATTTCGGATTAACTTTCAGGAAACCGAAATTGTACACAGGAGGTTAAATAGCAAGCATTAATAAGGTAAAAGTATTAGTATTTTACTGCATGAATTTGAGGTTTGTCAACAAAGAGGTTTGGCAACACTACACGAGGAAATTCGGGTAAGCTTCGAAGTGCGCCACGTTAGGGAGAACATGACTATAATAGTTATTCACACAGCCACCCCCCCCCCCCCAAAAAAATCAAACACATAAGGTGCTTATAATTATACGACGACATGGACAGTTCATAAACGGACCAAATTAATTAAGGCCCAAACCAATTATGAATCAAGATTGTCAATTGTTCCGATTTGAAAAGCAATGGCATGTTAACAAATAAAATTGGTCAGTCGAGGCGGGGCCGGGGGTGGGGGGGGGGTGAGCCACACCCAACCAGCCCCTTGGGTCCGCCTCGCTTGAAAAAGAACAGACCAGATACCACTCCCCCCCCCAAGTTATATCAATAACAGTTAATAGTAAACAAGTTTGAATAGGAAATGGGCACTAAATTGTTTTACATAAGGCCAAAAAAAAAAAGTCTCCGGTTTCTGGTATGCGCGCGCGTCGCCGTAGCCATGCGCGTCGGCAAAATGAAAAAGTTTTTTTTTCAATGAAAGATGATGTCTCAAAACCGCCAAACTCACTGGTTTGACTGGAATCCTGCTGCTGCACAATTTTAACGTGTTTTTAGATGGGGTTATGATCGAGAATAAGCTTTATGTGGCCTCTCTGGTCTCCCATAATATTTGCACTAAGCTTAGTCGGGCACCATTTGCAGTCATCAGCCGACAATTGAAGCAAAAAAAACAGGTAAAAAAAAACAAAAAAAACGCGTCGCCGCACCACTTTTTGGGCAAGCTCCATACCAGAAACCGGAGACTTTTTTGGGGCCTAACTATGCTTGTTGGTATTTAGGTTTGTTGTGCTTAAATATTTTGGCTCACCATAAGTTTTTAAGAGCGACCTCTCGTGACATTAAAAAGTCTGGCGCCGGCCGTTTCACCCACGTAATATGAGTAGGCGAGACACACCCGATACCAATCTAGTACGTCGCGCACGCTGTACATATCAGTTGCATTGTGTAAACGTCAACGGACTTTTTACGCATTATGTATTTTTACTAGGTCAAGTTTGTGAGTAGAACTTTTGGACCAATGAAATTTGATTTATTTCGTCAAAGTTCAGGAATCAGGCGGCAGACTGAAAATGCTCTGGCAGTAAAACTTGTGTAACTGTAGATTTACAATCACAGACACCGTGTAAACTGTTGCTGTGAGCTGTTTCTTACTTCGTCCGAGGATTCATGGACATAATGGAGCACGGAGCGAGACTCGCCGTGGGTTCACTCAGCGACTCGGACGGTCAACCATCACCCGTCCCGCACGCTACCGTTATCGTGGTACTCGTAGGATCGGCCATTGCATTCCAGTGCACAAATGTAGCTCTGAATTTTGCCCCCGTTCCAGAGAAACAGGAAAGGGAGAGAAGATTTAGATGGAGAAACATTGTGACATCGTTTATTCACGCTGTCATTTCTGGATTTTCTGCAAGTTATTGGTGAGTTTTTTTCATGGTTTTGGTTCGTAAAAGTGTTCATTAAGTAATTTAATAATATAGACCCATGGATTGGAGGAAGGACTGTTGGCAGTATTTTGTTTACATGCACCAGTATGATACTAATTATATTAGTCCTTTCATTAAAAATAAAATTTGCATAAAAAAAAAACTGAAAAAAACAGCAAGTTATCTTTAATTATTTTATTAAATTACTAAATTTAGGATAAGCTGGATCAATACTAGCATGTTTGGAGGTAAGCTGATTTTCTTTTCTAAAACGAAAAAAGAATACGGGGCTGAATTTCATGTTTAAATTAAAAGGAGAAATGAGCTTGGACTGGTCAGTCTGAATAATTGAGCATAAACTTCTTAATTATGCATAAATTAAAATGTTCAATTAAAGGACACACAATTATAATTTATATCAACAAAGGATCCCAGTTTTTATAACATTTAATTTCAGGAAAATGTTTTCATCCCAGGCAGCTAGGATTTTTCTTTACATGTACATGTAATTTGTTCACTTATTTATGACTACTTTTAAATATATTTTATTTGTGTGTGTGTGTGTGTGTGTGTGTTAATTGGGGGAGGGTGATTATCACTGATGTGAGAAAGGGGCCTATGAAGTGGTGAATCCTTGTAAGTTGTATTGTACTACCATCTACATTGTATAGACACAATGTTCCCCAGTACCTATGTTCCCCAATACCTACATGTACGTTCCCCGACCCCAACCCTAACCCTAACTCAAACCATATAACCCACACCCTAACCCTAACTGTTACCTTAATGAATTTAGGGAACATAGGTACTGGGGAACATCGGACATCTATAGACCACATACATGTACAGCATTCTTTTTTCTGCACTCACTGGGAACAAATGCTTCTTTCAACCGAGTGCATCCATGGAGAAATGTCTCCATGGTGCATCATAGCAGACGGTCCCTGAATGCTGATTGTCCTGTTACATAACTTTCATTTGTCACCTTTGATCCCTATCTTGCTCAAATTCCAGGTTGTGTGTGCCTTGCAGTCATCCAGACACTGTGTGCTATGTATAGACTTACCTTGTGCAATTTAAGTCAATATGTACACATTGTATAATAAACTGATATGGAGCTGATAAAACCTGTTTTCAGTGATAAGAAGTAATAAAAAACATTTCTGAATAATTGAAGTCCTGCATATTAGAGAGGAGAGTCACACACCTTTTTGTTTTAGAAAATTGGAGACTTAAAAAAATTTTAAAACTGATATTTTTAGGAACCATGCCAATATTTACAGGAACACATGACGTGATATACACTCATTACAATGCAGCATTCTCATTGTGCATGGTGATAAAATTGCTGTCTACTGCATGACGATTTTTATGATAATACATGCATGTCTACAGTCAATTGAAAATATTTCCTTTCAAATTCAGCACAAAACTACCTCAGGCCACTCTGCGTTCTAATCACATTTTTTTTTTATTGTTGAGAAACTATATTTAGTTTTTAGTATTTAAAAATTATTAGTTATTGTGCATTCACCATATTTTGTTGTATAATTTTTTTCTGTCCAATCTACTTTTCATAATAAACACCTCACTTCGTGGGAAAATATATCAATATTCCTTTTCAACATTTAGCTTTTTGTTGTGGAGAAGATGTTAACAAAATCTTGTGGACGGATTTCATAAATTCTTAAAATAAAATTTAATGCTTGAAAAATCTTAAAATGAAAGTCTGATTGTCTTATAGGCCTAAATATTGTGTACGGATTTAGGCCAAAAAAAAAAAAAAATCGGTCTCTGGTCAGACCGAAGTTCCGGAATTGATGCGGCGACGCGTTTTTGTTTTTCTTTTTGCAAGCTTGAATTGTACAGACAAGGTGGGTACTATTTTGCTTTTTTGTGTCCTCATTATACATTGGTGTCCTCCATAATTTGCCTTGGTGCCCTTTATCATTTGCCTTGGTGCAATTTCCCCATTCCTTGGTGCTCCTTGGTACATGTACAAAAATTTGAGGAGGTGCGGCAATAGAGGGCACTGTTGTAGCTTCCGTGTTAATTTGAAGAGAAAAAAAAAGTTGACGCGCATGATTAAAATCGACGCGCGCGCTGACCAGAGACCGAGGTATTTTTTGGGGGGCCTTAACTTGAATTTTTATAACATGAAAGGAATGTTGTGTTTTCCTAAAAGAAAAGAGTACGATTAATTTACTACATGTTTTTGAAATAAGAGTATACTCTGTAAACTCCTTGTAAGATGAATTTTATTTCTAATCGTGAATTATGAATGCCTTTTCTGCTGACATTTGTGTTGGCTTCAGACCTTTATGTACACCCATACTTTATTGTACTAAAGAAAGGAAGTGATACTATAGAAACCAATTTTGCGACATACTATTGCCATAGCAAATATCACATAATATGAATTCATATGAACATTACAAAATACACTGTTGAATTATTGATTGTACAGTATGTAAATTCTGTCTGTTGTGCAACAGTCTGGTGCCGTCATACCGGTCTTTGTATCCGGAGAAACTTGACTTTATTCCTGGTTGTGGTCGACATATCCTCACTAATGTTTTATGCAGCTTCACGGGATCACTCGTTTTTCATTGTTCTTCAATTGTATGTCAGACGTGCATGAGATCACATCAGTGACCAAAAGCAAACTTCTCAGCTTGCCAAAAATGCACAACCCCAGGACAGACAGATGGTTCGATTTCATCAACACACATCAACACACCAGTTTCCATGTGATAAAGCTAATGTTGATTTACCACAAATCCTTTCAAAATTCAATCTACCCACAGCCGTGCAAATCAATGATGCATAACACAAACCTCTGTCAACACGGAAGTCTGGAGAATAAAATGTGGCGGGAGAAATTTTGCTTTCATTAATTGTTTGTCCATCTTGCTGGGATAAACTGTTCACCCCTCAACCTTTACTTGGAGATGAGAACACATATTGTGTTACAGTACTAGGAGGTTTTTTGGGGGGATGCTGGGAAGGGAGGGGGGTGTTTTCTTAAACAAGGAAACAAATTTTGCAATTTTTTATTCTTGAGGAAAATTCTTCTGTATTGAACATTTTCTGATTATTCTTATATTCTCTATAATGAAACTGGTAAAACTAAGACAAGGTACCGGTACTATTGCCAATCTACCTACATGTACCTACCTGGATAATTCCAAGGGCTTTTCAGTAAACACACAATTAATTTTACAGACTTATACAGGTAGATGTCCTTCAGTGTACAAATCTGAGGACATCAATCAGGAAATGTAATTGAACAAAATAATATGTATACATGTGTACATGTACATGAAACCATCTATTATCTGCAATCTTGTTCCGTTGAGACAATAGGCCCCCTATATCACTATCTTATGGAAACATAACTGGTTTTTTTCCCAGTTTAGTTTCATTACTGTTTCCCTTTCACTGAAGTTGAGATAGTTCAGTAAAGACATGTAAACACTTAATCATTATGTTTCATGAAGTACATGTATGGAGATGTTTTGACATACAAATTTACTCGTTTTTGGCTACAAGTTAATTATATTCACAGTTGTAAGAATGAACCCTGCGTTCAGTGACTGGAGTTTTATATTCTAAATTGAACTAATAATGTAATCCTCTTGACTTAATTTTCCTGCATTATTTTCAAATTTAGGGTAGCAGATGAAATGTGTAAATTATGCTCTTTAGATGAGCTGTTCACAAAAGTCACAGTTGTCATTGAAGTGGTTAAGTGTTTACATAATGATATTTTACAAAATTGATTCAATGCCAAGTTTGCAACTTCCTACAACAATATTTGTATAGATTGAAGTGGTTGTGTGTTGTCAATGTTTGGCGTCAATAGGTCAGATTGCCAGGCTTGTGTAAGTGCTGAAGTAGAGAGGTCAACTCAGGTCATTCAGGGATTGGCGCGGGCTGCAGTCATTTCGTAACATTCTGAATTTATGTTATAACAAAAATGTGAAAGGCCATGAAATGAAAATGAACACAATCACAATACATCATCACCAAAAACCATAGATGTAAAACAAAAAAGAATAGAAAAAACAAGGAATCATAAGAAATGAAATACGCAAAATTTGTATTGTATTATTATTTTTTTTTACGTGAGTTACAGCATGGAGCTGTGTGTCTAGCTCTATGGTTATAGTGATGTTGTGTACCGGGTGTATTCTATTATAATTTATTGTTTGTAGGCCCATTTTCTGTAGTGTTGTTCTTAGAAGTGCCAGAAAAATTTCTTTCTTTTTTAGTATTTATATGAATAATAAACTTGAATTTGATTTGATTTAATAATGATAATACCAATAAGGCTCTTTAATAAAACTAATTCCTCCTCTGCAATTGTATATCTACATTAAGAAATTGAACAACATTCTGTAGATTTATGTGTCTTTACCCTAATCCTTCTTCCAACAACCAAAAGACAGTTTTATATGATCTAGATTAATTAGGGCAAGTCCAGCTAGTGTTTGTTTACATGGAGTTCTGTGCCGCTTGAAATGTGACTGTGCCTTTATAGTTTTCCGCATTTGCAGGATTTTTGAAGGATTGAGGAATGCTTGCCTGGAAGGTTTGTCATGTTAATAATCAGTATTTCCTTTGTGTTTTTTTTCCCCATTAGTTTGTACACGTCACCAGAGATACTTACAGACATCAAACAACATGTTACAACCATGAGCATGGTGCTTGTGGCACTGTCAGTAGGTAAGAAATATGCCCCCCCCCATTTTTTTTTATATTTCAAGGTAATTTGTAAACAGTCAAAAACAACTTTTTTTTATGTGATGAAATGCCTTATGGACTGTACGGTAAGTCTCAAGCATCCTGTGAAATCATGGCAACTGATGTGCTCTCATTTTAAAAATGAGTGGAATTTTTGTATCAATTTGCAACGATGGTCGGCCGGCCATCATTGGGAAAAAACTGACTTTTTTTTTCAAACACTGCCACCTAATTTACCAAATTTAGTTAGTCCACATTTTGTTGGCAATCGGTTACACATCTGTGAACAATCCAGCTACATGTAGGCTAGTTCCCTGACATGAACCTGACTATTCCACGACGTCTGTAAATTTGCTCCACTTCGTCTGAAGTAGGGACAGGGAACTAGATTGTACAAGAACAACAGGTTGTTTTTTTTTTGGGGGGGGGGGGAGTTTCAAGCATCTATTTCAAACTTTAAACAGGATCAGTGTAATGATATTTGCTATATAACCCCCGCCCAAATCCATCTATTTCTGAAAATAATAATAATAATAATAATTAACATTTATATAGCGCTTAATACGCAGTGTTTCAAAGCGCTTGAAAATGATAGCCATACGTTCAAGATACACAACAAATCTTTCAAATACATATTTTATTTAAATTAAATCATATTCCACAAGTATTTCTTTATTGTTTGTCGGTGTTTCTTTCAATTCAAAGCAAATGCATGTATACTGTAATTTACATGTAGGCTTTTTTGAGGTGCGGCGGCCACACAAAGAACTCTTTGTAAATAGTATTCTCGCAAACCAAGTAGCATCGTCCTATTGTGGCTGGCATACCTCAAAAAGGCTAAAGGCAGGATTGAAACTACAATGTAATAGGTTGCCATTTGCCTGCTGTACCGGGACACATCATAAGACAAAGGAAGTCGCTAATTTCCCCTTGCCGTTACCTCCGCAACCCCTTTATACCTTCTTGCTTCACGAGTCAATTAAACCAAGATAGTTTCTCCCTCCCCTAGCCCCCTCCCCTCCCCCCAAACTTCTGGGCTCAGTGCCAGTTTCTGTATGCATGGGCAACAAACTTTCCTCTGCTTCAAGACTTGCCATTTTTTGTGTGATCCTTCCGCAGGTTACTTTGTGTATGACCTCATCGATATACTAATCTATCGGCCAATCAGAAATACTTGGCCGTTAGTCATTCACCACGTCGTTGTAAGTACCTTTCTTAATGATTTTCAAGTTCAAACCCAACCGATCGACAAAACAATTTAATTTGTTGCATTGTATTTCTAACTCTATTAAATTTACTACTGATTTTTTTAAAAAATATTCCAAAGCAAAACACAAGCTAGGGCCGCAATGGAAATACATTTTTACAACTTTTGTTTGCGTTATTCCTGCTTTTTCCACTGTATGGGGGGACTCTCTATGATGAATTTTTAATTTACAGTTCTAGATCATAATTTTTTTTGGGGGGGGGTAAAAAATGGTACATGTGGAAATTGCAAATAAATCAAATCAAGTAAAGAAATTCAATAACAACTTGAGCAAGACCTAGGATTTTCAGCTGACCACCACCAACTTGTTTTTAAGAGCACAGGGTATGAAAGTTTTATTTCAGGACCCCAGAACGGTTACTTTTGTACACAGAACAGTATATCAGGGATCAACAAAGCGGTAGCCCACAAGCCAAATGTTACTTGTTGGTCAAAACAGCGGCGGGCTAGTCAAACTTTTCCTTCAGGCTGGCGAGTCAACAATTATGGGCTAGATAGGCAAAGATGAAAGGACAGGAAGAAATAAATCGTAATAAGATCAGAAAGCAAACCTGAAACAAACTGTGACTAATGTTATTTAACTGTTTAGGGTTAAAAAATTAGATCTGTTTATTAATTTAATACTGACAAGATTGCCTCAGGATACACATTTTACACGTCATGTTCTGTATGCACATTGTTGTTTATGAGACACTCTATAAAAGAAAAACAAAACATGCAGGCTGGTGAAACTGAAAATGCCCGCGGACTAGATAGCTATTAAGAATAAGCTTAGAGTCTGTTTCAGTAGCCCGGCCGTAAATGCACAGTCGGGACCAAGGCTTTATGTTTGTTATAACCAGAATTTTGTATTAACAGAGTTTGTACTAACAAGATCCGACTGTACAAAACAATCCAAATACTAATGTAGTTTCCATTTGTACAAAATCCATCCTGATTAAGGCTCACAATTGCATGCAACTGTACATGTATGTAACGTTTGAAATCCCGTAACCTGAAAAAGAGTAGTGCAGCAGGTACACAAAAGTATACAACTCGGCAGCACATTAAGTATGTTTGGGGCCGTATCATAAGTCCGACGCCTCATAGGTCCGACCCCTCATAAGTCCGAAATTTCGGACTTATGAGGCATCGGACTTATGAAGCATTAAATTTATTTATTCCGCCTCATAGGTCCGACGCCTCATAAGTCCGACGCCTCATAAGTCCGACAACGGAAAAACGAGGCGTTTAATTTGTCGGACTTGCGAGGCATTGGAGCTATGAGGCGTCGGAGCTATGAGGCGTCGGACTGATGAGGCATCAGACCTATGAGGTGTCGGATTTATGGGCCTTTATTTGGTTAGGGGATGCGATTTTTTTTCTGCGATTTTGTCAGACTAATGAGACGTCGGACTTATGAGCGGACCCCGTATGTTTGATAATTGATATTACTCACAATAGCCTGTGCAGATACCTGCATCTGTGTAACATATAAAAGCAGCATGGTAATCATGTGACTACACAGTCTGCTATTCAAGGTCACATGACTGGGCTTAAATAACCACAAACCAAGCTGTTTCCTCTCTTGCCTATTAAATTTGTAGTTGGAATTGACATGGTGGGTGTGCCGAGTGACAGGCTTGGAATGTCCCAGAGGTCACTGAGGTCACACAGGTCATGACCTCAATTGCTTCCAGTCTTGGACTTCTTGTTCTAATTATATGCTAGAATGCCAAGGCTTTTCATCTTCAGGAAGGAAATACTAAAAGGGGATTTGTGTTTGAAATGCGATTGTGATTGAGGGTTGATAAAAACATCCTGAGGTTTGATTGAAAAAAAAAATCAGTTACAGTTCAAGATAGTTATATGTACATCAACATATTATGTGATGTGATCGAGCTAAATGAGTCGTTTGTCAGGAACTTTCATTTGGAGATTTGGGCCAAAATAGGGCCACTTCATCACATCACTTCATCACATCTCTTGGTTTTCTAACTTCCATATTTTTTTTTCAACTAAATCTGGCATCAGCATGCGGTTTTTCACAGCAGTTATGCTGAGATTGTGCTCTTTTCAAATCTGTAAAAAAAAAATTACCAGGGTCGACGAACGACTCATTTATTTGATCACATCACATATTTGAGAGAAAAAATATGTTTGAGAATTTCTTGAAAACGTTTCTTTGAAGTTTGTCTTTTGTAACAAACTTCTGCAAAATCCAAGCTACATGTAGAACAAATACCAGTACATTTGCATAAATACTTTTTATGCAATAATTAAATGTCAAACAGCTGAATCTGTGGCCTGTATGAGATACATACAGTGTACATGTGACTTTTTTCTCTCTCTTTTTCTTTTTTTAAATCAAATTCTGTTATTTAATTTTTTTATTAAATAATCGCATTGTCGGTTTTTTAAAAATTATCCACAACCTGGTTATAATTTTTTCCAGCTAAATTTCAAAGCTCAGTGCAATTGTGTACTGTAAAGACTAGAAACGATCAAGAAGAATTCCAAAAAAAAAGAAAGAAAAGTTCCAGTTCTTTCACTCGTTTCTCATCCTTGTTTTACTGGTTTGTTTTCCCGACAGATTTTCTGCTGCTTTGGCATTTGTCTATACCTCCGCGCCTACGTTGGCTACGCTGTGGTAGCATTAGTGGCAGAAACCAATAGTGTATTCCTCCATTTTAGGCAGATTCTACAAATCATGGGCGTCCCAAAGAGCACGCCCATCTTCCGAATGAACAGCGCCATGAACATCACGACGTATTTAATATTCCGCTTCGGGACGCTGTTCTGGATGTTCTATTGGCTGCAGACCCATCGGCACGAGGTCCCTCTGATACTGTATGTCATAGCCGCCCTCGGATTGGTCGTCATGGTGATCATAAACATGGTGCTTTTTAAACGCCTGCTGATTAGCGATTACTTATCCCCCGGGGATAAACTGAAGAAAGAGAAAAATGTTTTGGAGAAATAGTCCATGTGATTGCTGTCATGATCAATATCCAACATTTACTTTTGGATACACACATTACCGTCATAATGTGTGAATGTAGAGGTAGTCTGTATGAACACATACTGGCGAACACGATTTAGAATTTCGCATGCAACTGCATAACTACATGTACATGGAAGTCACAGTACATTGTAGAGCACCATTTCAATAAACACTGCAGGACAAAAGATTTGGCAGTGTCATGAACATCTACATAGTGTAGAGCTCCCACAATTTTGTTTAATTACATGGAGCATTTGTGGCAAGAAATTGCTATGAATTTCAGTTTTGAAGCCCCAATGTGTTGGTTTTGTGACTTGTAGTTCTGTATTACAAATGTATATTTGCAAAATCCATGAAGTGATATATTTCGGATGAAATCATACGCACCCACTCGTATGTTTGTGAATGGTTATTCATCTCAATGATGGTAGGAATGTGAAGAACTCCACCCTGCACAAGTTCCCCGCCAGTGGTTCCAAAGAAAAAGTGTGGGGGGGGGGGGAGGGAAAGACCATCGAGGGACAATTGAATGTATGGCTAACCGCATCTGACACTCGTGCAACAATGCCAAGAGTTTGAACACAGTCAAATATAAAAGTCATGTGTTGAGTTGTGTACATGAGCTAGTGCAGCCCCGGCACTATCTCCACCACGTAGCTCTGTGAGTTGTGATAAATCAAGCACAATGTACATGTAATGTAAATGCACAGCGTTCTTTGTAGAACGCCATGGTCCAGTGGTTACGGTGTCCGACTCATGTACGAAGGTGCTTGGGTTCGGACCCTGCCAGGAAGATAGTGTTTGTGCCCTTGGGCAAGACACTTAACTACAATTGCCTCTCTCTCCACCCAGGAGTATAAATGGGTACCTGTGAGGGTCGCGGACCGATTGAGCACTGATATCGGCTGCCGCGTGGTCCCATGGCCTGATGAACAGGGTAATAATTGTCAAGCACTTTGAGATTGTGTTACGATGGAAAGCATTATTATAAGCACAATTATTATTATCATAGAGGACAGGATATTTCGTAAATAATCGTACAATCAGTTTCAATTTGAAATGTGAGAGTGCAAATGGTTGATCATAGTGCCTTGTGCAATTTAGCTACTACCGGTGATCCGGTTGTGTTTATAAGGAGTGCCTCAGAACTTGGATCTCTTGGAAATGTGTTTGTCCAACTTTCAACAATTTGGATGTTCCAATAGATAAATGTTGGCCTGTTCACAGGCACACTGCAGGCTGGTTGGGATGGAGAGTTTGTTACGTTTCTCACTATAGTGTCAGAGCACCGTTTTCCTAAAAAGTTGATCACAACTCCAGCAAGTTTGGCCATTAATAAATTGTGACGTGGACTTGCTTCACGCTTGAAGTACAGACTGACCTTCACTCAGAAAAACAAAACAAAAACATATTCCAGTTTGGAACTCACTTGGAAAATTACTTGTCCCTCCAGGAACATCCACAAATGAAACAGCCGGGGAGATTCCCAGTTTTGAGGCACTCTCTTAAAAGTTGATTAAATTCCTTGGTATTCCATCCAATCACTGACAGGGTTTAAGAAGTGAGATTCAAATGAAGGCTGCATTTTGTAAATATATAGTATTCATGTAAAACGCACAAATATAACACCCTATGCAGTTTGTGAACAGTAATAGGTTTGTGATGTGTATATATTAGGCCAAAAAAAAAAGTCTCTGGTATGGAGCTTGCCCCAAAAGTGGTGCTGCGACGCGGCTTTTTTTTTTTTTTTTTTTACCTGGTTTTTTTTTTTTTTTGGCTTCAAATGTCGGCTGATGACTGCAAATGGTGCCCGACTAAACTTAGTGCAAATATATGGGAGTCCAGAGAGGCCACATAAATCTTATTCTCGATCATAACCCCTTCTAAAAACACGTTAAAATTGTGCAGCAGCACGATTCCAGTCAAACCAGTGAGTTTGGCGGTTTTGAAACATCATCTTGTATTGAAAAAAAACCTTTTTCATTTTGCCGACGCGCATGGCTACGGCAACGCGCGCGCATACCAGAAACCGGAGACTTTTTTTTTTGGGCCTTACTGGACATTTATATAAATTGGTATTGAAACAAATTCATGGTGATATACAGAGATATTCAGTGATACATAACTGGTTGCTTAACTGGTTAATTGTTATAAATCTAGTTTGACTTTCAAGGAAAACTTGAAAGGTAAAAAAAAACAGCTGATAAGTAATTTAAAAATTTGAGAAAATTGTCGTGGAATACAATATAAGAGTCAGCTGTTTATTGCTTCCAAGCTAATTATTTGTTTGTGTCCTCGGTTACGTGTACCTTGTTTGATTTTAATTGTTTCTGATCGATCTGTTCCATGAGCCAGCCAAAATTAAAATCCTAAACCACAAATGAACAGAGCTTGTTCTCAGTTTTGAAGAATTTGCTTTCCTTATTCAGTACAAAAACCTATAACTTAAAGGCAGCAGTATAAAACTTATGAATCTTGTTTTTTCCAATATTATTTTTTGTAAAAATTAAGGTGGGGGGGGGAAGGAGGGGGGTTGTCAAAATAATGGGGGGGGGGGTTCAAAATATTGGAGGGACAATTAGGAGAAGAAATATATAATAGCTGTATGGGAGGGACGGGTATTATTAGTATTAAAAATCATTTAGGTTAAAAATGTACTGTACATGCAAAATGCCTTTTTCCCCATACAATTTGCAACTAAACTAAGCCATTTTTTTCCCGTTCAGTGTCTCATTCAAAACTTAGACACACCTTCATGTATGTTTTAGTGTAAAACTTGAAAATAACACGGAAAGTCATGATAAGAGGTTTGAGTTTTAGTTTTTGTTAATGCAGGGTATCTGAGGCTGAATGTACAATGCACATCTAATTATAAGAACAACTCCACTGTAGGTTCTGGTTCAGCAATCTGGCATGAACAAATCATTTTTACAATGAGCTCTTAATTCACAGTTAAAGCTACAGTCCATCATTTGTAATTTGTGCATTTTGTTCGTTTGAAGCAACAAAAGAGTTCAAAATCTAATGAAGGATACTGAGCAACTAACCTGATGAAGTTCAGCATTCTAAGATTGATTACTTCAAAATGACAGCTTCCCAGAAAGAATAATTTCACAGGGAGTTTAGTCCCCTTACTATCTTTCAACCAAGTTTGTTTTATAATAATTATGCCAGTTACTTTTCGGATGGCTGCAAATGATGGACTATACCTTTAACAATAGTGTGAATGCAAAGCTTACACCAACATTACCACACACACAAACAAATGTATGTTAGCAATGTTAGCAAGAACATGATTATAGATTATAAGTTTGTTTGTTTTTGTTTGTGTAGTCAACATGGTGAAGTTCTTTTTATTTGTGGTAAATGTTTGCATGTTCGAATTAACTGAGTGAAATGTGTGTCCTGAAAACTTGGCGTGGGGTTCAAATTAAACAAGGATCTATATTAACCCCTTGAGTGATGTACAGGAACCTAGTAAAAATCCAACACTTTTATGGTAAACTCTACAACCAAACTGTTGGACTCTGATTATGGTGGTACATTTATGCCTGACCCCATGTAAAGCATAATCAGTTTACTAGTGCAGTACTCACTCCAACAGATTCCATTAAAACATGCAGTTGGATTTTGAAGGGTTGGGGTGGTTGGGGTTAAGTCTTATACAAGTAAATACTAGCTCAGAAAAGCTGAATATTTTTGAATTGTTTTATGAGTTATAACTTTTAAAATTACTTATTTGTTGCAGCTGAACTTCGTTGCTGACAGAATACTTGATTCAAAGTAATGCCCCAGTGTTTGTTACATTTTAATCGTGAAGTATGTGTTAATTTAAGGTTACATTTACAGAATGGTAACAGTTCGTAACAATTGTGATTTTGTTTTTACATGTACATGTATTTATTTTCTGTTATATATAACTTTACAGTGTGCTTGAAAATTACCATTTGTTAATGAATTAAAATTGTCAATGTATTTTTGGAGTTGTAATGAATGATTTCATAATGTAATTATGGCTAATAAAAATCACCGAAGGTCTTCTTATTCCAACTTTGCCAACTTGATTTATTACAGTATAAGATTGCTTCCTTCCTGTCATCAAACGCTAATTCCTGAAAATGTTTTTCCGTCATTATCCCAAACACGAGCTTTCTAAGTTTTATTTTGAAATGACAACAGTGATTGGGTGTTTGTGAGTAAAATCCCTCTAGTCGATTTGTGACCTACATGTTGAGGAGCCTTCTTATGTTTGATTAGTCACAGACAGTCAAAAATTGTCTTCCATTTCCCCTGCCATGCATTTCAATACAGACTAGTAAAAAAACAGTCAGATCACATTCCTGTAAACACTGTGACTAGTCAAATTCCATCAACAGAGGTAACTGGTGGGTACAGCTGGCATACATGTATCAATCACCTCCAGTCAAAGCACGGCTTTATCAAGTTAACAAGGGGATTCTCAACTGTCAAAAACAGTCACGTGATTGATTTTCACTGCTGTGATGGTGTAGCTGAATTGGTCATTTGCTGATAAAATTCTGTTATTTCATTTTCAGATTTCCTAGTGATAATTGCACATTGCAAGGTCAATAGGTGTTTGTTAGTGTTTTTTTTTTTTAATACCAGACGATGCATGACAAAACTAGAAAGCACCCAGAGACCGCAAACCTCCACCAAGGCTAAACATTTCCCCGCCATAATTTTTATTGTCAGTACACTCATATACATGTACTTGCATAAATTGTGAAGAATCCTTAAAAAAAATCCTGGATCGAGACCCAGATCCTGATCACTGCCAAAATCAAATGGATTGGTACTTGTAGCAAGGACCACCCCTGAAAAAAAATTGTCATGCAAATCCATCCATAACTTTTTGAGTTATCTTGTTAACAGACAAACCAAACTAACCAAATCCGATGAAAACATAACCTCCTTGGCGGAGGTAACAAGCCGCAATAATCTGCGATATAGCAAAGTACTGTTCAGCTATTATGCAGTTGAAACATAAAATAAAACGGACAGCATACATGTACACTGTATATATAACAAAAAAAATTGGAAACAAATCGTTACCTGGTCACCAAGTTTTATTACCTGTAATTAGTCAAATGATACACATGCGGTATGTAATGTCTAATTACAAAGATAAAATAGATTTTGATGGCCACTAAGAACTGGATGTGGGAAAGATAATCACAAATCTTGGAGGCCATTTTATTTGCTCTTTCTCAATCCCCCCCCCCCAATCACATTCCAGTTGTCATAAAAACAAACTAACAAAATAAGCCATCTGGTACCATGATCAGCTCGAATGCTTGGTATATTTTAACTTTGAATTCACTAGACCAAAAAGACTGTAACTTTATCACGTGAATCGGGGCAAGCCTTACACTAGCAACCCCAAGCTCCGGCATGGTCTGGTGTCTTTGTGCCATTCTCACCCATTGTGAAGAATGTATTGGTGCTGAACATCTTTTATGTAACTAAGCAAGAGCTTGCCCTGAATCATGTGATATAGCAACAGTGTCTTTGGTCTGCAGTATTCAAAGTTAAAACGTACCAAGCATAAGAGCAAGTCAGTGTACCAGATGTTAAAAATTCACTCGCAAAGGGTGTAGGTTATTCGCAAATGGCTTATTCCACTATTCATGCTATTCTCATTCCTGGATGTATGCTGTTTTGGAGTTGAAAGGCTTTTAAAGTTCAAACTTGCTTTCTACGGCCTTAAAAGTTGAAGATTTCATTTTAATCTTAAAGACTGTAATCGGTTAGGCTGGTTTATATCTGTGGTCAAAATGCAGTGAATTTCATGATATCGACAACTGTACTAACATTGTGATGCTTTCGTTTTCACTCTTAATTTGGGTTAAATATGTGACCTGCCACCAAAAAATAAACATAAGGGCTGACTTTTTAAGAATTGAGATGTTTTTATTTCTATATCCAGCAGAACAAGAGTTTTCTAATGGTATGTAACATTGGGGGTACTGAAATTGGTAACAGAAATATAGACAGCCAACTAAATTGAAGTTGTTAACATGTTTTTTGAGAAAATGGCATTTAAAAATCCCACAGTTGTATTACAGTGAATGAACAGGAAATTTAAAAAATGGGAAAGAAAAAAATGGGAATGATAGGAAAGGACTTGCAGATTTTCACCTGAAAACAAAAATCAACTGTCCATTCCAATTTGGGTTTTGCCTCACTGCAACATAACAATTTCCAACTTAAGGCTCATATTGTGAGCGACAGGTCAAATACAGCCTGTCTAAAAAAAAATGGTACAATCAGAAAAAAATTGGTTAAATATGAAATTTCAAAATAAGTCATTAATGCTTGGCATAATATTAAAGAACAAAGACTGGGCTTTCCAATAGTGTTTGTTTGATCTTATTTGCTTTTGTCAATTCAGAGATATAATCAATTTAGTGCGATACACCAAAATCGATTTTGTGCCACTTTTATGCATGGGCAGAGTTGTTTCGAGTACTGTGGCACAAACTCAATTTTTGTGTTCCGCAGTAAACTGGAGTTATCTCTGGATTGACAAAAGCAAATGAGATGAAACAAAAAGTATTGGAAAGCCTGGTCTTTTTTCTTTAATGTGATGCTCAAAACGACTTACTTATGTTGAGATTTAATATTGAAAAAAAATTGTTTTCGATTGTACCATTTTTTTTGGAGACAGGCTGTATATTATCCTGGCTTAAAGAAAATCACAGCTTTCAGTACAAGTGTTTATTTCACGGACAGAGAATCCAAACAACACAGCACAATTCCAAGGAGCTGTTCCAGTTTTACTCGATTATTTCCCAGTTGATTTCTGTTTCTTAGTCTTACTCATTTTCTGATCCTTCTCATACTGTTCTCGTCTGTTGGTCAGCTTCCGAACCTTCAATGAGACAAAACAATGAAGTACTATGAGCATTTTTTTAAAGAATCTTCCCGAATCTGCCAAAATCCAACGCTGTGGAAAGGAAAGGCAAATTCAAGCCACATGACAAGTAATAATGATTTGGCTGGACAACACTTAAACTTCTTTGTCTTCTGCACTTCACAACCCTTCAAGTTTTGCAAAACCACTTTTGTCCATAGAGTTAGCACCTACACTTCGAATTCCTTTGACGTAACATTCTGTGGAGTATGGATAACACTTCAAATCCCTGCACAATTCTTTTGTGTGATTAAGCTCAGGGCAAGCAGGCAGATTCAGTCACGCTTCACTTCTCTTCACTTTGCTTTTTTTGTGTGCAGTGAATCTCTGTGTGACACAGTTTCATATCACTTCACTTGAAACTGACATGCAGGGTTTTACAGCATTTTACATACTGTTCCTATCTTCCCGCTAGGAGGGTTAACCATCCTAACCAATTAAACCAGGTTTCTGTACTGGCATTTTTTTAAAAGAGGGTGTTAAAGGGTTATTTTTTTTCGGAGTACAGTTGAATTTTGTAAATCTGGGTTTCGTGATACTAGGTTACAATCCAACAAGATAAGCTATGCTTTGTATTATATCTATGATCATCATAGTCAGGGGAATGTATCTTTCCATTTGCCAAATGAAATGTCCTTGGGCAAGACACTTTACAAAGACCGCCTTCGTTTTACCATAAATGCTGATGGTCCTTGTAACGATAGACTGTTTGCAGTGAGCCCTAGCAGGGTGATTGATAATATTCATTATTGTCAGGGCCCAAGTTTATGGAACTCCCCAGCACAGCAACTTGCTAGAACAGAAAAAATGCTTAGCAAAGATTGATTACCAGCCAAGAAGACATGCAATGTTGCTTGTGACTTGTCACAGCTTAGAACATAAACTTGCTGAGCAGATTTTGTTCTGCTTCCCAGCTTGGTGAAATTGGACTGTGGTTAACTGTTTCCTTGAGAATGGAGCGGAGTTTGGAAGTGATAGAATTTTAAGCTAGTAATCAGTGCCACTGACCTGTTTCTGTTTGGTCTTGCGTTTCTTCATGAGTTTCTGGTACAGCCGTTTGCGTTTCTTGGTCATCATCATTTCTTGCAGGGATCGCTCCATCCTGGCTTCCTTCTCAGCTTCATAGATGACGTTGACTGGTTGCACCTGACCGGCCTCCACAGACAACCTGGAGGATTCGGCCTTCTGAACATCAGGAGAAATCACATCAAAATCAGTCAAAATCAATAATGAAATGTCAATAGGATCAAGACTATTGAACCTGAGGCAAATTGAGCAAAATTATAATTCCAACATCAAAACAAAGACTACAAAAGCAACAGTTGCCGTGCTGAACTGACTTGAGCCCCGATGTAATGTTTATGTCGGTCAGATCTAAAGGTACTATCTAATGACGTACATGTAACTAAAGCTCCTTATGTGTATTTGCAGCAATCCTTCCCGATTCCTCCAAAATCCACAACTGCCAAGGAACCTAATGCTACCTCTACTAGCATGAATACTTCTGCTAAATCTCCTCTTAACACCTTGTGGATTTGGAAGGATCACGGAGGGTGAGGGGAAATAGTCTCACCAAGATGAGTGTCTAAAGTAATTCAGACTTTAAAAGTATACTAGAGTCCAGGGTTAAATCTAGGCTGTGGCCAGGGTTCAGGGCTAGTCTGGATTCAACCCATTTTCTAGTTTTAGATTCACTTAGAAAAAGTCTGCATTTTTGCTGATATTACCCGAGACCCTGATCCAAAGTTAACATCAATACCGATGGCAAGTAAAGCAGTGTGGCAGTCGAAGTCATCACAAGTCCTCCACTTTCAAATCAATTTATAAGCTATTCAGACGATCTGTGTCAAAAGTGGAACAAATTTTGTGACCACTCCTTTGTTGTTCATCACCTACTACTTGTGAATGGACTTGTGATTAACTTTCTACTGGACTTGTGGCGGACTCGACTTATACACTGTTGTTTAGCTACAGTGTGATTGTAAAAAGTCTGGGCTGCAGCTAAGACTCAAATCAACTCTAGATTTGAGCCAGCTTTTCCAGTTATACACCCAAGTAGACTTCACCTCTGTGTTTTTGCTCTCATTACCTAGGACTCAGACCAGCAACAAACTACATCAGTGATAACTAAGTTAGCTAGAGTGTGGTCTTGTTACCTTTTGTTTCTTGTCATCTTTCTGCTCCTTGCGGTCTTGTTTCCTCGCTAGCTGACTCAAGTGTTTCTCCTCAGCCTCAGCAAGATGAGATTCTTCTTCGTCTTCGCTAACCTCCTTGTCATCATCGTCGTCTTCATCATCATTGTCATCGTCTTCTTCGGTATTCTTCCCTGTTGAAAGCAAATATTGTTTAAACTTCACACTTTGTTTAAGGCATACATAGTTTTATTTGCATTTATCCCAAAAGTAACCTACCAAATTATTGTCAAAAAGCTTACTTGGGTCAAAGATCGTACCGGTACTAAATACCTGTGAAATTATTCCATCTGGCTTGCTGTCATTTATAAGAAATTAAGAAATGTAGGTGATTTCCAATGATCAGTCAATTGACTGACTTTTGGAATAAAGAGTTCTACTGACAAAATCGTGTTTCGTGATCAAAATATTGTGCATGTTTTTTTTAACTGTTTTCTCAAAAAGTGTAATAACCACTGAGCTGAAAGTTAAACAGCTTAGGTTTTCAACACTCTTCTTTGGATTTTGAGTGGTGTTATGACTGGAAACAAACAAAATGCATGAAAAGCAAATGATTCTAAATGCCTTTCACTTGGTAATGACCAACCTCACATTACATTGTGAAGAGGATTGCAAAGTACAAATGGTAGGTGTACAAAAACCGCTTTGAGTCACCCGATACAACTGCTTTCCTTAGAAATTTCAATGAAGGCATTTACAGATTCGTGTAATAAGTTGATTGAAACCATCTTACTAGCTTATTCAGAAAACGAAATTTGCAAGGTGGGAGGTGAACCCACATACTTGAAAATGCAAGTACAGCTGTAAAATCTCCCCCCAACAAAAAAATACAAAATCAAAACAAAAACAACCATCAACCAAACAGCTTCATCGGCTTTATCATATCAAACAACTAAATGTTCATTTTTGGATGTGAACCCACAAACATGTAAATGCAAGTCAAGCTGCTCTACCACTAACCTGTCTGGATGCCCATCTGTCGGTCTAGCAGTGTCTGCTTCTCTGGCGGTATGTAATCACCCTCTTTCTCCTGAACGAACGGGGAGAGATGAGGAGGTAGAACCACCCCAGGGAAGTATTCCTCGACTGGCAGGAGAAGACGAGCATTGACGCTGTCAATCACCCACTGGGGTTGTATGTAGTATCTGAGGAATAAAACAAGTAGGAATAATAATAAATATGCCCTTGGTGGGATGTGAGCCATATACCACTGAAGTGCAAGTACAGCTGCTCAACCACACACTTTCAAGTAACAGCAAATGAACCCCAAGCCCTACAGATTTTGAATGAGAACCTTCTGGAATACTAATCTCTAACACAGCCAGCAACACAATTATGATTGGCTTTTGCTCTTGAACTCTGTAACTTTAAGCACTGTGAACTCAGTGCTGTATGAAAGCCTGTCAGAAACGTTTCACACGTACATAAACATATCAACATCAGTCACAGTAACATGCTGAGAATCATTTCATAACTCACAAGTTATATAAATTGCATGCATGACATTTTGGCTCTGACACCCTTTCAAAATCTATTAAAAGAAACATTATTTCATTTAAGTTGGGGTAGTTTAGAATGAGCCACAAAACATTCGTGTTATGACCTTCACTATCATTCTTTTCAAGCCCCATGTACAGTAACGGACTGGCTGGCCTCTACCTTTCTCAATCCTGCAAAATACTTCAATAAACTTTATTCACAAGGAAGCCATTTTCGATCGTGCTCCCTGAATCTATTTTATAAATTGTAAACTGTGGAATGCCATGGTACCAGACTATTTTACGATTGGAGCACGTTCAAAGCCTCACTTTCAGTTTTCGTTTTAATGTTTGGCCTGAAACACTAGGGTATGTTTAATAACAAATTTTAAATTATTCATCAGAGCAGATTGGTATTAATTTGTAATGAAATTTTATTTCATTGCTTTCATTTCTACTCGCAAGTCCCAAAAAATGCAGAGTTTAACTCACTTTCAATTTAATATGGCCGACTCGTGAATACAATCTAAACCTTCTGGTGGACATGAACATTAGTAGGGATAATAACTATGATGTTGCTGGCTTACCTTGAGAGATACTCCTTGCGTTGCTGCGGTCTGTCCACAATCTGATGTGTGATGCTTTCATCCTTGACATCGTACGTCGCTCCAATGAACATTGTCTTGTCCCATGAGACCTGACCACCAAAACATCTACACAACAAAATTCAAGGATTATTGAAATTGCCTATAAAAACTTATACAAGAGCTCATTAAGCATAGTTGTATTTGATACTCAAAAACACTATATTTCTAACCTTCCAGGGTATGTTTGCTAAAACCCTGCCAAACGTAGCAACATGCAACACTTGACTAAGTGACAAGCCTGCCAAATGTAGCAAGATCCATCAGGTGGAAAGTCTCAAGGCCACACTGCCTCAGAGTCTGTGGTCACCGCACGCAGCAGGATACAACTGTGGCATTGTTCAATGGGACTAGCTCTCATTGTTTCAGAGCTGGCCATTCATGCACTGGTGTTGGTAGCTGAATGCATCAAAGTGCACCAGTTCTTTTCCACCTGATGCACTGTGTTGTGTCTGGCAGGGTTAGTGATATTGCATCTAGCTTGTCACATATACTGTGTAAGCGTATGCATACCCACCTGGGCACTACTTTTAGCCAAACGGCAGGGACCCTGACACCACGTGTTAGACTTGTGATTATTTGTGGCTTGCATCCATATCAATGCCTGGTGCCTTTGTTTGAAAGTTGTGTAGACAAACAACATATGGGATATGCAACAACAAACTTATGGACTCCTTGCGCAAAAACCCCTCAATGGTTACAAAGGGAGAGTTGGGGGAGACCACTGGGAGGGACTTGATAGACCTTTATCATGCTGCCACCATTTCAGTCATGTTCCCTGTATCCAATAACAGTACTGAGCGATAATGTTTTTGTGCAAAAAGAAACCAGACTATTTTTCACTTCCAGCCTCGAATTTGGTTACATGGTAGCAGACCAGTAAATAAACTTCCATAGACCCCAATGGTAAATGCTCCCACTTCAAAAATTCGGGAAAAATACTCACAACTCTCCAAGGTGTTCGAGACACACATCAAATTAAAGCTTATTTCATCATCTTTCAATTTCTGTTCAATTTATGGGGGGTCAACTGATGACTTTTAGGAGAAATTTCCATCTGAAGACGATCACCCCTGAAAATAGTCCTGAAGCCCATCGCCATTTTGAAAAACGATGCCTACACTCCATTGCAAAGTAGAGCGCTTTTAGGGTCCAAATTACATCAAAATTACACAGAACTGCAAGCTCCAAGTCCTGTGCACGGTTTCCATCCATATTTTTAACAAACCCTCAAGTTCATGGCCCACAGCATGCTCAAATACCGAAGATTTTGAGGGCATGCAAATCGTGATTTGGCCGGCGCAGGCAATTTCGGACCGATTTACTGGTCTGCACCCTACAGAGAAGCGAGGTTTTGAAAAATTTCTCCAAACCACTTGTACGGCACGAGGAAGGATGGATGACTCATATTTCATCAAAAAATTGTGAGAAAAAAAATCTCTGACTGCAATTTCTGGCCTGAAAACAAGCCCTCTGTTTGCGGCTTCCTTACTGTAGGGCGCCCCCAACGGGCGTTAATTGAGTTTTTGCTCCTTCCGACCCAAATTACCCCCCCCCCCCTTGTTCGCTCGAAATTGCTGTGATCGGAGGACGGTCCATCGGCCCTATTCAGATTTTGGGCGCATTTGTTGCGGAACCGCCAGTGGTGACCCCTTTTGAAACGCTGCCCCCCCCCCCCCAGGTTCCGCCCCCCTGAAAAAAACCACTCCGCAAACATTTTGACAACAAACGGTGGAAGGCGCCATTTTGAAACTACAGAGAAGCGAGGTTTTGAAAAATTTCTCCAAACCACTTGTACGGCACGAGGAAGGATGGATGACTCATATTTCATCAAAAAATTGCGAGAAAAAAAATCTCTGACTGCGATTTCTGACCTGAAAACAAGCCCTGTTTGCGGCTTCCTTACTGTAGGGCGCCCCCAACGGGCGTTAATTGAGTTTTTGCTCCTTCCGACCCAAATTACCCCCCCCCCCTTGTTCGCTCGAAATTGCTGTGATCGGAGGACGGTCCATCGGCCCTATTCAGATTTTGGGCGCATTTGTTGCGGAACCGCCATTGGTGACCCCTTTTGAAACGCTGCCTCCCCCCAGGTTCCGCCCCCCTGAAAAAAACCACTCCGCAAACAAGTTGACAACAAACGGTGGAAGGCGCCATTTTGAAACTACAGGTAGCAGACCAGTAAATAAACTTCCATAGACCCCAATGGTAAATGCTCCCACTTCAAAAATTCGGGAAAAATACTCACAACTCTCCAAGGTGTTCGAGACACACATCAAATTAAAGCTTATTTCATCATCTTTCAATTTCTGTTCAATTTACGGGGGGTCAACTGATGACTTTTAGGAGAAATTTCCATCTGAAGACGATCACCCCTGAAAATAGTCCTGAAGCCCATCGCCATTTTGAAAAACGATGCCTACACTCCATTGCAAAGTAGAGCGCTTTTAGGGTCCAAATTACATCAAAATTACACAGAACTGCAAGCTCCAAGTCCTGTGCACGGTTTCCATCCATATTTTTAACAAACCCTCAAGTTCATGGCCCACAGCATGCTCAAATACCGAAGATTTTGAGGGCATGCAAATCGTGATTTGGCCGGCGCAGGCAATTTCGGACCGATTTACTGGTCTGCACCCACATTGGTTTGAATGGGAAAAAAATCAAGATGGCCGCCACATGATAATGGTCTATTGGGCGTACATTGCCACCATATACGCGGCACTCGCATGAAGATAACAAAAAAGTTCTCATGATTTGTTTCTCACCGTATGACAAATGTTAGCATTTCTCTGGGCACTTCTCGAGACAGGAAGAACTTGCATCCTTCAAACAACGTCTTGAACTTGGCTTCCTTGTCTTGCTCTGCTCTGGCTTCTTGCACCGCCTCACTGTCCAGGCTCTGCCAGAGAAACAAAAAGTCTAAGTCAACGAGACCCCTAAGGGTTTACAAAACTAACGGAACACTTCACAACAAAAAATGATCTTGTTTTATACAATGGTATGATTTTGTTTTGAGACTGTAAGAAATACTACATTGGATAAAGATAAATATTTTGACACCTATTTTATTTTGAATTCTTAAGCCGCCCTCAGGTCGACCTTGCCACGACACAGATCAGTCAGCTACTGAATTTTCAGGATCACGCTGCGCCTGAGCAAAAACCGTCGGGAACAAATTAGTCACCGATTTTTTTGTGACCCGAGTGTAACTGCGACGACATCAGAATCAGTCGGCGCTCAATTAAATCAACAACTGCAAGAGTAGGAACATTTCAACTTCTACGACGTCTTCCCGACAGGCGGGAATCAATCAATCGGAATTGGATTAGTGGTCTTAAACATCACTGACTAGTGTTAAACGGCGGTTTAAGACCACCCACATAATGGGATCTCGATCATTAGGAATTGGTTGATTGTCTCAGGTATTTACAAATCTTTGTTTAAAAATCATAATCACCACATGACTAACCACATAACAACATGACAGCTTGCTAATGCTGATATCAGATCAGATAAACTCACCCCACCAGCCATCAGTTCTTCGTCCTGCAAGTTGACCTCTTCGTCTTCCTCTTCTGTGATTGGTTCCTTGCTGACCTTTGCCAGGTCATGGGTCAGGGCCGCGACCCTTTCCTCTTCTTCCTCTTTGTCCATGCAGAAATTACTCTCATTCTCCAGCTGCGTCGATGTGCGGGATTTCTCCGTCAATGAAAGCTGTCAATAACAACCACGATACAAAACTTGAGAATTACCCAAAATAACAAATATGGAGATTGACATTGATATTTTACAGAATTCAACCCACAAGTCCATGTCTAGATCTTTTCGTTGTGATGGAGACACCATTACAGATTAGTGAAAAAACTTCCTAAATGTACATGTACCAGACACACACTGGAGAGCAGCGTTGCTCTGATGTTTGACTCGTTTGGAATGGTGCGATGGTTTGAATCCGGCCGTGGGGAACATGGTGTTTGTGTTCTTAGGCAAGACAATTTACCTCAATTCCCTCCCTCAACCCAGCAGTATAAATGAGCACTTATGAGGATATAGAACAGGTTGCACTGATCCCAAGCTAATGCACGAAACTAGTGTCATGACATGATGAACTGGGGTAATAATTGTGAAGTGCTTTGAGACATTTGTATAAAGTGATAAGCATTACATACATGTATTTGATTATTAATGCCATAATTACAGAAATAACAATACAGAACACCAGCCAGCAAAGTTCCTAATGTACTAGCCTCAAAACAACGCATCATAAGTACAAGCACATGAATACATAATAACCGAAAGGCACAGTTGGTCCTTAGCATTATTTTCAATTTATATTTGCATTGCAGAAGTAATAGCTAATAGGAACAATTATATAACCGACATACAGATCCTTGTCATTTCATTGGTAGAACTCACATCACGTGACATTCGTTATTGCTCCCATTTAAGCCACGGCTCAAAAAGTCCCATTCGCCCATGGGGAATGGGAAATACTATTGAACAGTTACAATCATGCTTGTTCCATGACGCGGTATTTGTGTGCAAATGCATGCTGGTGTGCGCGTTCAGCGTTGCGCGTAGCGTGTATTGATCCAAAGAGCCAGGGCTACAGCGTTGGGTTCAAACATTTTCAAGAAGGGGTGGTTTGGAAGACAGAAATACATTTTCCACCAATTTTGTATTGAAATAAATGTTCAAATATAAAACAAATATTGAGTGGCTTTAACTTGTGAAATGGGAGGAATATTATCGCTCGGTAAAATCTGGACTTTTCCAGTTCACTCAGCGTCGCCTCGTGAAATGGAAAAGTCCAGATTTTACCTTGCAATAATATTCCTCCCATTCCACGCTGAGCCACTCAATATTTGTATAATTTTAAGAAAACATCACTTTCACCAAGGTTTGCTGGTTGCAGAGGCGCCAGCCTATAATCCTCTGTGTATCTAAGGCCACATCCGAATTACTTGACTACGGCTGGGAATTACACATGCGCCTATGGTAGCGGCTGCAGCCACTTCCCATAGACCCGTGTATTATTTCTAGCCATAGCCACGTAATTAGGACACGGCCTTACTCACTGACTGACAGTCATAAGTACATTAGACTTGTACAAGTCTCACCTTGGCCGAACAATTGAATTTGCTGGTCCCAGAGGGCCAGCCTACAGTCTTCTATGTACCTACCTCATGACTGACTGACTGAGTGACTGTCACTTGTGAATTAGACTTTAGCCTCACCTTGGCCAAAAATTTGACTCAAATGACTACCTTTTCAAACCTCTTACACCAAATTAGTCTGAGACCAGCTTTCCAGGGCCCAACTTCATGGCTCTGCTAACCACAGAATTCCGCGCTTACGATCACCATTCTGTGCTAATACTGCTAGCAGAAAAATTCCCTGCTAACCCTGTAAGCATAGAATCCTTAGTTACGAGATGTACACATGCGCACAAGCCACACTTCCTCGCTTATTTGTGAAATATGCTTACCGTAAGCACAGAATTTTCTGCTACAGTAAGCAGGGAATTTTGATAACAGTAAGCAGAGCCAAGGAATTGGGCCCAGGTCTTGCCTAGTCTTGTTATGAAGTTATTTGAAATACCTTTGGAGGATAGTGTAGGTTTATGGAAGCATAGAGTCTGAAATTGATGAAGCCGAGCAGGTTGCTGTAAAACTCCACAAATGTGGACATGATTCTCAGATCAATGTCCCTCGGTCGCTGCAAAATAGAAAATATAACAAAATCTTTGTATTAAAATCGCATGGCACTACATAGACTACTTGCACGGTGCCCTCTCAATGAGGCCAGTTTTTGTTGTTTAAATGTAGCAACAAATAAAAGTAAAAAGACTCTACTCATGCGTATCACACTGCAACGAAGACCTGTTCTTAAATGTCAAGTGAGATGCAAGGGGTCTAATATTTCATGAATTTTGTTATTAATCCTCCTAGTCTTCTGCACTTCACAACCCTTCATGTTTTGCAACACCACGATTGCCCGTAGAGTCAGCACCCACTTCAAATTCCTTTGAGGCAATCTTCTGTGGAGGGATAACACTTCAAATCCCTGCATAATTCTTTTGTGTGGTAAGCTCAGGGCACGCAGGCAGATTCAGTCACGCTTCACTGCTCTCCTCAGTGCTGTTTTTGTGCGCAGTGACTCTCTGTGTGACACAGTAACTTACGCTTCATATCCCTTCACCTGAAACTGACCTGTGGACTTTTGAAGGGTTTTACATATTGCTCTGAATATTGACCTCTCCCTGGAGAGTTAATCGCAAGTACTCAGTGCCAGACGCAATCAAACCAGTATGTTTAAGCAGTGTGTCCAGCACACCGAGCTCTCAGACAAGAAGACCCAAAGCACCACCTACATGTACTGGTTATGCATGGAATCCATACTGCAAACCATGGTATGGAATTTGATGAAGTCACGGTGGTTAGAGTTGATGTTTTCACAGCTGACATGTTTACGTTATTGGCATACCATAAGATCAATATCGCAGGGTGACCAAGATCATCCCCAGCTTGAAAAAAACAAAACTTATACAGAAAGATTGATGGAGTTGAACATGTACGAATTTGGAAGTAAGACGACAACGAGATGACTTGATCGAGGTTTATAAGATCCTAAACGACTTGGAAGGCATTGAGGACAGCAAGCTCTTCCAGAGACACGACAACCCATTCCAAGTCAGAGGTCACAACCTAAAGCTCTACAAACCAGGATTAAAGAAAGGGTTGAACTGCAGAGAAAACGTCTTTTCCATCCGAGTTATTTCTGAATGGAACAACCTCCCATCACGTGGTGAATGCAGCCTCAACTAATCTGTTTAAGAACCAACTAGATGCCTACTGGAAAGAAATTGGATATGGGATCAAAAAGTGGGGTGCTGTGGTCCAATGGTTACGGTGTTCGACTCGTATGTCATGGTACATGGGTTCGAATCCTGACCGTGGGAACGTGGTGCTTGTGCTCCTGAGCAAGGCACTTTACCATTATTGCTTCGTCCTTCGGATGGGACGTAAAGCCGTAGGTCCCGTGTGTTGTGAAATGCACGTTAAAGAACCCAGTAACACTTATCGCTAAGAGAAGGGGTTTGCCCCGGTGTTTCTGGCAGTGGCTGCAATATGCGCCGCAGCACCTTGTAAACCCTTATAAGTTGCTACATAATGGGTCTCATAATTATTTCTCATGAACTTTATTTACTTTTCTTTAATAAAAGACATATCTCCAGCGCCTTGAGTACCTAATAGTTGGTAGATACGTGCGCTATATAAGACTCCGATATTATTATTATTATTATTATTATTAAAAGGCTTAGCCTATTCAATTCCCATCAACCTAAGTATGTATTAACCCTAACCGAACTCAACCCATCAAAGTTCAACAGCAGTTTTTGTTTAAATCTGTTGGGATAGGTACAGTAAGTAACCCTAAACTGATGGTCTTTTACACTGGGGTTGGCATACCTCCAGAAACTAAGTCCAACAGTGTGTGTGTACAATTTCCCATGTGGGTGTTGGAATTTGCCAGAATGGGTATGATTCCTAGTAAATTAGGCTGGGGAGTTAGGGTTAAAGTACCGGTAAGTAAAAAGGGACTCAGTGCATGAACAGAAGTTGACGCTTGGTGACCACCTTTAAAACCCCAGTGAGAGGAACACACCACATATGTGTACTAGTTCTCATGCATATGGGAGTGGCGCAATATATTAGAGTACGCATGACTTGTTATATTCAGAATGATCACAAAACCTGTGGCATCTCTGCATAACAGTGGCGGATCTACAGAAGAGTTTAGGTCTAACCCCCCCCCCCCTCCCTCTTGTGCCGCAAAAACTAGGGAAATCATGCAGAAAAACCAGATCAATCTCTGTCTTGTCTTACCGAGTAGTTGAAGCTGTAGGGTACGATCCATGTTATGGTTTGTCCTTGAATCTCGCCTTGGTAGTAGATGCCTTTGATTGACAAAAACACCTGCAGGAAAATGTAAAACAACGCAATATATTCCTCAGTCCTTAAATTCTTTTTATGTTTCACAATCAACCAGAAAATTGCAGTGTTGCTAATGTTGCAAGCATCATGCTTTTAGGCGTGATCCCTGGCTACATGGCATACATACGGGTTTGGCTTCTGACTAGCGCCCCTTGAGCAAAGACATTGATAAGTTTGGAGATTGCCAATGTAAGGCTGGATAGTTTAGTTGGTAGAGAACTGGAAGTGGTATTCCGGAGGCAATCGATTTCTTGTTCAACCTTACATTGATTCAAACCAGAAATTAAGAAACTCCATTCAAATGAGCTGAGCTTTTTGGTAAATCTCACAAAATTCAAACCCACAACAAACGTGTGGAGCCATTTGAAGGCAACTTTTAGACAAACCTTTCTGAGTGCTCTTGAAGCGATGACAAAATTCATAAATTCCACCATCAGCCGACTGCACAGTGGAATCAGTTTGCTTTCGAGTTTGGCGTTCTTCCTCATAGCAGCAAATGTTGCGCACATGGTCAGTGGATCGTCCAGATCGCGCAAGGCATCCACAAAGGTTGGATATCTGATTGATAAAAAGTAACAAATGAGCAATAAATCCTCCGTTAGTGTCAGTTTCACTGCTATACTTTCTGGCACACCAAAGCCGTGGGAAACTGTGGTGTGCAAGTTGCTCAGTCAGGGAGTGTGGCCTACTGGTTAGGGTTCATGACTTATGATCAGAGGGTCAGGGATTCGAATCCAGCTGCTGGTCAGATGGTGTGTCCCTGGGCAAGTGACTTTATTTTACCACCACTTGCCTCTCTCCACCAAGGAGTATAAATGGGTACTGGCATTAGCTGGGGAGTAACCTGCGATGGACTGGTATCCCATCCAGGGGGAGTAGAAATAAAGTGAGTCATTTCATGCCAAGGAAACCAGAGATACACACCGGCCTGATGGGCCATATTGGCTTGTGACAGACTTTACTAGTAGATTATCTGATTGATAAAAAGTAACAAATGAGCAATAAATCCTCCGTTAGTGTCAGTTTCACTGCTATACTTTCTGGCACACCAAAGCCGTGGGAAACTGTGGTGTGCAAGTTGCTCAGTCAGGGAGTGTGGCCTACTGGTTAGGGTTCATGACTTATGATCAGAGGGTCAGGGATTCGAATCCAGCTGCTGGTCAGATGGTGTGTCCCTGGGCAAGTGACTTTATTTTACCACCACTTGCCTCTCTCCACCAAGGAGTATAAATGGGTACTGGCATTAGCTGGGGAGTAACCTGCGATGGACTGGTATCCCATCCAGGGGGAGTAGAAATAAAGTGAGTCATTTCATGCCAAGGAAACCAGAGATACACACCGGCCTGATGGGCCATATTGGCTTGTGACAGACTTTACTAGTAGCTCAGTCACCATCAAAGTGTAATCTTGCACTACAAGACAGTGCATCCTGTACCACACCACAAAGTATGAACTATAAGGTACATTTCCACTTGCTATGATTGCAAAGGTAATTTCCATTTGTGTAATGTGTGAGATTATGAGGTTTGTATGTTTGAAAAAAATAGTGTGGTGTTATGCAGAACATGAATGAGAACCCATTTACTATACCTCATACATATTCACGAGCGAGAGCCAAATTCTAACTGGTCAATTAGGCCTAATCATCACGCTCCACCTGCTAGTTTTGCTATGTACCAAGCACACCCATCGGGAATCATGCACAGGGTAAATATGAATGCACAGGCAACTGTCACGTGGGTATACCGATGCGACTTTACTAGCAATCGTGGAATTGATGCATATACATGTATCTTTACATTTGCATACTGTCTTATAGGCAGTGCAGACACATGCGATGCTTAGACACCTAGACAGTCAGATCAACTGACAGACAGAGAGTCACCTTTCTTTGACGATGTGGTCCACGTTATACACAGGTTTATTATCTTCTAATCTGTCCAACCGGCCCCACTCTCTCTTCTTTTTGGCCGTCTTGACTTTCCGGGCAAAAATCTAAAGAAAACAAAAATCAGAGAATCAGAAAGAAAAGCAGCTTAACCCTAACCCTCCTCAATCCTCCAAAGTCCTCCGGGCAGTTTTTGGAGGATTTTGGAGGCTTGAGGATAAATGTAACATACAATTTTGCAGGATTGCGAAGGATTGAGGGCACATGGACATTCAGTATAGGTTGATTTAAGAGGATCGAGAATGAATGGTGTTTGAAGAAGAAGAGGATTTTGGAGGATTGAGGACAGCATTTTGAGAGGCAGGACGGTTGGAGGATTGTGGAGGATTGTGAAGGATTGAGGCAATGGGTATCCTTCATTTTAACATAAGTGAAAAAATTTGGAGGAGTTTGAAGGATTGAGGATGGTTCCTAGCAAAAAGGGCCAGGGGGAGGGGGTTAGGGTTAAATATTCTCCCTTTTGTTGAAAGCAAGGCATTCATATTCTAGCAACTGAATAAATGCATTGGAATAAGCAAGAGTCTCAGAAGTCAAAAGCGTGTTCCAGTTTTTTTTTTAAATGTTACTGCTACCACCATCATGTACCCAGCTCGGATTTATAAGCATTTCCCCATCATGACAAAGGGTATTCCCAATTAGAGAAAAACGGTAATCTTACTGAAACTTCCAAGCATTTTAAATTATGTGATGGTCACTCAAATATGCAGATCCAAAAACCAAAGATGTTGCTCTAAAGACCTCACCTTGTGTGCCCTGAATTTATAGATGATTGGTTCGTGGGAGAGAAACAGGATATCCTTGCTGCGATAGAAAGTTCTCATCGCCCTCTTGCCTTTGTTAGCTTTAGCTGGATTACTGGGCTGGACGGGATATACCCCCTTGAGGATGCATAGCCGCCTGTGGGGATTAAGACGAGATCAAGATTAGGATCAGGCATTAATAATAAAAATAATAAAAACAATAATAAGTATTCACACTCAGTCAAATACTTTCTAAATGCTTCCGTTGTAAAAGCTAAATTTATACACAATTCGTCACTGTTTTTACAAAGTTTCAGACAGACCTTCAATCTTGTATCAGTCACAAAGATACATTGAGAGATTCCAAAGTTGTTAATTTATTTCATTTTCATAATCTTATGTTGAAGCATTTGATGTTGTATTTCTGCAGGGTTGTTCACACCAAAGCTTGACATTTGGTAGCAATTTGTTATTTATTTAGCTTACACATTTTGTGTAAATTTGTAATCTTTTGTTGAAGCAGTAACACTTCAGTGTTTTCCATCACCAAACCAGCTCCATATTTGGTAGAAACTTGGTACATGTAGTTTACTGAAACATCATTTGCCAATCTGGTATATTTCTTGTAATTTTAAATTCTGTCCTGCTTTACCTGAAATCAACCAACGACAGCTGTAGTTTCTTGACTGCCGACGCCCTGGTGATAAAATTGGTGGCTGTTCCACTTGTAAACTGCAAAAAAACACAGCCAATAAAACACATGTACACTAATTTTCATGAGCTCATCCAACGATGTTATACGCATTAAAGGTACATTATCTAGTTTCTTTAAAAATCTCTTTGAAATTACAAACATGAAAAATTACATTCTTCTTTCTTGTCCATTTACTTACATTTTACTTACATGTAGTGGTTAAAATTTCTGCATGTTGCTTTTTTTGGTTTGGTTTTTATGTGTTGCATGGTGTTGCATTGGACTTATTCTACTTTTGGCACTCTTAAGGTGCATGTGGTATAATAATTTGATATTTTAAATGCTTTTAAATTGGCTTTTTATGGTTTTAATTGTTTTCTTTTGGCATATTAACTTGCATTTTAATTTAGTTTGCTTCCATGTTTTAGTACTTGTCACTGTAGCACTTTAATTAACTTTTATATTGTTATCTTAAGTATTTTCATTGCCAAGGTTTCATAGTTTTTATTGTGAGGCGCTTTGAGGTGTTTTATTATCGCGCACTGGAACGACCGATCCAAAAGATTGACCGATTCCGCCCAACATAAATACATATATTTTTTTAACAACTAGTAGACTAGTACTAGAAGTAGTACTAGATGTTAGTTTTTATTCTTTTACTTTCAAGTTTCATGTATTGTAGGCTTCAAAATCCATTTGCTGTGCAAAAACTAAATTGTCTCATTACATGTAGGCCTACTCTCAATTCCACTTTTTACCCATGGTCCTAAACTGCCAAAGCAAATGTCAGTAACTGTGCATAATGAGAAATTATTTGCATTTATTTGTTTGGGGACTTAAAATTCGTTTGGAAATTTTATTTTAACATGTTTAATTGCCTCCTCGTGTTCCTGTACTCAGTTCGAGACTTGCATCATCAGAATAAAATTACTAGGGGCCTACTAGTACTAAGTACTATTCTTTACACATTTGGTCGCAGATCCTTTCGTAAATACAGACACAACAGAGATGTGACACAACTAACAGAAATGTGTATACTTGTAAAATGATGTAGGCCAATCCTACGCATTACGCAAACACCTGGATTTGTACTGTCCGGATACTGGACCACGTCCTAAAAATAAGTTCAGCATTGAAAGTTTCAACTTACCTTCTTTCTTTCTCGTCCCATTTTGACGGTCAAGTTCTTACAAAACCTCTTTCAAAAGATTACCGTATATTTGTGCTTTAAATCTGTTTAAAAATGATAAATAAATTCGACAGGACAGACATCAGCAACGAAATGAAAATGAAGTTGCCCAACTTTATTTTTTTTACACGTGCGTGGAAAGAAGTAGGACGCCCCCAAGAGGCGGAACTTGCACTTGCGATTTAGTCTGGCAACCATGATGTCATTGAGAAAATGTTCGCAGTTCTCACAAGGACGTCTAGGTATCGAGCTGATTTGTGTGCGCACACAATATCGTGAGCTGTTTGTTTAAGTTTCTTGCCGAAAGCGGGTCTTTTCGTCGCTGAAAGGTAGATATATTGCGAAATGTTGTGTATGGTATTGTCTAACACTTGAAAAGGTTTTATTTTCATTATTTCACATGCTCAATTAATAAAATTTATGATCGGAAGTGATTGTACTTTGTAGTTTTGGTTTGTCGGTTTTGTTGTGCACTTCAGACTTAAGTCATGTAAGTCTTCGGGGCGATATTTTTTATTACACAAATATCTGGGGTACCTTGTGCGCTTTCCTATGGGGCATGGTTAAAATAACCAGGCTAGGGGGGGGGGGGGCTACTACTTCACGTATAGTTTAATTTTTCAGTCATCAGTTTTTCCTCTCATTAATTAAATAAGTGGATTTTCTTCTTTGAAATCAGTGGGTTTCAAGTAGCTGGAGTTACCCAGCCCTAAATTTTATCATTGGGTTAGGGCTGGGTAACTCCAGCTAGGTTTCGAGGATTGTTTTTAAAGGAAAAATAAAGTCCGAAAAGTAAGACCATTTGGTTGATTGATTGATAGACTGGTTCCAACAGCCACAGATCATGATGTTGTATATTATTATTAAGTCAGGGAACCAGACAGTTCTGTAACGATAGCAGTTGAAAGTACCGTTAGGGCTTCCATAACGATAGCCATGGCAAATAACTAAACTGTGGTGGGCGGAGGTTCAATAAAATAAATGGTCATTGGCATTGGCAAAATGTCTTTTCCCAGACAATTGCAAAATGATAGACCTTCAAATTGGTGAGAGAAAGATCTCCAAAAAAGTGTGGTTGGAGTTGAATTATTTTTTTAGTTATTGCGTGATCCAGAACTGTCGCACTGAATGTACTAGTATTTCTTGTTCCAGAAAATGGTTTCATTCAATGAAAGCTTTTGAATTGGAAGAAGTTGGCTATTTGACAACATTTGTTTGATGTAAACGACATTTAGATGTTCGCTTCAGGTAGCTCGGAATAACAAGCTCTAAGGCTCATGACATGGGAGAATACTGGTGAGCTTTGGAGCAGGGTATTCCAAGCTACGCTTCAAATGTGTTTTTTTTCAAATTATTTTCTAATCCAGTGAATGAATAATCCAACTAAATTAGACAATTAAGTTGATTGGCCCCCCGCCCCCTTCATTCATCAAAAGGAAATTGTGTGAAGAAATACATCCATTGTCTTTTCTAAATACTGTTTGGATTTTTTTTTGCAGTCTTAGATGTTGCTTCTTTGGAGGAAGCTAATTCCCAGATGTCTGACAGAGCAGATGATGAGAACTCTTCCTTGGACACTCTGCTGGGCAAGTATGGAAGCAGCAAGGCATCCATCCAGCTGGCTCAGCACGGAGAATCCTCCACAGATGACTACGAGGAACAAGGGAATAGGGAGGAGTACACCAGTCAGTTCTTGAGAGAGATCAAAGAGCGGGCTCAAGTGAGTGCTGAAGGCCCTTGGGAAAGGTTGGGGCTGGGAAGGGTAGGGGCTGGGGGGGGTGTGGTAAAGCATATGACCATACATATAGAAAACTGTTGGAAACAATAGTTAATCCATGTTGGAGAAAATGTACATGTTGTTTTTTTATTTTTACATTTTTTGGTATTGTGCTCCACCCTATGTCACTCTTTTTTTAGCCTTGTGACAAATGTTGGTGGCAATTAACTTCAAGATGGGTGCTTGTCAGAGGTGGCAGCAAGTCATTTTTTGCAAGTCCAAGTCAAGTCACAAGTCATCGTTTGCAATTCCAAGTCAAGTCGCAAGTCATTAGGTCCAGTTACAAGTCAAGTCACAAGTCATTAGGTCCAGTCACAAGTGAAGTCACAAGTCATTAGGTCCAGTCACAAGTCAAGTCACGAGTCATTTGGCATGTTTGGTCTAAACACACGTCAAGTCACAAGTATCTTTGTAATTGTCCAAGAACACGTCAAGTTGCACATTATTTTGTTCAGCTTTAAAAAGAACCTGGCGTCAACTTACGAGTTATTTTGAACATTCCTCCTTAATTTCCCTTTTTCAATGTGTTGCAATTACTGTTCTTGTCGTTTATCACATATTTGTCGGATATTAGCCCTTTGTATACTTTAATACATTTATTTTACATTGTAGAAATAAATGTTGAGATGACCGTGAAAAAAAGACTTCCTCACTCGATTACATGTAGTATACTAACACTTTATTGTTCAATTTTCATGTATACTAATTACTAAACGCCTACCAATGGGTTAAGCTATCCGGTATTTTACATGAAATTGACAAAGGCCTGCTTTCTTTTCATGAAAGGTTCCTTTCAAAGTTTGTTCAACCAATACATTAAGCAAGAGACAATTGGTCATTGAAAACTGTAGTTTGTTGTGACAGTCTTATTGAAAACTTTTGAAACTAGTGGGAACTATTCATTTTACTGGATTCAGTCACTGAGGTCTATTTTCTGGAATAAAACTTTCTCGCTGCATCTATAAACTGCATTTATAAACACCTTGAGTGGCCTTTTGGGCCTTGTGATGGGCGACTTCAATTAAAAAAATCGAGTAGCGTCTGACTTGGGTTGGTAACAAGTCGGTTTTTTGCAAGTCCAAGTCAAGTCACAAGTCATTGTTTGCAAGTCCAAGTCAAGTCACAAGTCAAAGCTGGTATTTACAAGTCAAGTCACAAGTCACAAAAATAGCAACTCGAGTCCAACTCGAGTCCAAGTCACATGACTCGAGTCAGCAACTCTGGTGCTTGTAGTAATTTTCCTCTTCACTGATAAATGTTCAAATTTCATTACACTTGTATCTTTTGATTAGATTCTGAGTCGTAATGCTGCAAAGACCCGCAAGGCAGCTCTGCAGCATGTGGTCAGCGAGGATAGTCACAAGACCAAGGCAGCTGCAGGTGCTACGTCATTGGTGAGTAATTACATGTATCATTGTTGTAGTCTAGTCCATCACAAGTCCATCACAGGTCCATCACAGGTCCGTCACAAGTCCGTCACAAGTCCATCACAAGTCCATCACAGGTCCGTCACAAGTCCATCACAGGTTCATCACAAGTCCATCACAAGTCTGTCACAAGTCCGTCACAAGTCCGTCACAAGTACATCACAAGTCCATTACAAGTCCATCAAAAGGCCATTGCAAGGCCATTAAAAGTCAATCACAAGTCCATTACATGTCCATCACAAGTCCATCACAGGTCCATCACAAGTCCGTCACAAGTCCGTCACAAGTCCATCATAAGTCCATCATAAGTCCATCACAGGTGATGAACACCTGTTACTTGTGACTGTATTAAACAGGAGAATGCTGTTGTCAGGACATTTGAATTGCCAAAATCAGTCTCCTTGATTTGCTCAATTTTAATGGATATTTGACTGAAGATTTCAGCCTCAAATAATTTACATAAGGTCAGTGTCCAAACTTTGTAGCAACAGTATGACTGTTCCATTTTGTTTTCTGCACAGATTTAGAAAGGTTCCTTGTACACCCCCTAAATTGTCCAGGGGTTTGAGGTAATCCAAAGTTAGATAGTCAATGTTATAGTCAATCTTTTATCTTTTTCATTTCTTTGCAGGACTTGTTTATGGACGTCATAAGGAGGGCCGATATCTCGGATGAAAGCCAAACTGAAGCTCCAACTCCTCCAACTAGTGATGAGAGTCTCACAGTGTATTCCAACGACGATCTCCTCCCACCAGTTATTCCTCTAGACTCCGCCCCTTGGACAAGGGAGGAGGAGGACACCCTGAACATTTCCCATGATTATTACCAGGGTCTGCAGACTGCCCCCTGGGAGATGTCAATGACAGAGTCATATGATGAGGACAATGACAGCGATGACAGTGACAGTACTAGTGAGGAACTGATAGACAGTGACGGTGACGATGGCATTGACGGCAAGGATATTGATGGGGGCTGTGAAGACAGGAGAAGCTCAGCTCAGGATTCCAAACATTCTAAACCAGACGCAGATATTTCTTCAGATTTCGACCTCGCATCATATGCATCAAGTTTTACAAAGGTGGATGGTGGAAACGAAGAAGGTGAAAGCATAGATCAGGGCCCGCAATATTGGCCTCAAAGTCAAGCCTCTCAGGTTTAGAAGACTCTGGAGGATGAGTTATCAGGGTAAAGCTGCTGGTGAAGAATCTGACACTGATGAAGAAAGTAGAGAAGACAAAGATGATGAGGTGCTTGAGGAGGAAGAAAGATTCAATGAAGATGGCTTTGTTGTGACATCGGAGGATGAGTCTTTACCCCTTGATCAAAATTCATCGAATTTCATACAAATAGTACTGGAAGACTTGGCGATTCCGAGATGGTCACTGAGACAGATGATGAGGCAGTTCCGGGTTCTTTGAGAGAAATTCCGACAGAGGATGGCTTGGTTGATGGTGACAGACTTGTGATGAGGCAGGATACGGAAGATAATACTGAACAGAAGAAGGATGATGGTGTGGCTGATGCTGCTGATTTCAACTTTGAGATGGAAGCTTGTCCAACAGGAATACAAGAGCCTGACATTGATGGTGCCTCATCCTTTCAAGGTATTCGCCCTGCCTCACCTGTTGCAGACATTCCATTCACCAGTCCTCTTGAAGATGTTGATGTTGAGATGAGTGGAAGGAAACATGTTGAGGAGATGGAGGGAGAAAGTAAAAGTGATGCTGCAACACACGATTTAGCAGAGGATCCTGAGGCTCACACGTTGGCCTCGGTTAAGAAGCCTGACGATTCTACTAGTGACAATGTTGAGTTGCAGGTGTATACATGGAACCGAGGGGAAAATGATAATGCAGCTGAAAATGCATCCTTTGTTCTTTCTGAAGTTTCAAGTGAGACTGATTTTGATGCCGATGTTCAGGAGCGAGTGTCATCATTCCTGGATGAGATGCTTGGTGGAGAGGTCCCAGAGGAGAGAAGATCGGAGGATAACAGGGAGGATAATGATGACGATTCGATGCTGAGAGCCAATCAAGAATTCTCACCTCAGATACAAAAACCTTGCTCGATTCTGCGAGAGAGACAATTTCGTCAGAACAGGTCTCTAGAAATGGGGAAGACTCTGAAAGAAATGAGGTGGCAGAAAGGTGGTCTGTGACAAGGCAGGAGAAGTCTGTTACATCAGTTGATTATTTCTCTTCACTCTTAATTCAAGATGACGAAGGTACTACGGATGAGACCACTCCAGGAGAAGGTACAGGGAATGGCACAGAAGAGGAGAAAATGATGGAGGAAAACTTGGACAATTCAACGGAAATCAAGAGCACCAACGCCAAAGATGAAGAAGTTCAGCATGGAGAGATTGATGACAATGCTTATGTACACCAACCTGATGTTGATGTAGGCCAAAGTAGTATCTTTAAGAAATCGGAAGAGGTGACACAATCCACAAGATTGACAGGGGCTCCACATCCTCCAACTGCAAACCAAACCAGCTCAACAACCAAAGAAACAAAATCTCAGACAGATGTTCAGGACCAAAGCAAAGAAACTCTGCACACATCAGAAAAACAGCCAGTGAGTTCAAAACCATCTCATGCCGATGTAAAACCAAAAAACTTAACTGCAGATTTAGTGAGAGCAACATCACACAACTGAAAATTCTGTAAAATCAAAGAAATATTTGGAGCAGACAAGGACAAACACTGGGCAAGGAAGGAACTGGAATCTCAAAGGTACTATTGGTCATAAAAACATCACTCATCAAGCTGAACACAGGAAAGACAAAGTGAATGCGGCTCCATACTCCACCAGACTTGGGCAGTGGCCAGAACAAATGACAGAAGTACAAGCACAACTTCCTCTCAATCAGGATAAGTTGAACGATGAGTCAGAGTGTCCCAAGGCACCAGGTAACGTCCGTAGCCTGATAGCGAGGTTCAGCAGTGGCAGTGCCAGCCCCAGCCCTGCGGAATCCCCGCGGTCTGACAGGTCCTTCGATTGGAATGTCTCCTTCACTGATGGAAAGCAGAAGTCCAGGGAGACATTGTCCAGCACTGAAGCAGCAGCAGTAATCCTGGCAAGAAGACAAAGTCGCCTCAAGTAAGTGATACAAAAATGAAGATCTATTGTCTGGCTTTCGTAAACCTGCGTAGGAGCTAATGTGCCTCTGATGAAACTTCTTCTGGTGTATTTGTGATCTTTGTCAAATGACATCCATACATGTAGCTCCTAGAACAAAATTAGTTAGTGCACACTTTGGTCACAACAATAACAAGAAAAACCTCCAAACCCTATAGACCGTGTGCATTCAGCAGCCATTGTTGCTGTTTATTTTTTTGAATTAAGAAACAATGAATGCACAAGAGGTGTACTGATGCGTATGCCTGAATTTCAAAGAATCTTTGAGTATGGCCTTTTCCAAAATTTAGAAGCCCAAAGTTATGACCCGTTTCTTTTTGTTTTTTTCCAGCTTCCTTTTGAAAAATCATCAGGTGAAAGTTCCAGCAACGTACAAGCCATACCCTGGATGCAGGAAGTGAGAGAGCGTCGAAGGAGGCGAGAACAGGGAACAGTCTGGGGGAAGCTGCCTCGCTAGGTGATGGTGAAGACAGGGTGCAAGACCTAGCCTAACCTTAGCCTTGTCCAAACTACTTGGCTGCGGCTTGAAAATACACACGTGCCTATATGGAAGTGGCTGCAGCCACATCCTATCCGCTCCGTTCACAAGTACCCCCTCACCGGCAAAGAAAGTACATTTGGGGGTGGCCGACCGACGCCATCTTGCCTGACTGCAATTTTGCCGAGAAGCGCATAGACCTGTGTTATTTCCAGCTGTAGCCAAGTAATTTGGATGTGGCTTTGTAGTTGAAATTTAGTCAATCACAAGTCCGGCACGAGTCCAATCACAAGTCAGGTTTCAGATAACGGGTAATTAACAATAACATAGGAATGATTGAATAGCTTTTGACTATTCTGAAAATTTGAGACTCTTAATACTGGTTATGAGAGTCCCAGAACTTAAGGTATTGAAAACATGCAATACAAGAAAATGGACTGGCACCTGAAACAACCAGTCCAACAACTCTTCCAAAAGAAACATCTGGCATGTGTGGCACTAGTCTCTATTTCTACACACTTCTCCACAGTCAGCCACCAGACTAATGACCAAAAAAAAAATGTAATATCAGAGTCTTATATAGCGCACGTATCTACCAACTATGGGTACTCATGGCGCTGGAGATATGTCTATTATTACAGAAAGGTAAATAAAGTTTTTGAGAAATATGAGACCCAATGAATGAAGATGTCAGTCTTTCAAACAGTTGGACCCTGGTTGGACATGTACCAGTTCAGTCTTTAGCCTCGTGTTAAAATTCTCCTGTAAAAATTGAGTTGAGTTTTCAACAACTTGGTTGGTGAAATACTGAGGACCTTTTCTTTGCACAATGAACATTTTGGAGAATTGTGCTACAAAGAGTGAGTAAAGTTGGCCTGAGTTCGATTTGCATTTTTTCAGCACCCCAGGTTCCAGTCTGTGATGCGACATAAGAGTGAAGGATCTGTGATTGACTTACAATTACAACATTGAAAACAGATTTTTTTATACGATTTTAAGGTTTGCATGGTGGAGTATCAGTATCGTTTCGGTGGTAATAACTATTATACATGTATAACTGACACACAGATCCTTGTCATTTGATTGGTGGAACTCACATCATGTGACATTCAATATAGCTCCCATTCATGCCGGGGCTCAAAAAGTCACATTCGCCCATGGTGAATGGGATTCGACAGTTAGGATCATCCTCGTTACATGGCGTGGTGTTTGTGTGCAAATGCATGCTGGTGTGCGCGTTGAGCTTTGGCGAGTATTGCTGGACGAGAAAGCTGGAGGGGTGGTTTGGAAGAGAGAAATGGCATTTCCTCCAATTTTGTAATATTGAAGGATCTTTGCCCTGTCATCTGTAAATCAGATGACAGGGATCTATATGTCAGTTATATAAACAAATATTGAGTGGTTTTAAATTGTGAAATGTGAGGAATATATTACAACGCAAATCTGGACTTTTCCACCACGAGGCGAAAAAGTCCAGATTTTACATTGCGATCATATATTCCTCCCATTCCACTCTGAGCCACCTGGTATTTGTATACTTAAGATGGAATTTATTCGTCGGGTGATATAAATCGATCCCGTTAGCTCGGTGGTCGAAAGTGGTAAGACATCTGCACTAGAAAGCAGGGAGGTCGTGGGTTCGAGTCCCACCCGAGTGATTTTTCCAACTTTCACTGGGAAGGTAAAACATTGAGTATACAGTGTTTAAAAACGCCGGTGAAGGGCAAAACCTAATTTGAGCTATGCTTACTGTCGCCAATGGAGGTTTATCTGATTAGAACAGTCCTGTTCAGTTCTAAAAGAACTTGTCTTTGGTCTCAACGCTTCGACTACCCTGTTTCTAGTCATCGCTCAGGAGACTGACGAGTTGGAGATGCTACTCCTTAAGTAGGCAGTGTTAGGATTGGGAGTGCTTGTATTGGTGGATTCTGATTCGTTGTCTGTTGGGCAGTGTGTTGAGCGTAGTGTGTCCTGCTCGCCAGGTGTGTCAGTTGGCTGTGATTTTTCCCAGCTAAAAAAAGATTTTTTTCTCGGCTACTGCCCACACTAAAAGATCAACATCACAAATTGTTTACTTTTGGATCTTAGATGTCAAGAACAGTTAAGTGTGTTTAATACATTGTATTTTAATTAGTTAGTTCATGGATTTGCATAATGGTTATTGTACAAGTAGTGCTTAAGACTAGTTCTTAGAAATTGGCTAAACATGTAGACATGCTAACACTTGTTCTCATAAACAGGGCTCTAAAAAGCCATTTTGAATCCTTATCTTGGGGTTTAATACTGGGCTCGATGTTAAGGTTTTTCTATAGGATTACTCAGTTGTGGTGTGGGTCTTATATGCTGAGCAGACATTAAGAACCATGTACATGTAGATCACAGAGTATAAGGTGAATCAAAATTAAAAGCTAAGTCAGATATTTTAGAAATAGTCAAAGATGATACTGGATGGCAGAAAAATACCCAAAATCAGAAATGGCCAACCATGTCTCTGAATACAGGGTGAGTGAGTAAAAAAAAGGAATGCCAAATGGTGCCCCTAGTTTTTGTAGAATTTCTGCATGTAGCTCTTTCCAGATCTAGGATATAAAAGTCAAATAAATGAGCTTTCTTTAGTGAAAGAATCATTCAAATCTCTTATGTACTTTTCCAGGTATGGAATTTGAAGACAAAAACCGGTGTTTTTTTTTCAACCTTGTCCATGGATTATATTTAAGGTACTTGATATTTCAGTCAAAATGAATCCATGTCGTATCCTGAACATTTGATCAGAATAATCCCATTAGTCTCTGGGGTAGCCAAGTAGAAGGCAGGGTAAGACTATAAACTCTGGACATTGTAAAGCATGTTATTATTTTAACACTGGAAGAAGCATGGTTTTAAATATATGTTATGATATAAAGCCAGTTATCATGGTTAGAGAGTGTTCTGAAATTGTGTTTTTGATATGTGAATAGTTTTCGTTTTGGCTGAAATGTTACTAATCTTTACTGTGATCCATGGACAAGCTTGAAAATGGCGTTTGTGTTCAAAATTTAAGAGACTGAAAAAAGCACATGAGTGATTTGAATGATTCTTTCACTAAAAGAAAGCTTATTAATTGGTCTTTCATATCCTAGATCTGAAAAGCGCTACGCGCAGAACTTCTTTTAAATAAATAGGGGGCGCCATTTGGGTTTCCCTTTTTTTTTACTCACCCTGTACATTGCGCACACAAATTTCTGGGTTAAATATGAAAATCCCTAACGTGATTAAAAATGTCAATAAGTAGTCATAGACATGACGTTCATTCAGGAATTACATTTGAAAAAAAAAAATTAACATTTTGGAACTCTAAATCTAGTAATACGAACTACCATGTTAATTCTTTGTAAATATATCTCGGATACATGCTGAAATGAAGGATATGGTGCCATTTGATTAAAAAGATTGTATTAATTCTGCACTAAATTGAAATAATATCAAAATATATTTTTAAACGGACTTGTACATATTTCTAATACAGATTTTTTTAGTCTATTATATTTTTGGATTTTTTATAGCTAACTTATATTACAGTAACAGTATCAGGTTCTTATAAAAGTCTTACAAAATTTGTAAAACATAAAAATAATGTACAAAAAATATTACCATCTCCTACATAGTGTAGTTAATTATTCAATCCACATATTCACCATTAGAAACAACAGTACTATAGAAATTTTGCAAATGTACTGTTGTTCCAATCAGCTATAATTCTAAAAACAATCATTTGAGCAAGAAGCCAAAGCCCCCTCACTTTTGGCACAGACCTCGCCTCGCGATTTTTCCTACAGTACGCTCGCTGCTATATATAGAAGTACATGTATGCTGATTTGTTCTTTATATGCAATAATATGTTTAAAACTACCACATTGTTTGAGTCACGGCTGTGGTGTCGTGGATACTGTGCATTGGATTATAAACTGATGGTGTGAGTTCGATTCCACTTGGATGTTTTTTTGTAATTTCTTCTTTAATTCTTTTTTTCTGTTTAAAAGGTTTAAGTTAGTCATTGGGATTATTTTTCTTTTACCAATATGTGGTTTGGAGGATTTTTTCAAGGGAAAATAAAGTCCGAGAACCTGATCTGCAACCAACGCACTTCGAAAT